>PTEX01000075.1:305745-465811 GCA_003342815.1 Eudromia elegans
AATCTTGTCTTGGTTATCCCATCAATTCTCTCTAGGAACTGTTGTGCTTAGAATTTGTCAGAAACATTTTGACAGAGTGGCTCTCCACTGGAAAATGCTGTTCTGGCAAAACTGGAACAGTTGAAGAAATGGCATTGATTTAACCTATTAAAAAAAAAAACCACAACTTTGGAGGAATAATAGAGAGAAGAACCTGACTGGACTGACAAAGTATGTTTTATTTAGCAGTTCTTTTTCTTTCCAAGTGACTTTTTGCTTATATTTTTAGATGGAAGTTACATGCTATTTTTCTGTTTGTATATGGTGATGTGTGAGATAAGATATATTTCAAACAAAACAAAAACATGAAAGGAACATGGAGATTTGGGGGATGTTTTCCAAAGTAGAATGGCAATTAATGAATGAAAGCATTAAATTTTCTGTCAAAAGGAGCTTCCTTTCTTCTCCTTAATCTAGCAGTGTTACGTTTGCAGGCTGGACTGTGCATGGTTTACAAATATCTTAGGCAAAGTACTGCAGAAAGTGCCCCCTGCTTCTCTCAGCAGGGTTTTCTCTTTACTCTTGATTATTCAAGTTTTCTTTAAGTAACAATTTCCCAAATCTCGGGACAAGGAGAACTATGTTGTCCATTTTCCGCTTACCAGTGTAATGAATAGGATCCTGCCTTAGCTGGCCCTCGGGTCTGATTCAGCAAGGAAATTACCGTATCCTTGTATCCTTTTAATTGTAGGTTTGCAAACCAAAGCATGGAGATGCACATAAATTATTACACTGTCATTTAATCTGGAGTCAGTCCAGTGTGAACCCTGAATGCCTGGAGTGGGTCCAGGCGAGTGGCAGGAACAAGGCCGCGAGTCCTAGTAAACACCACATGATTTCTGGTATTTGCAGGGCATCTGTTTTCCCTGGCCTTGCAGTACCTTTGTCTGCTCTGGAGGAGATCCTGGGTGAGTGGTGATTTTATTACGGCCTGGCACATTTGTGGGCGAGCCGCTCGGCTTGTCAGCCTGCTCCCAGAAGAAAAGCTCGAGTGCAAAGAACTTGCTCTGGGCTTTGAAACCTGAACCGCAGCCAACTCGGCAGAGGGGTGTGACGAGCGCCTTGTGCTGTGAAGTTGCCATCTGAACAATGACGCTGTGGTGGGGTTTGAAAAGACGACGAGCCATGAGAAGGATAAGTGTCTGTCATGGATGTGGGTATTGATTAGAAAGAAATCCTGGCCCTCGGCCTTTCCTGAAATGGGGCACCTCAAAATCTGCTTTGGGGGCTGTTTCAGAGGGACACATGGGTGTKCACGGTGTTCTGTTTGTGGAGAACTTGGATTTTTACAAGCTGGTTTTGCTAGAGCCTGTAGTCATGCTCCTTTGAGAGCTGTGCCTTGTTGCGTGGTCTTGGGARCGCGAGAGGGAAAGTTGCGGGAGAGGAGAAGTGAGAGGGCTTGGTGAGAGCTGCATTTTCCTTAATAAAGGAGTTGTCTAAGAGGAGGGCCAGCTTGTAGCAACCAGGGAGATGCTGCAGATTTCCTCAGCAAAGCTTTCCTTCTCAAGGGGTGCGCTGGACAGCCGGGGATCCTCCTGCGCTCAGCTTGTGCTGCTCAGCTTCCTCAGAGATGCGCGGGCCACGTCRCAGGTTAGTATTGCTCTGTCCTTGTCTATCTGAGATCTCCTCTTTTGTTGGGAAAAACAGCTCCCAATCATCCTTTGCCACTTCCATAAGACCCCAGCTGAAGTCGGTGCACTAGGCCTGGGCTTGCTGTTTCCATGAAACACTTCTACGGACGTCATGGCAAAAGGTGAGGAGAAGTGGGAGAGAACTGTTGCTGTCAGACTGCTTGTGCGGATGGAGAACTAAGGCCTGGGAGTTTAGTAGTTTGCTGAGTCTATAAAAAAGAAACGATGGCAGAACCAGGAGAGCAGCTCAGCTCTTCTCTGTTCGAGAGAGAAACACCCTTTCTCTTTCTGGCTCATAGCTTCTGGGAGAGATGAAATTCCTGGCCTATAACTTGTCTGAAAAAGAGTCATCCTAGAGAGCAATGGTGTTTTTGAAAGGAGTCCTACTATCCATGATTTAGTTTCCGCGTAGTGCATTTTGTTGAGTGAGGGCTTCTGTTTTCCTAGCCAGGACCCACAGGACCTTAGACATCTCCGATTTACAGGTTGTCAGTTGTTTGCTTGGCCTCTTGTACAGGCCTGGTCACAGACACTGTTCAAGCAGGCTGAATCTAGTGGGAGTGTCTCGAKATGTCAAATCCCATGTGGACAAAATGATCTGTAACTATTGGACTTGGTCAATGAGGAAATCCACAGTACATTTAAGTTCTCCTAAGGAATAGAAAAGGAACAGGAAGGATAATTAGTGATGAGGGCTGGGTACTTTTGTAGAGARGTGAAATCAGTGCTACCACCAAGGGGTTGCTTATGTTTCCCTGCGGAAGCAAATTTTGGACGAAGTGAAACAGCACCCTGCTTGGAGAGATAACTKGGTGTACCTCATGGGTGACCAAGAGGTGGAAAGAGAGCAGAATAAGCCCTTTCTCCCAAAACATGAACGCATTCAGATGTACAGAGTGCAAGCCTCGACGTTAAGACACCAGCTTCTCTTCTTCACTCTGCAGTCCATGTATTGTGCGGATGAGGCAAGTCCCTTTACTGATTCTGTCTGTTATGGCCTACAGATATTTTCATCTGTCCAGCACTGCGGTGTTGTAAGAAGCAATACAAATGCTATTTACTAGTAAATAATACAGTTAAAAAAATGGTGTTGCAAGACAAAGCATCCCTGTTGAGGCTATACCTCATTCCAAGAGACTATCCATACCCATTTCCCATGGGCTAGGGGTATGCAATTCTTCATGAGATCTTTCTTACACAAGCTACAAACCTTGTAACATCTTTCATTCCCTTTGTCCAGACTAAGAGCAGATGTTGGGAGGGGATCCAGGCCAGTGTGTTGCACTTAGCAGAGGCCATATATAAATCTCCCTTCTTTCCACAGCTGTGATATACAGTGTATGCACCTTATTATCAGAGAGAGATACAGAGTACAGGGCAGAGTATAGGGTAACCAGTATAACACAAAGTCTTTGGAGATTTCTAGCTATTTACAAAGAATTTTATGTGCAAAGCCAAACTCGGAAGGAAAGGACAGGAGTGAGGAAGGAGGAACCACTTTAAGTATAACAGTGTCTGAAGGGAAWTGGGAATTGAGAGGTTGCAAGGCTATTTGAGCTGGTGTCATATGCAAGGATAAGAGAGCCTTGATTTAAGATAGAGACACACCAGCAAGCAAGGAATTTGCTCCAGACAGACTCCTTCATAGAGCCTGCATTGCTACCATGGCCAACACTCATGTCAATAGGGTTTAAAAGGTGCTTCAGAGGAATTGGGAAGCAAAGACAAATAAGGTGGGTGGCTAGGGAGGAATGGAAAGTCCAGTGGTAACTGAGTGAGGCTTGAGTGGGATGAAAATCCTGGCTGTGCTCCAGTGCAAGATTTCCTATCACATTAATTATATTGCAGCAGGCTCCAGGCTTTCTGTGATACAGACTTCACGTATCAAAAACACTACTTGGGACATCCGTGGCGGGGGTAATAGGATAAGCTTTCTGTGTCATCTCCAAGACTTAACCACTAGGATGCCTTCAGAGGTGAAGTCAGGAGTAATCAGCTCTTGGAAATGTCATGTTACTCTCAAGGTTTAACTCCCTCCGCTGTCCTTTTGTTTAAAGTACATGTGCTCTGGCGTGGCATTTTTGTGACACCGAAAGGTCTTACTTCAAAAATGGTCCCATTTCTTCCTGTAATAATATGGTTACCAAACCCAGATGAAGTTATCAGACAGTATTGGGATACTTTCACTGTTGATTATGGGCAGAACTCTTGGCAGATGGTCTTGTGAAAATGTAACTGTTCTGGCCAATAGGAGTGGCAGCTGCCACTAGTGATTGGGGTCTGCTACCACAYGGGACCCCAAAACCTATAGATGCCAATATCCTTTGGTTTTGTTTCTTAGACCGAATTTTTCTCAGATCCCAGTATCTCCTTGGTCYTTTCTCATTCTGTCTCAGCTATAAGAATTGGTTTGAAATTCCTTCCAGGGACTGTCACCAGCTGTCTGCTATATTCATATGGACCTCATTCTCCTGGTTGGGTAGTGGTGTCAGCTGGTCTGAAGGGTGCTGATGTAAGTGGGAATACTCGCTTTCAGGCACTGCTTTTGCAAAGGATAACTTGTTCCTTTCAGCTCTCCTCCTAGCTAGGAAAAAGGGACTGAAATAAAGACTCTGTCTTCTTTTCCTGCAGCAAAAAAAAAAAAAAAAAAAAAAGGAAAAGGCTTGAAATACAGTATGATTGAAGTGTGGTGCAGTGAAGAGTAGGAGCAGCAGATCTAATGGCATCCTAAGCAGTGATGAGACAAATAACTTGAGAATCAGCCCCATCCTGGAGTATCCCTCGCTGTCCTCCTAACTAAGAGCATGGTGAGTGTGCAGGTATGGAGCATGCTCTTTCCCTATGGCCAAAGCAGAGTTAAGGGCTTCTTCCCTATCTCTCCCCTCTACGTGAGGGCATGATGGGATTCTCTTTTCTGATGCTCCCTCCTCTCTCCGGAGCTGTGTGTTTGAAATGATATCTATTTCTCTTTGTGACAGCACACCGTGACTGCTGCCTTGACATTCTCCCGAGCTGACATCCCGACCGGTATGACACTGATGCCTTTGGGCAGAAATCAGAGCCGGTTTGCTACATGCCTCCGTGTAGCCACAGCGCCTGTAGCGCCTCCGAGAGCCCCCAGTGCCCTGTTGGGGAAATGGAGCGAGCACGTGGGCCCTGGGTGATCTCCGAGAGGAGAGCAGGCATCAGCCATCCCACTCCTCCTACCCATTTACAGTTTTGAGTGTTTGCATTGACACATTTTTCCCCTTCTTTCTTTTCCTTTCCCTTCCTGCAAGSTTTGATTTGCTGTTTCTCCCCTGCTTGCAGAGTCCCCCGGGAGCTGGGCTTTCATGAGCTGGGAAAGGAGCACACAAGCATCTGATCAGCCCTTGTTAGTGTTGAGCAAGATCTAATAGTTCCTGGCTGCTGGGACCATTACCTGTCATTTAGTTTTATTAAGCCTGTGATGAGAAAGTTTAAAATTAAAGGCTTTATAAATTGGATTCCAGTTGGAAAGGGAGGCACCTACCAGGAAGTTAGCRCCAAAGCTTGCGCATGGGGCACTGGGAACTGCCCCAGACGGGAGCATTTATCCATAGCTACTTTGACAAAGATCCTGTGCAGGAGGCAGCAGGAGGGGGGCTGGTTTGCAGCAAGGCCTCAGGACGCCCAGGGATCTTCTGCTGTGTGAACAACATAACCCTTTCTTTGCCAGGCTGGTCCCATGCAGACCCCTAGCTCCAGCTCGAGAGGAGGGCTCCTCTTCTGGCTGAGACCTTACCCAGTGCTGCAAGTGCCTGACTGAAGTGTCACCAGGCAAGTCTTAACCATCTCCTTGTGGTTGGTTCCAGATTTGTGAAGAGGAGGAGCTAGTATTGATATTTTTTAACCTGCARCCTAGTTTAGATAGGCAGTGTTTGGAGACAGGCACTGATTCTGATTGTGTTCATATTAAAAGCTCGAAATCATACTAAGGGAAAGACTTGCTAAGTCCGTCACTTATAAGTGGGCAAAAAAGATGAGCTAACTAGATGAGAGAAACATCTTGTTTTGAGGGGCTGTACCCTTGTACTAGTCTCTGCTTGAGACTTAGCTTTGAATCGGCCATCCCAACATACTTGGGAGGAAAATCCCCCATTTGCAATAGAGCAATTGTGCTAACTAATTATGGTGTGACAAGGGAAGCTTAGGGCCAGTCAAAACAAAGAGCTGCTGTCAGTTCTACTTTCTCAGTTGAATAAAAGTCTTGTGGTGGCATTGCTTTGATGAGAAACAGCCTGAACTAGCGGTTATAGCTGTAGTCTGGGAATAAGAATTCTTGCTTATTGTGTCTAAGTGTGTCTGTCATGTGGAAGGCCTTGGTGAAGTCACTTGAGTTCAGCATTTTAAGGTGATTCCTGCCCATCCTTTGATTGTTAAATACATGTATGGTGCAAATGCTCCTTTACARGAAGATCTAGGGTTCATGCAGTGTCTCTGAAGGGCAGCACACTTCTCCAACAGAGCACAAAGCCTATCCTGGAAATAATAGAGATTGCAAAATGAAGTGTGCATCTTCTGAAGGCAAAATGTGCGAGGATGAAACAGAGCAGTGTCTTTGAAATAACAGTCTCTTTGAAAAGTATACCTCRTTTTTTCCTATGGAGCTTGGCATTGTTCATGTGCTTGTTTTCAGCCATTTTTACCTTGTTTTAACATGGAAAAGACATGTAAACCCTTCAGGCTGGAAGGGGTTCACTGTGATCGTCCAGGCTAATATCTGTATATCCGGGTTTCAGATACAAATCTGCACCTTACAGTAGGTTTGCCTCTACTTAAAGTGCCTGGGCCACGTGCAAAGTCTCACACTACAAATTCAGTAAAAGATGAGTCTTTCATCGTCCTTCCCTGGGGATCTTCCCAAGCACACAGGCAGGAGGTGGGACTGCATACCCGGAGGAAGCCGAGACACAGAGGGATAGATAGGGAAGGAATGTACTAGTTCAAAGAGCTGGAAGTGAGGAGCAATCTTGGACCCAAAATTCCTGAGAAGTGAGACTAAGCACGTGCTCACTCTGGTCCCTTCTAGCTCCCTAGGCATAGTAGTTCCTTGGCTTCAGCTAATTACCCCACTCTCTTGGAGGAGGAGTAATGCCTCTCCCAAGCTTCTGTATTAGCATCCTGAGAGCGCTGATCTATGGGCTATTCAGTGGTTACTTACATCATTCCTGTGTTTCCAGCCATGTGACCCGACCGCAAGGCTTTCAGAAGGTAATCTGGGGAGATTTTATCAAATGTAAAATGTTCCTAGACATTACTGGAGCCATGATGTAATGAACCAAGGTTTTGTTCTTTAAATTCCTTTTTGCTGAAAAACCACAGGCCCCAAAAAATTGTTCYAGAGGCATGGCTGAGTTTTAAGCAGGAGGCTGGGATGGTGTGCTGGGGTGAGCCAGGCCATGCTGCAGCAGTGGGGAGAACACGTTTCCCTCCGAGCCTGGTGGTTCTGGCCTGGYGAGGTCTGGGTTTGGCCCCTGGTTTGAGCCATAGCTGCTCCCCACGACCACTAGGTTATTTCTGCTGCTGCAATGAGAAGCATTGGCAAAGGAAAAGGGAGCGTGACCAGGCCTGTGTTGTATTTGTCTACTCTTGTTTGAAGTGTTGGTGTTTGTTGTAACTGTGGCTGCTTCAGCTTTGCGGGGACAACTCCAGCTCAAAGTCTTGCCTCAGAAGATCAAAAAGATGGTCTCCTGATGTAACGCTCCTCTTGAAGTAGCATCTGGGCTGGAGCTAAGGACCTAGTTTGCAATATCTCAAAGTTTTGAAAGACCTATAAACCCTTTATAGAGGGACAGTGGATCCCGAGTCACGTGTTTGGGGAAGTCTGCATGGCATATTTATATCTATCCAGGCTGGGATGAGACAATGTCCATGCTTTGATGCTTTGGATTTCAGTACCTATTGAAATCCCCTGAACAAATGGTGCTATTAATTATAGAGCATGGCTTTGATGAATGATGTATAGGGGACAACATTTCATTTTGCCTGTGCGGAGGTAAGTGGGATGGAGAGCTTTGGAGTGTTCAGTGATGCAGGAGAGATCCTGGGTGTTGCCTGATCAAGGGGAAGTAGCTTCCTCTCTCCAGAGTGCTGTAAAGTCAGTGTCAAGTCAGCCTGGCATCTGGGTTGTGTCATCTGCTGGCGGGGCTACTGCTTCATATGTCAGATTTTCTCAAACAGAAACAAATTCAGCCCTTTACCTGAAAAGCCGTCAGAGTTAGTTTAAGGGTTATGAGCAATTTGCTCATAAATGGCTTCAGATCTGCCCATCTGTGGGACCCATYCCCAGGTCATTTTGACACCACAGTAGTGAGCAGCAGGTTCAGATTCTTAATTATATGCAAGAGATGGAGGGAGACTATGAGACAGTGGCAGGGAGAGCTCCTGCATCTTAACACCATTTCCATCCCCACATTGATGAAAACGAGTTTTACAAAAATCACTTATTTGACAAGATTATAAGAAAGGCCCAGTTCTGGAGTGGTGTAAACATTTGCTTCACAGYTTTGGTTTAACAGCTAGCCAAATTCATTTCCTATTTGTGTATATCATTATGTTTTGATGTTGGGAGGCCAGGTCTATGCCTAAAAGTTGAAATAGTTAYAAGGGCACCTGAAGCTTTTGTTCTGCACAGGCAATATTGCTTGTCACTTCAACCTAATTAATTACATCCATYTGAGAATCTCTTTAGCTGGTTTCCACAGAGGAACCTTTGAATGGGCCAATGGGGCTCTTCTCAGTGGTAGGACTTATGGTTGGTTTGTGAGACACTGTGCGGTGGAAGTGCTGGAAAACAGCATCATTCAAAAGTGACAGAGAAGAAGAAAAGGCAAGAGAAGACAGTGCTATCAAAACTAACGCTGCAGGGAGGAGAGTAGCACCTTCTGTTAGAGCATCCTAAACAACAGGGAACAAATCAGAGTGCATGAATTTGAGATATGGCCAAGGGAAGTCTTAAGATGAGTGTAAAGATAGAAAGGAAATTTCTTTTCAATAACTTCAAGTGTTTATATTGTACATGCTCACCGCTGATTTAGTCCTGTATATTCTAGTTGGGTAGTGATTCACTTTAGGATGACACGAATAATGTCTTGGAAATGCCCATTTCTTATTATTGACTGTGAAGGCAATACCTAACAGTCCTGGCCTGGGTGCAGAAACTTACACTGCTTTTATCTACTCTTGTTAGAATAGCAGCAAAGGTGTCAGGAAAGGGGGAGCCAGGATCAGATTGAAAAAGACCAGTCTTCAGTGATGAGAAAAGCTTGTTCAGTGAGTATGGAAATATAGAGAAGATGTAAGATTTGGGGTGAGGCAGGAATTTCAGAAAGCYAAGGCCCAGCTGGAGAATTACGAGTTCAAAAATGAAGGTCAAGGGTCCAGGACATGGATGCAGCAATAGGAGAACTGTTAAAGAAAAATGGTATTGATATCTATTCCAATTCATAACAAGTTCAAGGCCATTCAAAAAGAAGTTCAGTTACCCCAGAGTAATCTCATGCTGGGAAATATGAGACCAAGGCTCAAGTCTACATCCTGCCTTTTTATATACCGTGGAGTAGGACCAGAATCTCTTACACTGCATCAGTGGTATTCACTGAGATGCAGGGGATGGCAGGGAGGGGTTTTGATGATCTGTCCTGCTAGAAGCATTCATTTTTGTATGTATGATAAAATACTTGCAAGTGGTGTGGAATTAACCTCGAGTATCTCACATCATACACAGTTGTCTTAAAAATCAGATGTGGGGTTGCAGAAGAAATCCCATGCTGGACCTGAGAATGTACTGTCTTGGAAACTCTCCTATTCTTTTCATGAGAAGTTTCAGTTTAGCTTAATTAGCCTTTACCAATAAATTTTTACTGAAAATGTTTCCAACCAGCTTTCTTAAGGACTCCTTAGAGGCAGGAGAACCCGAAGCCTTCAGATAATAAGTGTAAAACAAATAATATGAGATAATTTGTGAATATAGTGGCTAAAGAAATTGTGAAAATGGTTGCCAAGAGATATGGTGGCCAAGGTGCAAATTGAGATGTGTAGGTGGAGGGTGAGTCCATCAGACTGTACTAGCCACCTGACGTAGCAAGCCACAGATGGATAAAAATCTGCCAAGAGTAACAGGGAAAGACCAACTCAGTGTGGTTAGGTGTCCTGTAATTCCTCTTAAGCACCTGACCCTGCCTTCTGGTGGCAGGGTGGCAGTCAGGTATGGAGCTAAATTGCATTTCTTCTTGTTCTGGAAGCAAGCTGCTTCTGCACCTTCTTGCCCTTGAAATTGTCTTATTTTTTTTCTCTGTCAATCTAAGGCATATGCCTGCTTTTGTGTACCAAAAAATCCCATCCACATACATGGACATGTAGAATATGTCTATGGTGAGATATATGTCCTAAATGTTTGTGGTCAGACACCATTTCTGCATGCATATTGAATTAAAGAGATGTTATCCTTGTATCTTTTTTTTCCCTCCTCAGGGCATGCAGTGACCCTCACCAGCAGATCTCACTTTAGTTAATGCTTGCCAAACCTGGAGAATCCTTCCTTCCAAAAACCCCAGGGAGGTCATGGGCTCTAGGAGCACACTCTGCAAACTGACTGCAAAACCGAGAATTAAAGACAAGAATGAAACCTCTTCCAGCTGGGCCTGCGTTGGAGCATGTTTATGCCATGTGTCATCACAAGCTGCTGAGATGTGGGGTAGGCTCATGTGAGTCCGTGGGTTTGGGATGGTTTTGCGTGGGAAATCCTGCGGTCCTCTGCTCATCTCACTGACAGGCAGCTCATGCCTCTGCATGACACAAACCGAGACAGTCCCTTTACAAAGCCTGATGGAGGAGGATGTTCTGATTTCATTCCAAAATTGTTCTCATAATAACATCATCTGACTAGCTTTGCCCTCCAGATGGGACAGGCTCTTGCATCTCATGCAGTAATGCACTGTATCAGCATCCAGGAGCTGCTTGTTTGCTAGTTCAGGGCAAAACCTGCCGCAATCCACCTTGGTTTTACATGTACTTAACTCCAGTGACCCACTTTCCATGTGGTGTTGGCTGTCACCATTCTTGAGCCTTCCTAGTCGAGGCTCCTTTTCATAGTCTTCACCCAACAGCCTCCTGACTGATGTTGATACACACCTGGGATCTGGCACCAAGCAGGGCGTTTGAACAGGCTCTTGGCTGAAATTAGGTCTAAGAGCGGGCGAAGGTTGGCAGGGAGTGGGTGCAGGAGCCAAGTGCCCCATGAACATTGCAGTGGAGATTGGCTATGGACTCGGAGCCAAAGTATACTACATTTTAATGTGGTTATAGGGCACCTGTCTGACCTCCTCACCTAATTTGCAAATAATCTTGTCAGGACAAATTAGTCCATGCTGAGCACCGCCCTGTTGAGACTAGATGGTTATCAGGAGCCACTCTAGCTAATTTTAAGGTAGTTCTGGTATTGGTACGATGCCGTGGAGTCATGGTGAGTGACTGCCATGCAGGAACAGGCTTCTGCACTATGGAGAAGGTATACACACAAAAAGGCAACTACACAAACCTGGAATTAATGGTCTTCCTATCTGGTTGCTCTCAGGCCATCTGCTTCGGGGGCAAGTGTTGAAAATAAAGACTGAAACTGCATTTGCAACTACAGCACTGAGCGCTGCGAATTGCTTAATTCATCTTGATAGAGGTGTTTGCTCCCAACCCTAAAAGCTTTTAGCTGAGATTTAGCCTGTGGTTTGATGTTACAAATTGCTTGGCGGTAACATTGGTTTAAGACGTTGTTGTCTCCCGACCTCGTGTTCTTGCTGCTCTGCTGGCACAACTCCTGTGGTTGGGAACCAGATGGGAGGAGTGATCCAGCCTGGCCAAAAAAAGAAAGAAAAAAAAAAAAAAAGAATAACATGTTTGTTTGTTTGTTTGTTTAAAACAGGAAAATTTCCTCAGTCTGGTTCAGTGCCTGGTCACACAAGCACGCTGGCACAAATGAGTGGAAACAGCACATCGGCACTGAGAAAGGAATGAGCAAGAGGATGAAAGGTGAGCAGCAATTCCTGCTCCTGCTTACACCGTAGCGGACTTTGCAGTAGCAAAGTGGGACTTGCAGCTATCTCAGCATGTGAAATGTGCTTAAGTACTTTTAAAATTGTTGGTCTTAATCTTCACTTTTAGGTGTCTCAGCAGACACTTCAAGTCTGTGTGCTTATCTCTCAGTTACCAGCCGTCTTGTGAGACAGCTCCAGTTTCTTGGAAGTTCAAAAACCTGCGACACCCTGGTATTGAAAATGTGGGAGTGAACTTAAATAACTGGGGTCAGATGACGGTGCACGTAACTGTCGTCACTGCAGGGAATGTACCCTTCGGTTCCATAACCTGTTCATTAAGGAAGATCATGTTTTAATATGAACGCAACTAGGATTTCCATGGTCACTCTCTCAAATCTAGAGATTCCTGACATTTAAATTTAGTTTGTCATGGAACGTAAAACACCATTTGCTGTACACCATATCAAACCCTGCATCCAGAGGTGCCAGGGAACACTATGCTAAGCTGCCTGATAAAAAAGAAAATCTATAAAAAGGAACAAATTTCAAAGGCACTGGGAAGGGAGAAAGTATTTTCCCTGGAGGTTTATCCTCCCATTCTCCGAAGTGCAGTTGTATGATAAAAAAATTCCCTATGGACATTCAAAAGCAAATAAACCCCGAACAGTGGATTGCCCAAAGGATTTGGTTAAAGAAATGTTTGTTTGGTTTAGTATATTGTCCCGAGGAAATTTCCATTTGCAAATTTGTATCTCCAAAAGCTTATTAATAATGTCTGTCTGCAGTCTTCCATCTGTCTGTCTCTCTATCCATCGAACAAAATGCAAATAGTTTCCAAAATGTCAGATATATACAGTGAAAGTGAGTCTCAGCAAAGTCTCTTTGGATACAGATATCCATATGTGCAAATTCTGCGTTGCACCGGAACAACTTGAAATCTCAGACGTGCCCATCAGTTGGCATAGCTGCTTAATGAAGTCCTGCAGCATGGAGTTTGCCACTGGGCTCAGCAAGAAACTTGCTGCACGGACACGCTGGCCCGTCCCTGTCCCTCGCCGCTCTGTGACTGCCTCGTCGGCACGGGGTGAAGAAAGAGTGGGAGCGAGGAATTCTCACCATGGCCCCTGTGCAGCGCCATGCAGGCAGAGGCGGCTCAAGGGAATCCTGCACAGCAGAGGTTAATGTGACCCACATATAATTGTGTGAAAAGATGCCACTCTGCGCCTTTGTCAAAGAGGCTTCTTGTTACAGCCGAGGCTATCTAGTCGCCAGCCCCTTCAGCAAAGCGCAGTTTGCTTGCATTAAATCATCACTGCCCTCTTGCCAGCTGCTTAGAGTTTGCATATTATACAGAGGAGATACGTAATATATATTAACATTTTTTTTAAAGTGACAGATTGTCCTGTAACATATGTGGTATTGCCTTGAAATGAGCTGCGTGCATGCGAGGGCCGAGGTAGCCGCCCGTGTGCGCACTCCGCTGTGGTTCTTTCCTCCTGTTGGAAATCCGAGAGGCTGGGACACTCGAGCGCCGCACGTTACTTCTCTCTGAAATATTCATGATGAATTGACGACCTTGATTCTTTGATACCTGCCATTTATTTATGTGCCACTGACGATAACTGCTACTAAGTACATATGTCAGTGACATGGTTGAGTAAGTGGGATGATAAGGAGCAGGAGGGCATCTGAGGGGTGTGTGCATTGGAATAAGATTACTTTAGAAACTCCAAGGGCTTTTTAGGAGGCTGCCTTGCCATCTCTGTTGTCCCGTTTTGCTTTTCTGACTCAAACCTGTTTTCTTTGCTGCTTCTCCAGGGTTTCCCTCTGACGTGGAATCTGCTATTTCGCTGCTGCTTTCTGTAAGAACAGTTGCTGGCTTGTTATCAAATGAGTCGATAACGAATTAATCGGTTCCTCTTACAGTTGAAAAAAAAAAAAAGAGATGGGAGTGTGGGGACACCCAGGGAATTCTTCTCAAGTCAGAAGATGATCTCTCATTGGAATGGACTCCTGGGAGCTGGCTAGGTGATCAGGGGTGTAAAGGCAGGGCAGGATGAGCACAGAGAAAAGGAAGATTAAAAAAGTGTAGGTGAGCAGCTAAGCATCAGTATCACATAGAAGTGTATAGACATGAAATTTAGAAGGCAAATCTTAGTGCTTTTGAGCAATTCCATTCTTTGTGAGGATTGTGACCTGCATGGTACTGGGCATAAGGTTGGGGCCAGGGAGAACTGTTTTTAGAAAGAGTTAGAGTGTGGTGAATTAAGGAAAACCCTGGAGGAAAAGTTCATGAGAGAAAGTTAGCCAAAATACAACATAAAAATCATCCCTGTGACTGGCAAAGCCAAAAGACAGGTTTAGAGGGGCACTGCTGGAGCGTGGGCAAAATATAATTCCTTTTTGGCCATCAGTTATTCCACAGGCTTCCAGCAGCATACCTAATGCCAGGGTCCAGATTCATCCTGAGTTGTTCAATTGAAGGATGCAATCAGAAGCCCATGTATCCCAATTTCTTCCTGTGGTCCGTGGGTGATTCCTGGGCTGAATCACCTGCTGTCAGAGCCTCTCCTTTCTGCAGAGGTGACCAGGGAGTGGAGAGTGAGACTTTCCCAGATCAGGTGCCCCGGGTCAATCCAAGCTTTGATGAGAAGTACAAAGGTGAATTAGAGTCACCTGCTCCCCCCACTTCTGGATGCTGAACAGGGACTCTGATGTGTAGAGATGCTAACAGAGTTTTGCTTTTCCCACACTGTAAAGTGAGGGGAGAAAGGGAAATGATAGCAGAACATCTACTCTGGATTCTCTTCTCATATATTTCTAGCAGAAAATTGCAACACTCTCTCTGTAGGGTGTCTGTGTGCTGTGTACATCCTCCTGAAGCTAATTTTCCCTCTCTATAAGAAAGATGGAGAAGAGAAAGAGGATGTGAGTGTTGAATTAAGAAGTTCTGAGAGGCTTCTGCATATGCTTCTTGAACTGCAGCCATTCTAGAGAAGCAGGAGATAAGGTGGTTTGGAGAATGCAGCTGAGTCATTTATTTAAGATTGATATCAAACCTTGGAGTTGTGAGTGGGAGTCTTTCTGAAGGGAAGGAACAGGATGTTGCCAAGAGGGAGGGAGGATGGCTGGGATGATTTGTTGTAGGAGGTCAGTAGCAGGAAGTGGCTGGAGATAGGCAGTGGTCTAAAACACAGGCCAAAGAACCTGGATGAGGACACAGTTTCATGCTCTGAGATTCTGCCTCCTCAAACAGGGCCAACTAAGTGACTGGGTGGTCTAACTTGGGGTCACCCTTGGTGGTCCTGTGTAGACGTGCTTTGGTTGGCTTCCTCGTCGGAGTATCTCCCTCTCCTCACGAGGACACATTGTGCTCTTGAGTCAGTTACACAGCCTCGTACCACTGAAATGTTTGCTGCAACTGAAAGAGGGATTGAAGGCCCTTTGGCAGGCCAGAAATGCTTAGATGCTTGATGCTTAAACAGATAATGGTTTATGTGAGGGCTCCTGAGAGCATGAAGGCCTGTTTGTCCATAGGCTTGCCTCCCCCATGACAGAAGAATTCCCTACGGCAGAGCAGTGAAAAGACTGGGAAGATAAGAGGAGTCACGGCTGGGAATGACCTTTCAGGCCAGAAACAGAATTTGAAAGTTGAGATGACTGTAAAGCTTTAGCTAGTTGACAATCTGAAACCTGCTACTCTAGATCGATGCAATGGCCCATTTAGCTCAAGCGGGACTACTGCAGGCAACAGTGCTTTTTGATAGCGGTGACAACGAAGGGATTACTGGAAATTAATTGTAGTCACCTTCTGTCTAGCTTGCCTCTGAGCATCATTTATTTGTGTTTTGATGTCCTCTTTGCTCACCTCGTCGAGCTTGGAATCTTCTTGTGTCAGGAAAAGTTCTCCTTCCCAAGAAGACAGGCACTGTCACAGGGAACCCTCTCTTCAAGCAGACAGAACTGCAGAGAGTGGAGAGGTGTGGAAGGAATATCCCCACCAGAGGAATGGTTGAGAAAGCAGCTGGTGAACAGTGCTGGACCATATGGAAGACTCTCCTTTGGCTTTGGAGGACCTTAGATGACTTGTTAAAGGTCACACAGAGAAATCAGTGTTTGGGTACAGGACTAAGTTCATATCTGCTTTGTAGGGGTGAATATTTAGACAATCGTCCAATATCTCAGTTCAACTTCCAGTTATTACATCCTCAGCTGTGTTGTGGGTCTTTGTAGTGCTTTCAAACCCTTGTGCTGTGCTTTTGTTTATGTTGTTACTCTGGCTGTCCCTGCTGATAATAGCTCAGATTAGATCTGTGCAAGGGTAACATCTGAGCATTTGATGCTGGCTCTTTATCTAATGTCCTCCAGCTCGTGGTCTTCTTGTCCCTGCGCAGCCTGGTATGTGATGATGTTCATTCTCCTGCTTACACTCAGTGAATGATTTATCATGTGTTATCAGTAGGACTCTGTACAGTGTCCAGGGACAATGTTTTCTTACATCTGGTTCCAAGCTGGTGGAACACCCTTCCATATGGTTCTCGCATGTCGTTCTTCTAGTACCTCCTTTCCATTTTTTCCCTTTGGGTTCATCGTTGTGCAGTTTGTGTAACAAGTACACTTTGTTTCAGCAAAATGACACTTTATAAATTAATCACATACATGAATTAAAACTTCATCAAATGTGGATACTTCTTAAGTGACAGAAGGAGCCCTCACAGCTGGATGACTCTATCTTCTGAAGGGACTAGCCAGTCTCGTGACATACTGGAAATTAACTCCTCAGTGTTTCTTAGTGCTGTTGAATGAGACATTAGTCTGTAGTCTGTTCTGGAAAGATCATGTCTTACAGCATGTGAGGAAATCTTTAGGCTCTGTTCTGCATTACAGAGCTGCTGGTGGCAGTTGTAGATTCATGGTGTGGGCAGGAAAGTGGCCACAAAAGTGCCCTTTTATATAAACCCTGGTGAGATGCAGGCAGCGATCCACAATGACCCAACATTGAGCACTCCAGGAGACAGAGAGCTTTGTATCACCATCTTCTGAGGGCTCCAGCCTGCAAAAGGGCTCCTCTGTCCGAATCACTTGCTGCTGGATTTGCTGCTCTTTACAGATAACTTTTCTCTCTGGTCTTTGTTGACTTTATGTTGTTAGATCTGGTAACACACTTTTATCTTATCTGGCTTCTTCTCTCCTTTGCTCTCCCCGCTGTTTGCTAGTCCAGGATAAATACGGAGGCAGCCTGTCCCTGGGGGCTGGTGCACTGTGTTCCTCCCCGAATGCGGGCAAATATTTGCACCAGAGCAGCCTGCGAGCTGCGAGACGTGAGCGGCAACACGGGGAGGTGCAGCAGAGGGCAGGGGTGGCCGGGCAGAGGGTGTGAAAGCAGCACGCAGTGGCCGTGCAGCCGCTTTCAGCAAGCGCCTGCCCTGGTTTTGGAGCAAAGACAGGGCCAAGGAGAACGGGGACGTTGCTTTGGGAGGTGGCTGGGCCAGTGTGCCCAGCAGCATGGTTCTTGTTATGGTCTATACAGGTAACAGTGATGGACTTAATCTATGGACAGTGTCTGTGCAGCAAAGCCTCAGCAGCAGCAGCAGGGATGCTGCTCCAAGCTAAGCAGCGTCTTCTAGTTTTATCAGTGTACCCACCAGGTTCCTGAGTCTCAAAGGAGTGCAAATAGCCATGATGGAGCCAGAACACTGCAGGTGGGAAGGATTGTGCTGAGTGTCTTTAGGCCTTCCTGCACCATTTGCTTTCTTGTTGAAAGGAAGCAAGTCTTTCCCGAGTTTTGCAAGAGGACGCTCCTCATTTGGATCGTTTTCTGCACTGCTAGTGGTGAGGTCATGTGCAGAAGCTGCTCCATCTTCAGAAAATCTCAGGGCTGCTTCTTTTTGAGCAGTTATGTTGTATATCAACCCTACTTTACATCCTGCCCCTACACACATGGTCTTCAGAAGAGCATGGTGATGTTGATGGTACAAAACGGGATGTGTCCTCGCTATAGCTAGTGTGCCTGTCCCCTCTGCTCCTCCTTTCTGTAGCTGCTGCATTCCCTCGTTCTCTCCTCCCTTGTTGGCAGGGGCATCCTTACAGCTCCATGGTCAACTCCCCCTAACCCATAAATGATGGAGGGGTTTAGATCTAGTCCCCAGTTCAGTTCAACGTGGGATGAATGTGGGCAAGGAAGGGGGCAAAGGGGAGAGGTTTGTTTGGGCAGCCGTGGCATTCAGCTGTGGCCTTGTCACTCCTGTGCACCTGCGTATCTGCCCCCAGGAGAAGCACGGGGCCAGATACCGTGAGCAGGGACAGGTTTTGCCCTTGCAGGACACCTCCCCATGTTGTCACTCGCTGACTCCTTGCACGTCACCTTGCAGCTCTCACCTCGCTGTGCTCCAGTTTGGAAGCACCACCAGGCTGGCCAGGAGCGTTTCTGGCCGCTTGTTTTGGCAGGACGGYTGTTTGCTCCCCGCTGCCTTCTCCCGGTTTGAAGTTTGCCACCTCTTGGCCCCTGGGCTGGTGACCTTGCTGCGAGCTGCGGGGCCTTGTTGTGACCGCCACCGTGGGGCTGCACGGCCGCCCGCTTCACAGCTGGGCCTGGCCCAGCTCCGCGGCACTGATGGATGCCCAGCTTGACCAGCGACTCAACCCTTGWTCAGCAGCCTGATACGCTCCCTATTTCACGGGCCGCTGTTTGATGCCTATCGAAGAGGTGGTCAGGGCATCAGAGCAGCCAGTTAGAGTGATAAGGAGGGAGGAGTGGGAGATGGATCTTTAACTCCTTGCAGCCCGTCGTAAACACTTTTACAGACTGTCTGCAGTTGTTCTGCCAGACAGAAGGGCTGAGAGGGGCATAAAAACAGGGGCCATGTCTGTAAAATTTATTTGCGGRAACTCTTTAAAAATCGAATAAGCAGGAATCAAGAAACAACCGTCAATTATTTAGATGCTCTGGAATGAGACTGGATCAATGCATTAGTCTTCCTTTCCTTTTTTTTTTTTTCCCTTCTTTTCCTGAACAGTATATTTTAAAGGAGACCTTGATATTTGCCATGGGTTTATGAGTATAAAATAATCTGTCTCAAACCCAGGGACATCSTGGAAGACAAGGACTCTTCCCTTGAGGACAACTCAAGCTGCTGTTGCCTCGGTGAGCGAGAGGGGCTCCCTGTGTAGTTGCTGGTAGCTGACAGCCTGCAGAAGGTCATAAATTTAGGAGTTGTTTAGCATCAGCTTCTGAATAACAATATCACAGGAACATGCTTTTCACGTGAGAAATGGAATGAGGGAGAAATGCTACAGGCAGGTGTAAGGTTTAAGGGTCCTGGGGTTCATGGATAATAAAAAATCAAAAAACAGTTCATGACTTATGTTGATACCAGTGCAGGATCAGTCACAATGTTAATTTGGGTACTGTTATTTAAGGTAACGCTGTCTTTCCTAAGGTGCCAGCAAAACACCACTAGGTTCCAGATTTGGTTGCTTGCTGAGCTTTAGTCCACACTTTCACTGGCGTTTGCAGATACCAGTTTTGATGGAATATCAACCTGGAAAATAAAAGCTTCAATCAGTGCTAAGTGTAGAGAGGTAATGTCATTACGTTGATGTTCAGTTTCTGGTTCACACATAGAAATGCAGGTTGGCATCATCCATGTTGTACCATCCTTGTGTTTCTAACTTATAGAAGGGGAAAAAGCACCTCCTTTTCCCAGGAAAGTTAAAATCCACAAACACAGCACATACAGTAGTGCTACGAACTACATTGATCCTTTGAAGAAGGGGAAAAAAGTCTGTGTTTCTCCCRCAACCCTAAGGACACCAAACACACTTGCAGTGCCGCTTACAGCTTTAAAGATCATCTTTCACCTGCTTGTAGTTCTTCAATTTTTGCTTTAATACCACAGTCTAACTGATGCAGAGGCACTGAATCCATTTTCTGACTGTTGGGTAAATGATGGTTAAGTGTCAGGAGATTTATTTAATTGTCTAGCTATTAAAAAAGGTAGGTCTGCTGAGTGAAAGCTTTTATGCTTTTAAATGAGGTATTGTTCTGATTAGAGTTTAAACAGCAATGATTTCCTCAAAAATGCATTGGAACTAATCACTGGCTGGTTTGATTGTCCACATAACTGTACCACCCTCACTGCCAAGAAACTCATCTCAACCACCATGATAATAATAGCTATTTTTTTCCCTTAAATGCGCAGCAGATATAATGTTCAGAGAGAGGAACGTCTTCATTAGGCTGTACGGAAAGTGAACGCATTGTTCACAAATCGGCCTCAAGAATAATGGACTTGAGAGACTTCAGAGGTGAGGGATGGAGGTTGTGGGGGCAGGAATGGGGCTTAAATCTTCATGAACCACATACAGAGAGGATTTTAGCGGGATACGGGCAATTGATTCCCCTAAGTGTCTTTGAAGAGGCCCGTCTAAAGATGGAGAAACTCCAGATGACTCAATTTAATATTGCTTAGTCTGGTCACAGTGTCTCAATGATCATTTCACTACTGTAAATTTCTTTAATTWAAAAAAAAAAAAAAGCTAAGAACTTAAGCTAATTCATCTGGCTAAAGCAAAACAAGCAGGGCAGTGATGGCAGGTTTGTGAGACAAGCTGATGACCTGGGCAGYAGAAACCCTTCCTTTTTCCTGACCRTCTCTGATATRGGTAGCAAGCTGTTGCAGTTGCAAAAAAACATTTCCCAAGAGAACTTGATATCCCTGCCAGCTCTTGTCCCACAGATCCATCCTGTACAAAAAGCTCAACTCCAGGCTAGTCCTTGCCAGACTGGTTGCGATGCTGGGTGAATGGTTTGGCCTCAAGTAAAGCATCTGCATTCCTAGAGCCAAGAGAGCCTTTGCTGTCCTTCTTCACGTATCTCCTTTCCAAACCTCATGTTAGCTAATACATGTAGGGGAAGGAGCTGCAGGGTGTCCTCTTGTAGGCAYGAGGCTGGCGCTTGTCCTGAGCCATGAGCAGCAATGTTTTTTTTTCCCACTTCTCTTTGCCACCTCCTGCCTGGGAAATCCCAGGCAGGGCCAGCTGGGAGATGCAGCYTGTCAGTCTGTCAGCACAGTGCAGCGGCACGAGCGAGGCTGTGTATGAGCAGGGCTAAGCTCCCTTTTCCTCCTCCTCCTCATCAGTCCTAAGTGCCATTTAACAACATTAGCTGCCTGCTCCTCTCAGTCAGACACCAATTACTCGCTGTTGGAGAGCTGTCAGTAAGGGAAAGCCATACATCGTGGTGGGAAGTGATCTCACCCAGCAGGGGAGCACCTCTTTCCAGCCCAAACAGTGTGACTTTGACAGGCTTGATGTATTTATTATCTTCTTGGTGCACAGGTGCTACTGCAGCAGGCAGTGGCATGGGGGAGAGGATGCTACCGGTGACTTGGAGCAGAGGATGAGGAGAAGAGCTAAGTGCCACCCAGTTAACTGTAGAGTACTGGTGGCAGGGTGCAGGAGGGGATAAGGGGAAAGGAGGGGGCAAAAGAAAGGAAAAGATTATAGGAAGAAGTCAATTCCTTGCACTCATGTGCTTAGCTCATCTCCTGAACTCTAGGGAATTGAGAGGACTGAGAAAAAGCAAACAGCGAGCAGAAAGACACACTGGCTAAGGAACAGATGGAGCCCCATGTCAGGGCCAGTCTGAGTCACGGTCGTGCGGTTTTGGAGAGCTAGCGCCGTGGCAAGGCTCATGAAACACTGCTCCTGGTGCTCCTATACCTGGCTGCTTTCTGCTGCTGTACCGTGACCTGGGAGGGTTTCACACAAGTGCCTTCAGCCAGGCTTGGGTCCCATTTGCCCTGCGGAGCACAAGACCAGAGGACACTTAGTCTTAAAGGAGACTATAAAGGAGAAGAGTCTGGATCTTGCAAAAGGTRTATGGTTTCTCTGCAGCAGCTGGGCCAGTTCACAGGCTTCACCAACTTCAAAACCATTATGGTTACTGAGCCTAAACTCCCGGGTAGCGATTCTAATCAATGAAACACCTGCACTTTGGAAGGACAGTGAATGCTGATTTGAAGATCTTAGTGGAAGCAATCCTCTTTTCTTGTTGTAATGTTCCAAGAGTGAATTTCCATGCTGAAATACAGAAATTTCTCTAGGTAAAAATAATCTAGACACATCCATGTGTCTCTGTGCAGCAATGAAGTAAAATTGTCAGAGCTTTGAGTGCACCTGTGGGTCCTAWTTGCCCTGAGTAGCCTCACCTGGAACCTCCAGCTGCAGCCCATTTGCTCATTGGGCCAGGAGCTCCATTTAAGCTCAGTCCTCACACTTTACTCCTTTCTGTAATCTGCAGTGGTGCTTGGGTTTTTCCTTACTCTCTGATAGGGAAGATTCAAGTGCAAGTAGTCATATGGAAGGACTCAAATTCCATCTGTTTTGTAAATGAAGTATGTTATCTGGTGTTTGTGTTCTTTTGAGAAGAAAGAAAACAAACCTTCATCTACACTAATTTATCCAGATTATTCTCAGGGCATGTGCAATGTTGCAAAGGGGAAACATGGAAATGAGTGCTGACCCTCTGTAAAGGCTGAGAAAAAATGTTTCTTGTGCCTCGAGGAAGGCTACTTCTACTCAAGTCTGCTAACCTACTGGTTAAATGGACTGCTCCAAAGTCAGCTTTGCTGGGAAGGATTTCAGGAAAGCAGGAACATCTAGAAGAGACTCTGAAGGAAGTACAGCAGCACTCTGACCGTAAGTAAGTGAACACTTTTTATTTCTTTTTGAAGGGAAGCTGGAAATCAGTATGTAGAGACTCTGTGAAAAGAACATATGTGTGATGTGACAAGGAAAGTTAAATGGGTTCCTCCTCAGAGAGGTGTCAGAGTTCTCTGCACTTAAGAAGAAGCTGCAGTATGATAGCGTGCGGGTATGCAGAGGTCCACACCGAGTCTGATTGGAGCCCAGCTCAAGAGATCTTCTGGAGTAGCTGTTTTGTCATGTTGAGCTCTTTTTGAATTGGGAGTTGGCTGGTAGCCTGGTCCTCTGGACAAACCTGGAGTGTTTTCTTGGGCTGAGGAGAGAGATGAAATGTGATAATGTCTGTAGATTAGAGCCGATTTCTCAGAAAGTGATTCTCTCTGGAGTTTAGCAGAGTGGGCTCAGGCAGAGCTGTATGGTGACCTCGCTGATACTGGTATCAGCACAGTGTTGCTTTGGTGCTGCCGAGCGTCCCCCTTGTAGGCAAGCACTGTTTGGAAGAGAGTTCTGAGTGTTGCTGAAAGCTTTCTAGATCCTTCCAGTATATCACAAACGCTGTCTGGGCTGTGTAAGAGTTGACGTGGCTATTTCTTGACACTCTCACCCATGCCCTCCTTATTGTGGACCTTTCTAAGATGGTCCTTTCTGTGTGACCTGGGTTTCTACACGAGCCTTAAGGGGCTTCCCTTGTTATTGACTATTCCAGTTGCAATACCCTGCGCGGGACTGCTGATGTCTACTACAAAACAAACCTTATCAGTGCCTGGAAACCCCTCCAAAGTGCCGCCTCCTTCTCCTCTGTTCCAGGTCATACTGCAATGTGCTGAGCTGTGCTCTTCCTCTTGAGGCTTTGTGTTGCCTGTAGAGCTGTCKTCTTGTAGCAGTTTTGATTTCCTCTGAGATTTCTTTAAATATTCAGCATTTTAATTTTGGAGAGTAAAAGCTGTGAGAAGGGTAACATCTGTGGTTTTATTTTAGGATTACTAAAAATGCCTACTTTCTGAAGCGTATTTCTGATTTCAGAGGAACTGAAGGGAGGAGCTGCATACAGCCTTTTAGAGTAGCAGGGACTATCTGTAGGAACTTCTTGCTTATAATGAAATAGCATTTAAAAGGAGAAAAGTTGGTGTTTCCCTCAGGTGGTCGTACACTGGGTTCCTGTGTTTCTCTTGCCTTGAAATTTGTTCTCATGGATAATTTTTCCTGGAAGTGCTTGGTTGCTGTTGTGATTCACACTGTGCTCTGTACACTGAAGGAGAGCCAGCCYGTATTTGTTCCTGAGTTCACATCACCCACCACCTTGGTTATAGCAGAGAAACATAAACTCAAAGAGAAAATCTGCTCCACTTTAACTGCAAGTCAGCTGCTCTGGGCATAAATTAGGGGCTTGTTTCCCCCCTCCCACCTGTCAGTCTAGTAGCTTCATAAGCTCTGAAGCTGGGCAGAAACACGGAGTGTAACTCCTTGTTGGCACCAGTTTCCTTGTGCGTGGCCAACCTGGACCCGGCACTGGGCTCTGTCCTGCTTTGTGTGGCAGGGAATTCTTTCTTGGATTTGCTTGAGCGTAAGGAGGCCCGTTCTGATGTGCCTCTTGTGACCTCAGTGCTCAAGGCAGCCGCTCCGTGTGCCGTTTTTAATGCGTTGTCCAGGCCTGCTGTGCCTGTGCATGGAGCGCATGCGGTTCCGTGTGGTTGATTTCCTGTCGTATTTCATGGCTCTTGATGGCAGCTCAACCGAGGAGTTATGAAATTCATATCCTCTTGGCCTAGGAGAAAATGGCAGGTGGAAGATTTAATATCCCAGGGGGTTAGTGTCGGAAGCTGTAGTAGAGAAAAGGGGTTGGTTAGAGTTGCAGGTCCTTCAAATTTGTGCAAGTCAAGGCTTCCAAAGGTTGGAAAGCTAGGAATTAAGCTAGTTGAATTATGCATGTGGCTCTGTATAAGAATTTTTTTTTTTACCAATATCCCTCCACCGCCAGTAACTCTAGGATTCCCATTTGCAGGAAGTGGCCCCCTTTCAGTTGGTGATGGATTCCACTGCCTTAACACCTGGGGATAGGGAGGGGTGAATCCGTGCTAAAATCTGCATCTATTCCTGCATCTTGTTGTCCAAAGCAAACATTTCTTTGGGGAATTTCGAGAAAGAGCTGGATTAGACCCTCCATTGGATGCTGGATCAAAACATCAACAGAACATGTTTAATACTTGTAGCAGTAGCATAGTACAGTTTTGGGACTATCTGGGCCACCCTGACATGGGTTGTATGTACACACAAATCACTCTAGTCTGTGTTTAAGCAGGGTATGAGGCAAGAGTTGCACAGGGTAGAGGAAAAGAAAAGCTTAAGATGCCCTAGTAAGTCTTAAATCACTTTGAGACTGGAGCAAGGCAGTAATTTTTGGAGTCTTTGCTGAGAGAGGTTGCCAAGAAGCCTCCCCCAGGTCAGGCAAATGGGGAGCAACTTAGTGCTGCTCTGCTGAGGTTCTCTTAGCTCTGGTGCCAAAGCTCTGATGTAGAAGCTGTTGGTGAACAGGTGATTAAGAGTGGTAATTAATGTTCTTCCTGGCCCCATCTCCCAGGTGCTAATGTATGACATGCAAGGCAGCTGGGTACTAGTGGACATGCTGTGGCTGACATCAGGACTGAGTCCTGCTGTGTCACTGGAGCTGTGCCACCCCTTCAAGGAGTGGAAAGGTCTTTTTTTGTGTCTTTTCCTCCCTAAACCCTTTGAACCAGAGTCATTTGAAATAGAGCTTTTCTTCAGGGACCTAAATCCCAGAGTTGCAGTCTGGCTCCATGTGACACTGGTTGTGGTCAAGCCAAATGTCAAAGAGCAGCTTTCACATGGTGACATCTGTTCAATGGGTGCACTGTATTTACCACCTGAAATCCTGTGCTAAAATTATCGGATAGTTGGCTGAGAAAATATAACTGTTAATGTTCGTTGTGAACAGACTCTGTTGATTTCCACAAAACCAAGGATCCTATTCAACTTGCAAGTGAATTTGCTAGGGATGTGGTGTTGTGGTGCAGGGGGAGGACCTGGAGCTTGGCTAATATGGGCTTCATTTCTGCTGTCAGGTGCTGGCTCACAGAGTGGCCTGAGCCAAGTCATTCCTCTGCTCTGTGCTTTGTTTCCCCTTTCTGCAAAGTGGGGCTGAAAACCAGCTTGTCATCTGACAAGTGTGAAAGAAGAGATMAGCATTCTCCTGTGATGTTTGTCAGGATGCTGACCCAGATCTGTGCAATCAAACCACATAGAAACTGCATGCTCTAGCTTCATAGGACAGCAGATACGCTGATTTAGACTGGCTAGCAATTTACTGCCATCCAGGAAGGTTACAAACTTGAACRTAAGGAGAAGAGACTGTCTGATATTTGCTCTTTAAAGGGAGGATTTGTGATTTTTTTCAAAAGCAAATCCCCTGGAGGAATAGAAGAAAATGTGTAGGACCCAAGTAGTACTATGTGGCTTTGCTTGCACTCATTGCAGGAATGCAGTGGATGGCTTCCTTGGTTTTGTACCATCCAAATATCCTGTGCTGCGTTGGCCAAGGTCAAGGTAGAAGAGAATGGAAATACTGATCCATGTCCTATAGACTTGAAGTCCTGTGTTCCAGTGGCACAGCTCATTTCATGCCYTGGCACAACACAGGGTGAGTTCACTTGGGTGGGATTTAGGGTGTTAAAGACCTCTTGCTGCCTTGACTTCCCTGTGGTTTTCCCATTCCTTCTGAGTTATTGCTGTTTCAGAGAACTCATCCTTGTCCCCTGCATGGGGAAGGACATCTCGGCAGGTTGCCTGCAAACCCTGTTCCTTCTGCGGGCCGTGGCAGGAGCGTGGCCGCCGCTGTGTGCCCGGCGCAGGCCCCTCGTGGGCCCGCTGACAACGGAGACTTCTGCAAAGGGATGAAATCCAAGTGGCAGGGCAGGCACCTCTGAGGAGATAGCTCCTAACTGTTCCCACAGAGCTTGAAGAAAAAGATTTGACGGATTTACAGAGGAAAATGGCTGAGAAGGGATTGATAAACACACAGAGAGACCTAACTAGTGTGTCCCATCACTCCGAATAGCTGATCATAGCGCAAGTGCTTCAGGGCAGTGTCGGGAACAATTTGTTGATGCGAACTCGTGTCTCCCTGAGAGAATCATGCTGCTTCAGGGAAGGGCCTGTCCGGAGAAGCCTGTTGTGAGGACGAGCGCYGCAGTGCTGAGGTGGGTGCCCGTGTCGGGAGGAGGTGGCGCAAGGGTCACGGGTGCTCTCCGAAGGCAGAGCTGTGAGGAAGCTGGCCAGGTCTCAGTTGCAGAACTCCCTTGTAGTTACTGTGCCAACATAAACGTGGTTCCTGCTGACGTGAGTGTTTGTAGCAATGGGCTTTTGTAATGCTGGCTTGGATTTCTCATGTGGCAGACTGCATGCAGTCGTGAACAGTCTCCCCTGACTTCTCTGTGCAGGGCTGTCCGAATGGGACCATCTATGCAGTGGTTCTTCTGTGACCTTTGGTTCCTCTGTTTCTCCATGGCAGCAGCATGAACAGGGTCAAGTGATGTGTTTCTGGACTGTTGCCAACTATCTCATATGGTCTTTTCGGTGTCAATAGTAATTAAGAGAAGGAGAGCWAACACATTCAGTTACTTCTTCAAAGGCTTAGTCTGTCCTAAGTAACCCAAAAGACTTGGGCAGCTCTTGCTCAAAGATCTCTCTGTGATATCCATCTCTGTATGTTAACTGTTTGAGAAATGCGTATTACAGAAACCTGACAGTTAAACTGTATGGGCCAGTTTGGAAAGTAATGACTTCAAGTGGGGAAGTTTGAATGATGGAGAAGGGGAGCTGTATCCTGCCCAAGTACAGAGATGCAGAGAACAGAACCAGGTTTCCTAAAAACCCTGTTTTGACCTGACCTAGTGTATTCATGATCCAAGAGGACTTTGATCAAAAGGACTGTTTTTACATAAGTATTCCCACTGTGTGAAGCCTTCCCTTGCATGAAAAACTGCTGATGAGTTCTGTATTTTCTTGAATTTTAGTTTATTTTTGCTTGGACCCATAATGGATGAGGATGATGACTGAATTAGTGTTCTGTTAGGAAATAGTTTCCCAGCAAGCCATAGTATTTGAAGGGACTTACCCAGAGATATCACTTGCAAATTTGTTACACCCTCTGCCTTTGGTGATTTTTACCTTTGCAATTATCTATTCTGCATCTTAGTTACTGAAATTAGTATTTCAGTGGGGGAAAAGATTCGAAACCATCATGCTGGCGGGAGCATCTTAAGTATTGTATTGTGCCTTTCAAGGCCAAAACCAGAAGATATCTGCAACAGAAAATAAAGTGTGCTAAGACTGTTCTCTGAGGTTTTCAGATGTGAATATCTGCTTTATGTTCATTTTAGCAGGAGAGTAGTATCTGAGGAATTTAACTTAGAATACAGCTGAAGGAGCAGAACACAGAATTGGTGGGGATATTTGTGTACATCAAAGAAATGCTGCAATCCTCTAGCAGTTCTTGTGCGTAAGATGGCAGGTAACATGATTATTGCACCCTTTTGTTTCATAAGACTGAAATGACTCATTCCTTCATAGGGATGATTTTGGAAGTTCTGGTAAACAAGATGTGTGTGTGTCTATTACCCTTTAAATAAGGCTAACAAATGGAGATTAGTCGCAGCAGCCCTGTGAAGGCTGGGCACGCATATACCAGGGCCTGAGTTGATTTATCGTGATGTTTGGTTGAATTCCTTGCGTTTTGGGTCTCCTCTGTAACCTTTTCACCTTGTTCCTTTTTGAGGTGGCTGCCTGGCTGTTACAATTTATCACGAACGCATCTCACTTCACTTCTGGCTCCTCTGACGGAAGGAACAGCCGGTCCCCAGGAGGTCAAAGACATTATTTTCCCTTCGTCTTTCTCAGTTTCCAGCACAGATTTGTCACTTTGAAAAAGCATGAATTCTGGATTTGATGCACTTTAATTGATTTCACCCTCAACAAGTCCAACTGTCTGTCAACCTTCCCTTTTTCTTTTCTCTTCCCCTCCCCTCCRTTGCTTTCCTCAGTCCCTTTACTTGTGGGTGATGTTTTTGCCTGCCTGCATGTTGAAGCTGTTGCAAAGCCCATGACCCCATCAGGGCATCCTGTCATTAGCCATTTCTCTCATGTTCCTCTTTGTCCAAGCTGAACTTTGGATGCTGAACAGGAATGAAGCCTTCTTATGAGAGCACTGCTCGTGTACTATCTTAGTGATATCGTGTCTTTCCAAGTGAAAGTGACTGCTGGTAGTCAGCYAAAGCTGACCGATGATCTGCTTATTTTGAGCCCACTATGCAGAATTGGAAATGCCAGGAAAKGAGTAAGTAGCCCATGATAAACATAGGTGTTTAACATCCCTGCAGCAGAACTGTCAGAAGTGAATGCRGCCTGCCTTCTTTCCTCCTGGAATGGATACCCAGTGTTGTCTCGGCATGAATTGGATTGTTGTGTAGAAGACCATTCAAGTGCCTATGAGATGCCATCAYACTGTCTCTTGTTGGTGAATTCATATAGCATGAGTGGAGATGGGGCTGTATAAGGATTTTTCCACAGAAATTCCTTTTTTGTACTTGGAAGCCAGGGGTGAGCTAGTATTGGCGTTTGAAAGAAAGGTGTTCCTGTAGATACTGTCATCACATGCTAGTTATCAGGATATGGGCTGGGGCACAGACTTCGCTTTACAACAAAGCAGAGAAATGTAAAATTCTCTGCACTGTACTGAAGTGTTCATTAAACTCCTGGAAGTTTTATTTCTGCGTAGGAGATGTAATAGCATTCATTGGATTCAAGTTCTTCATTCTGGGAGCTCCAGATGAGTGGAATTAGTTTGGGATTCTTTATGCAAGTTATTTCAACTTGTAATTCAGGGTAACTGAGAACCTGGCATCTATTTAAATGTGTTACGTGTCTGGAGTTTTCTGAGGGGGCTGTTAACTGAAAAAGGTGAAAAACGAGTGTGTTGCACAGTCTTAAAATTGAGAGTGCTGTCCATGGTGCTGTGTGTCTGGAGGTGAAGAAGCCTGGGGACTTGCAAGAGGTGGCTGAGGCCTGGACATGTGGRGAAAGGTGGGACTTCCTTGTTCCTYTGTAGACAAAGCCATGCAAGTTGTTTCTGCAAGATCAGTACTTGTAAAATACAGGGGTATGGAAGCAAGTACTCTGAAGGGATTGTTAAGAGCTTCGCTGTAGCTAACTGGCCTCGTACTAGCTGTGTTTCCTTCAGTGATTCAGTCTTGAGAGGGTTGTTGCTACTGGTGGTGCCATGTGAAGGTTCCTCTTGTCATATGAGACCAAACTGCTGTATTGGGTTATCTCCTGAATGTTATCTGAGCCTTAGATGGGGAAGAGAGCATGAGTCTGTTGTCAGTGATGAATGGAATTTCTTCCTGGGAAAATCCTGCAGACTAGTTCTGAGTTCACATATTTCTAGTTCAGGAATCTTCACTTGAAATACTAGTGTGAGGCAAAACTTGCTCATTCTTGCTGTATAGATCCTGTCTTTGATCCCTGTTGTAAACTGGAATTCTCTTGATAGATGAAGATTTACTCTTTTCTGGACCTTTCATAAGATCAGAGACTTTCTAGTCTCCAGTGCTGTGTTAAAACTAAACAATTTTCCGTGCTTACCTAGGTTGCTATTTATAACTACTTGTGATGTTGAAGGACCCATGACTCAATAAAATGTTGATAATGTGACCTGAAAATATGACAAAGGAAATCCATGGATTTCATTTCTTCTTGAGGGTCAGTAACATCTCCYTCTGTTGGGGAGAGAATAGGTGGAAAACTTGTTTTTTAACTGACGCTTTTGAGAGTTCAAATCCTATGAGCTCTATCCTCATCTGGAAGAAAAGATGACCTAGTAAGAGAAAGTGAGCTACGTGCTTACTGCATGCCTAAAAGTCTTTGGCATGAACTCTGAATCTTTTATTTCTATCTGAAGTTTCAAGAGATACTGATTTGTAATGAGGTGTTACCTGTGTCTGTTTGGGAAAACTGTAGAACTTCAGGATCTGTTTCCTGAAAAAAGCACTCGCTTTGTCTTCCCAGGCCCACCTGTGGAAATGCTGTGGCTGAAGAATTCAGAAGCCCTTCTCCTCACCAGTGAAACTGTCCCTCTTTCTGTGATTAGATAGATGTCTTTGTGGGAAAATGGTCATCCTGGATCACGGGAGTGCAGCATTTTCATCTCTAGTTGTGGAAATGAGGATCTTGTTATCCTGTTGGTGGGCAGTGAGATGTGAAAACACACCAAAAGTGGTGTGCAGGACCAGCAGTTCTTGTGCTTGGAGAAGATGGACAGACCTGATGCAGTGGCAGGTTTTCAACACTTCACTGTTGGCAACATCAAAAAGACTTTAACAGTTCTTAGTGCCAAAGACATTGGCATTAATGTGTCAGGACTCATCTAGAGGAGGTTGTTTAGGACTAGCAGGCTTCAGGCTAGCTCTCAAAAGAAAGCATCTGGTCTATTTAAAAAATCCAAATGTATGGAAACAGTTACATTAGTGTTTTTTCTATTCTGGGGTGCTTCTGTGGTAGTGGTCTGACTTCCAAAATGGCTCAGCGTCCTTTCTTGTAAATCAAGGAGCTTACGTAGAATCTTATTCTGACCACGGCTTGCTACGTCGCCATCATATTTTTATCTGCTGTGTATCTGAGCAGTTGCTTAGACCTTTCAGTCTCGGTGTATCTTGGAGGTGTTGTGTTGGAAATTTGGAATAAGTTGCAAATTTCCCATGGTTTTGGAATCAGTGAGCCCTGTCTTTTACTGAAAGCACGCATGCAGACCATCTTATTTCACATAAGAGTTCTGAAATGCAGCTTCGAAAAAAAAAGAGGTTGGTAAATTCCTCTTAGATCCTTGGCTAAGCTGCTATTTGATAGTCAAATATTTGTGTCTTAATTGCTAGCATATTGAATGGTTCTTAAGAATATTGACTTCCTGGGAACTTCWGTCATCTCACATATTTGGCAGGGAAGGGCTATCATTTACTAGTAATAAAARCTTAGACTTCTGTAGAATCACAGTAGTGATGGAGAATTGTTTGGCTTCATCTTCAAATACTGGGATACAACTTGGCCAAATTCTTCAGTAGCTTTTAGACATTTGGTTTTGCTTGGCAACCCGTGTACTGAACCTTTCAATGTGTGGTCCTCAAAGCAGGTTTTATTCGTGAATGCCTAACCTTAGTTGGTATCTCATTCTGCAAGCCATGCTTTGAATGGTCTTGGTCTTACTGCTTAACAGATGTGAAAACTGGGGCGCTTTAGGGATAAATACTTGTTCAGAATCATCTACCTGGACAACAGCAGATCAAGGATTAGAAATCCAGGCCCACCTACATTTTAGTGTGTGGTTTAGACATTGCGATATCTAAAGTAGACACTTTCCCCRACAAAGTCATGTGATGGAGTGCTTTGCAGAGTTAACTTGAGAACTGGGTACTTCCCAGAGCATTGTGATGTGGTCTTCCAGTGAGCTGGGAACCTGGGAAAAGCATTTTAGCTGCTCAGGCCTCGGAAATAGCGACTCCCTCGTTCTGAATCCTGGCAGAGTAGGTGATAGGGTTTGTAGCTTGGAGAAGCTTTTGCACAGACAGAGCATTGCAGGCTGAAGTAGGTGGAAGTGATAGCCGAGCCCTTACTGAATTCGGTAACACTTGAGTCAGTGTTCTGTTTGCTTGAGCAGAGTCTTGATTTAGGCATGTGATTAAGATCTGACTCTCACCACGAGTGTCTTGGATCCCAAATCAGTGTTTTCTCTGGAAGTGAATGGTAGGTTTTACTTTGCAGCCAGCAACCTGGGTAACAGTCGGATGTGAAGCCAGACTCTATGCTTTTTCAAAGGGTTGGATCACTTAGAGCCCTGCCAAATTAGCTGGCAGCTTTCCAAACCATGCACAAAATGTCACTTGCTTGTCCCTTCTGATCCAGAGGGATACAAGCTGGGGAGTTTGCTGTGCTAAGGTTACTCAGCATGGCAGAAAGTAGCAAATGTGGTTGTTTACAAAAACTTCCAAGTATTTCTAGAGATGGATATAACTATCTAGTACTAAATTGTAAGATTCATGCTTGAATTAAATCTTAAAAGTTTTGATTATCTTTAAAACTGACCAGTTCAAGTTTAGTGTTCAGAGTATCCCCATGATGGAGGCTTGGAATTTTTAACCGGTTACTGTGAGTCTCCCACCAACACGTAGGGCAGACATGAAGCAGCACTTAGAGCTGACCAGGTCTAAACATTGGAATGGAGACCACCTCTTCCCCAACCAATTCTAGAATCCCTCCAGATTCCCTGAGGATCTAGAGAACAAAAATGTGACTGAATTTATCGAAGTGATCTTTTAGCTTGAGCAATGTGAAAGCATTCAAAYCACCTATTTTAATAGTCGAACAGGGAGATAGAGAGGGCCTTGAAAGAGGTGCAAAACAACTGCATTAGGAAGCTGATGGGTTTTTGTGTGAAGAGCTCTGAATGCCTCTGAAATCTTCTTCTCCAGGGAGTCTTAGTTCCAAAGATAAATGTCTCTAATTAGAACGTGTTCACACCACAATTCTTGCCGAAGAGGCAAGCTCCAGCAACTCGAGTTGCCTGCACTCTTACTCMCAATGGAGGCTGAGGATCTGAGATTTGGTAAATGCATTTGACTCTCAGGAAATCTGGGCCTTTTAGCAGGACATTGGAGTATTTGTATGAGAAGGAAAGAGGCAGAGCAACTGCCCAAATAACGCCTAGGCCAGTCTGTCTCTGAAGGTAACTGCTTTGCCTTATCTTGTTTCTTCTGTGAGTAACATTTTGTTTGGAGAGCAAAAAAACCTCGAGGCCAAGTGCCCCACGCTGTGAGGAGATGTACGGCACCCAGCAGGACCCTGACCTTCCTTGTAGGTAACAAATTGACTGATGAGTTCACTGGAGATGCCGGATGGGGAGAGAGGGAGGGGCAGTGTGGAGGGGGTTAGAGTTACAAMGCCAACATCTGTTACTAAGGGTAGGAGCCACTTGGCTCTGCCAAGGCCCTCAGAACAGGACTGCCCTGGGGCCTGGCCCAGGGCCTTGGGACACCAGAGGAGAGCAGTGGGAAYGGGCCTGGAGTGCAGACCAGAGGGGGCTTCAGGATTAGGTGCAAGTACACAGAAGAGATCCTGAGCTGAGTGTTGGCCRGGGGTGGTAGAAAGGTGGAGAGACAGGAATTAAGTAAGGAATTAAGGAATTAATGAAATCAATTTATCTGGACTTAGTTTCTTCTTATTTCAGGGCTATCACAGGAATTAGTTCTTGGAGCGTAGAGTAATGGAGGGAAGCATGGCCTCCCTTCATCTCTTTCCCAGTTACTAAAACTCTTTCCAATAATTTCCACTGTCCCATTCATATCCTATTCCATCCATCTTGCACTTTAGACTTCCTTGTTGTTCACGAATGAGCCATTGCAGGAGCAGGCTGGCCTTCTCCTGAGTCTTCTGGTGACTTGCATCAGTTTGGTCTCACTTTTGTGAAGGAATGAGGGTGTCTTTGCATGGTGTCTCCTGCATTTAGCTGTGAGACTTTGCCCCAAATACCTTCCATCATCTTAGCAGACCCCATCCTTTTTTACTTTAATTGATTCTGTCTGGTTTTAATTCCATGTGAAAATGGACCTCCCGCTATGAGTGCTCAGGGGTCTGTTTTGTGCCTGGGGATTCGGAGGCTGGGTGTAGCTGTGATCAGAGGCTCTGTTATTTCCTTGTAATAGGAAGACTAGGGTGTTTGACTGGACCACTGAATTCTGTAAATCCATTAACAATTACAGTGAGACTTCACATCCATAGTGGGTTGTGAGAAAGGCTTATTGAGCTACTTGAAAGCAGAAAGAGCTATAATTATATTTTGTTATAGGTTACCCAGTAAAGTCAGGTCACCTGAATAGGTGAGGAGAAGATGTAGGAAAAGAAGGGAAACAATTTGGCTGTGGTCACGTAGCTTAGGTGGTGGCAAAGAAGAGAATGAAATAGGAAGTTAAAAAGGAGATCTTCATTGTGAGTGTAGTCAGCCAAAGTCTAAACAATTGTTGAGTTTGTTTTACCAAATCAAAATATTTGGGTTTGGTGGCGTGTTGATTTCACTCCATGTTTGTCCAGGCTGACATGGTGTTGTAGAAAGGTTGTTTTGAGGGTGCTATTGCCCCCTGTCACAGAGGGGTCAGGACTTCTCTGCACTGTTTCTCTTAAGACCTGGCAGAGCAATAGAGCTGACTCAAGAGGAGTGCCTGGATGACAACAATCCTGTTCCCTGTGACTCCCTTCTGGATACTTGAGATATGTGCGAGTCCTTTCCAAAGCTGCTTTATGGTGTGCTCTTCAGTGTGATTGTGTTCCTGTTTGGACCACAAATAAGACTGTCACATGTGAAGCCTTTTTGAGGAAAAATAGATGAATATGTATTTAATTTTCTCCAGATTCCTACTGTGACTTGAATAATAAGTAGATACGTATGCACTTAAGCATCTCACAGAGTTAGCAGTCCACACTGCCATCTCGGGTGATGGYGTGCTGCAAAATGCTACAGGATAGAGTGATAAAGAGATCCCCTGAAATAGGAGGTTATTGCCTGTGGGGAGAGCCCAGCATCGCTGAAGTCCTGGATCTTCCAAGATAAGGTCTGGCTGAGATGGTCTTCCAAAATTGTCCTGCAGCAAAGYGTTGTGGGTAGTGAGGTGCTAAGCCCAAAACAAATAAAAACAAAATGAGGATGGGCCAGAATGGGATCCTGTCAAACTTCCAACCTCACCCCCGCATCTCCCAGGCACAATTCCCAGGGGTGGCAGAGACCTTTTAATTCCTTTGCAAACAGATTTGTTCCTATCTGGCAGTTCTGTTTATCATTTGGTAGAAACTGTGTGCAAGAGTAGYGTATAGTTGCTTTCACTATAAATTATTGCTTTATTTCTTTCTCTGTGTTGGTAATCTTCCTTTTTTTAAAAAAACTTATTTTTGTGGCCATTCCACCTGATCCATCAATATTTCCGTATTTCAAGGAGATTTATCCAAATGGCATGTTTTCATGGCTGATATGCAGCAATAATGCAGGGTTAATACCTAATTAGTTCCCAGGGACATTGAGCTTTTCATGGATATTCAGTAACAAAAGCAACAACAAACAAGTTGAATTCCTAGGTCTTAATTCTTYGGGGAGGAGGAAATAAGAACCTAAAAATGCAGGAATTATTCAGGGCAGCATGAAAGCGTAGCCCTTTCTCTCATGAAGCTCAGAGGATGCTATAGCAGCTGACAGGGGAAAATATAACCTCCTCMTTCCCTCCCTCCCTTTGGGGACCGTATATGTGTCTGTGTTTGCAGCCCTGACGTCTCCAAGCAGGAAAATTCCCAGTTCTGCAACACGCTTGAAATAGCTGCTGGCTGCTTCCCCTCGCCGCCGCAGCCCCCGTCGCACTGAGCACAGCTCCTGACATCCAGCCATACCTGATCAATGGCATCCTGAGCAGCTGGAGATGATCAGAGCTGCCCTTCCACCTCTCTCGATGGCTAGCATATGGGCCCTGGGGCTTCAGCCATTATGTTCCTGAGTACTGAGCTTGTCTGCTTGTGGCTATGGGTTGTTGTTTTTTTCCCTTTCCCCTCTCAAGCCATTGCAAATAAACCCTCCTGATAAGTAGCAGGAAAGCAAACAGGCCCTTTGGCGCTGTAGGCCGTGGCAAGAGRAGGAGGGGACAAACCCAGTAACAACCTTTGCTGTGTTTAGGCAGCATGTGAGGTTGTGGAGCGCCCAGGGCGAGGAGGAGCAATGTCCCTGACCTCGACCAGAGACAATGTTTCTTAGGGGCCTGTTAGGGGCAAAAAGGGGCCTGTTTTGGCAGGCTTGGCCCTTGGTGCTGCAGAACTAGGCCCTGATGCAGGACCCCAGGGGCATAGAGAAGGTTTGGCTTGAAGGAAGAAAGCCTTGGAGATCCTCTAGACCAGCAAAGTAGAGGCTTTGAGCTGGTGGACACGGTCAGTTGGGTATTAGCTGTGGAGTCTTGGAGTGGGGGAGAGCAGAGAGAGGGCACAGTGTGGGAATAGTTCAGCACCGTGACAGGAAGAGGCCATAGATTGTCCTAGACAGGGACCTTCTGGCCTTTGCAGCTTCCAAAAAGGAGGATCTTGGCTTCTGGAGGGAATTGTAAGAGGCCTCTGACGCTTTGTGGTGTGTGGTAGGAGCCAAGCAGAGGGCACATGGCCAGTCGAGCCCATCTTGTGGCCTTTGGAGATGGGCAGAGACCCTGAGGGACCCCTTGTAGTGAGCCCTGGCCACTGTGCAAGGCCTGATTTTGTGGAGAATGAGTTATAGACAAGGGAGGTGTTCCCTTCCTTGGGCTTTCCTTTTCTCTTTGCCAGGGAAATGAGCCAAACAGCCTACTTTGTGCTTCCAGAGAGCCCTGGCTTCTCATGCTCTGTGTTTCAGGCCGTGGCAGGTAGAAATGTCATCAAGACAACTGGCTGGGACCTGCTACTGCTGTGGAACTTGGTCCTTAGCTGAACTAAGGATAGAGGGAGGGGAGACCCATTTTGCCCACTGACCCCCAGTCAATGGGRCCTACAGATCATCCTTAGCACCTTGGTGTGTCTGTCTTGACTACACCAGGACTACATTTTAAAAAATGACCATAAGATGAAAGCTGCAGATTTCTGCCATCACCCTCCCAAGGCTGGAGGATGTTCACCAAGCCCTACAGAGATGTGCCAGCCAAACATGCTGCAGGACCAGCACAGTATGTACATGAGCACAGGAGTCTGCTTTAGGAGGAGACTTGGTGTTGGGTTTGCTCAGAGGCTTTGGCCTGTCAAGTGCACTGCCAGGTGGTAACCACCTCGGAGTCAGTAAACGTTGGGCTTTTCCAATTTGGAAGTCAGAGCTGTGAGGAGCCTTTGGAACCTTTGCCTCAGCAGATACGGCCAAGGTTATCATCTGGCAGTGTCTACAGTGAAATCAGGCACTATCTTGAAGTGCTGCCAGGGTCTGCAACAACTTGCTCGTGCTGGAATGCCCAGGAGTACATGAAGGGCCTCGTGGCCCAATCACTTCATGGTCCTTAGGTCTGAAAGCAGGCAGAGCACTAAGGTCTCTTGAAGCTGCAGCAGAAGATACCAGGTGCATCAGCTGATCTCTGCCAGGTCCCCTTCTTGGAATTGCTGCTATATGGGGTGTGCTACTGCAGTCTCGCATCTGGGAATTGCAGAYGTGCAAGGGGAACCTATGCAGGAGAATCACAAAGATGGAGCAAAAGTGTAAGCTGTGGGAGCAGCAACAACTGGACCAAATATTGCTCTGAGCTACACCCCAAGCAGCTCCTTTGAAACAAATGGCATTAACTGTAGATTTATGCCAGCATTTCAGAGTCATGCTTGGACCAGAGCCAGGTGGGGTAGAGGATTAGTGTCACTGGAATACTTCCCCTTGTTCCCTGCCTGGTCTCCAGTACATRCATACACACAAACATCAGTGACCCTCCAACCACCCAACTAGCTAGTGAGGAATTAAAGCACATGAAATCCTCCTCCCTGTCAGCAAGCCCTGCATCTGCCACAGCAGGAGTAGCCACCTGCTAGTTGTTCCTCTGAGATAGAGGAAAATACCTATAGGATGCATAGGAAGCAACTAGTCCAGCCATGCTGGAGAGCCTGGYCATTTGTCATTCCTCCTGTCTCCAGTGCAGGTACTCAACACCTTCAAGGAATGGGGCACAGRCTTTTTTCTCATAGCTATTGGCATGGCACAAAAGCACTGGATATTGCTGTTTCTGATGCAGCCTTTCTTGGCTGCTGGTTGCTGACCCTTCATCTCTGGACAAGGAAAGCATTCCCTGCTCTCGGGTTTGTGTATCCCTTTTCAGCTTTGAAAAACAGCCTATGGAATAAGGATTTTGCATATGCTGCTGGATAAAGTCTCTTCTGTATGCACATGTGCTGTCTGGTAGTGTATTTGTGATGCTTTAAACCTTTGATAAGGTGGGTCTCCATAACTACTGTTTCTGTATCTCTATACCTTAAGGCCTGGCCTATGGCATCCTCTTGCCACTGTTCCCCTAGCATCATTCCTCTCAGTGTGCCCCTGAACTATGCCTTGACCCAAATTTGCTGGTGCACTTGGARTGCAACAGATGCTTCCCTAGAGTCYGTCTTGATAGCAGACGGGGATGGTTTAATGGTCTTGAGCAGCAGAGTAGGAACGCCTTGATTCCTTGGGAACGCTTGACACAGCTCTGAGCTGTCTGCTCGGCCTGCTGTCCTTCTGAGGGCAATAAACTGAATAATGTGCACTTTACTGCCTGCCCGTGAGTYGTGAGCAGGGAAGGTGGCGGAGGGAGAGAGTGCTGAGGCCAGACACTTGGAGGGTGCAGATCAGCATGTCTCTGCTAGCTTCCACCAGCTGTAGGGCTGGCCCAGAGACTTCGTGCGCACATTATCCTGGGGCTCATGTTGCAGGAATGCAGGGTTGGCCAGATGTGCTGGCCACACTCTCCCTCTGTCCCTTGCTGACAGGGTCCCAGCTGCCACTCCCTGCCCATGCAGCGTCCAGGTTTTGCTGGAGCTCCATGYGTGCTGTTTGCAAGGTGCTTGGCGATCCTTGGGAACAGCTACCAGTGCATAAATACTCCCCCTGTTACAAGACGCAGCAGCAATAAGCTATGAGCAGCAGAGGAAGTTTTTTTCCGCCTTGGAAGTGGCGTGCATCTCCTCCCCCAGCCCGGCATATGGAATTCTGGATCACATTTCTCTCTCTTGCCAATAAATATTGCAGATTTATTGCTCTCTACCTGGTGGGTAGTAAATTGCATTCCACCTCTGTTATAAGGCTTTTTGCTATGACACAGCCTTGCAGCTCCATTAAACCTTAATTACAGCAACACTTCATTGGGTTGCTGCGATAGCCTGAGTGCCATTGCAGTAGGGAGGACGTATGGCCAAAACAGGCTGATGCAAGGAGGCTTTGTTTTGTTTGGTTTCCTCCCTTTTTAGGGATTATGGAGAACTGAGCCCAGCAAGGGGAATAGATGGAGACTCGGCCTCTCATGCTCTGCTCGTTTTCCCCAACAGCTGCCTTCACCTGTCCCAGTCTCGGCAGCTCATCTGCACCCTGATGAAGTGCTTAGCAAACACTGGGCAAAGTCGTGTTTCACATGGTGACCTCTCTTAAACGACCTATTCCCATCCCTGCTTCCATGATGCTTCCTAGGAACAGCTTGAATCTTGATAGCCAAGGAGTGCAGGTCCAGGGGAATTGTGCCATAGAACTGCAGGACAGCCTGGCCAGCATTTGTGTGCCCTGCAGTTTGAGCAGGTTCTGGTTGGTTGCATTGGATTTGTTCTATGGATTCCTTGTCTGCATGGACACGCATGTAGATTGGGTTCAGTGCTAGCACATGTCATACAGGCATCTTTCCTAGGCCACTGTTGATCCTTGTCTTCCTGCGCTGTGATGAGCTAACCAGAAAGTGCTAATGGCTACAGCAGCCCCTTGGCTTGGCTGCGCCTGTTCGTAGGTGAGCGCGGTGTCATCGGATCTACCCTGTTCCTGCACTGGGAACAGCTTCCCTTCTCTGACACACTCAGATGTTGTCGAGTGTGGTTATACTTAGTGTAGCTGTGACTACTGCTGAAACTCCCCCAGGTTATCCTCAGCATTGTTTTCTATTAGCATAATGCCCATGCTTCAGTAACCACTTTGATGGCTGTGGTCACTTCATGTAGCATTCGCTATCCTTGAAAGTCCACTATGAACGAGGATGGCTGTGCTACTGCTTTTGATTGTGTGTTTTATGTGGCCAAACTTTCATGTGCCCTGTGTGCTCAGATAACCTCAAGGGTCTGTAGGAGCCACTAGATAAGCAGCATAGAAATCTCCTATACCACTGAGATCGCAAAATGCAGCTATCCGAGCTACTAAAAATCTTTCAGTTGCAGAAGTCTTTAAGGACTTGCTCCTGCATGGAGATTGCTCTGCCTGTTTTCTTTGCAGATCCTGTTACAGAGACTCACTTGTCCTCATCTTCTCCTCCTGCAGAAACCTTGAGATGTCAGGCATAGGAAATGTGACCACRGCTGTTTATGCACTTAAGAGGTTTTTCTAAGGCCACATCCTTCTCTTCTCCTGTAGATTACTTGAAAAGATGCTGCAGGGACTTCAGCAAGCCAAGGTCTATGTGCCATGTGCAGGTGTTGCCAAGAGGCAACACTTCGAACATTTGAAAAATATCAAGAATAATTTGGTGAAGGATTTTTTTTCTTCACACTTTAACTGTGTATTAAAAGGCTCTTGATGTCAATGGATACTGCGAGCAGATCTACATTCTGCAAGTAATAGTGAAACGTGATAGGACTCCAGCAGAAGATTAGTGGGTACCTTGTCATCTACCACGAGCAGAAGCAAATGATGTTCAGCTTTCCTGCATCCTGAACTGTGATAAACTGTCGCTCGCCAATGCCTTGCTCAGCTCTAGGCTTATCTTCCTATCCTGGGAAGTTGTCATGCCAATTATAACTGATTCAGAAAATGCCACTGTCTCAGTATTCTCTAGGAAAGAAATGTCATCATCTTGATGAAAATTGATTATTTTTCTCTGCACATTGGATGCCTTTTCAGGAAATCATGTTTTAAGTGAACAAAATGGCATCAGACATCAGAAGTCTGATCATAATGGTTTCAAACCAAAATTCATTCTTTCTCCTTGTAAAGTAATTTTTAATTTTAAAAATGTAGTTTGTATTTAGATAAATTAAAGATGTGTAAAATTAAATGGAAATGCTCTGAAGGGCCTGAAGAGGTATATTTTGATTGATTCAAATGAATTTAAATCATGAAGAAAATGAAATATTGTTGGGGCTCCTTTTGGTCCTCATTTCAAATGAAAAATAATTTGCAATCTTGACACTTTTCCTGGAATGAAAAGTCCATTTGCTGATTAAGGCCCAGATCCATCCTAGCTGATTTCAGACACGATTGAACTGCACGATCCCTAAAGGGCACTTTAATCCACCTGAGGTTTAAATTGCCCCCTGGGACTACCTGTTTCTTCTACTGGTAAGACAAGGTAACTTGATTTCTTGCATGCACCTCCCTCTGAGAACAGTGTGAAGTTGAGTGACATGTGGCCATACCCTGACTGCAGTTCTCATCCTCTTCTGCTTTTGAGCTCTTGGTGTTTGTGTGGCCTCCCTGCAAAGCTGGGTTTGTGTTTTGCAGAAAGGGGAGGGAAGTTACCCTGAAAATGCAGGTTTTATCAGCATGCTTGTTCCTTCTGGAAGGGTTTTTGAAGGGTTGGCAGAGAAACAAGGTCTGGAGTAATTTTGAAGGGAGCTTTGGTCAGCTTGTTCCTTCTGGCTTTTAATCCCTCTGTACCACACTTCGCAGCTCTCACATCTGGTTAGCAGAAGGGAAGTCGTCTTCTCCAGTTCTTCCATAATATGCTGAACACCTTACTCCATCTTGGTACTCCTTGATCCAGAACAAAAGTGAAAATATTTGGCGTGCTGGAAAAAGGTTAAGAAGTAGTGAGATGCAATCGTCTTCTGCCCATGATGTCAGCTTGGCCTGAGGAGAACAACATGAGCTGGGTGCCACCTGCTAGACTGGTGACAGGGAAGGGGACACTCGGTGGCGAGCGTGTCCCCATGCTCTCCTGCCTAGAGGGCTGTCTTACCTTAATGGGTTTTTCCACCCTCCTTTATTTTGGTCTCATAAAACGTGATGGGAGATGGGTCAACATTTAAGTCCTTTTGAAAATTTTGTCCTGGAGGACTTTTTGGAGCCAAAGTTGGCCTTAATTCTAATAATTCTCCATTGAACTGTACAACAGCAGCCCTGGCCTGTGACAAGGGCCATGTGTCTTATTCTCCTTGCTGGAGAGGTCTCCGTTACTCTTGCATCCAAAAGTCAGGATGACTTCAAGGATCCCATGTGAACAAGGTGCTGCTCCTCCTCTTCTCCTGCATTTTGGTGGAAAGGGGGCATCTCACTATGTTGGGCTCCTTTCTGCTCCACAGTGGAGGGTTTTATTCTCATTTTGAGTTTCCAGCAACCCTGGTGAAGCCGCTAGGACGTGTCCAAGGGCTTCACCTGGAGCGTTGCTTGGTGATCACAGAGCAAGCGTCCTCATCTGGAGGCAAGAGGCAGAACAAGGGTAGATCAAGGGGGTGAAGGAGATGAAAACAGTTGTTGGCTGATACAAAGAAAAATCTTAAATAAACCACAAATTACAAAAAAAAAGAGGGGGGAGATACGGAGGGGAATACTGTGAGAAAGCAAGCAAGTAACAAGCCTGCGGAGGATGGATGTTTGGAACSGCTCAGCCTAATGCATGCCAGATTCCTGCTCGCTTCTGCTTCCCCCGCCCCCTCCCGCCCTGCGCTGCCTTCCCCTTCCCAAACGCTGTCTGTTCAACTTCTGAAACACCCTTTGCCTTTTTGACCCTTCAACTCATCTTGAACTTAGGAAAAATTGGGGGCTGGTGGGGGGGAGAACTGCAGCGGACGGTGTTGCCTGGGCAAGAGCGGGAGGATGCACCGGGGGGCTGCGATGGGGAGGGGGCTGCTGCAAATCTGTGTGGTTGATGCTCCCCTGAAAACAATTTGTATCCTGTTAATGGAATTAGTAAATATTTGTAGCTCCCTTTGAAGACCRTGTCCCCAAGGGATATTTGGGGAGTGGAGGGGGGGGCCGGGGGCGAATTAAAGAGACAAGTTGCTGATTTAGGCCGCCTGTCCCCTTCCCCCAGCCTCCCCCTTTCATTTTCTGCCTCCGTTATGAAGACACTAAACAGACAAACCGTGGGGCTGGTGGGCGGCCGGTGCCGCTGCGCGCAGGAAGTGCCGGGGTGGCACCTGGGGTGCCGGGGGGAGCAGGGGGCGGCCGGGGAGCAGCCTCCGCGTGGCTGATGCAAAATGCAGTCGCCTCTAATGAAGGGGAAGCGCGAGCCAAGTTCCTGAGTTACGGAGGGGCCTGCATGGCCATGGCTCCTCGCCGGGTGTGGGGACTGTGCTGGCGCTGGGTCTTCRTTCCCAGTTGTTGTTTCCAATTCGCTGCTTTAGGGACCTGCATGGATGTGGGGACTTGGGATCAGCTCACCTGGGAGCTCTTCAGTGGTGGGTGTCCTGGCTTTGCTCCTGGAAGCAATTTCAGTGTGTGCAGGGGAGGGAGCCTGTGTTGGCATCGCTCGTGGTCCTTGCAAGTGAACGTGGCTGCTATGTCTGTTGGGGCCCTTCTTTTCAGCAGCTGCTCTCGCTGCCTTGCTGGGTCTCCCCGGCTATAAATTTAGTGCTCTGAATCACAGGAATGTCCTAGCAAAAAACTATAGCTCTCGYGGGTGAAATGCCTAGTAAAAGTGTGTGTCTGAACTAAGCTTTTGCCGTAAACACAGACAATACATGCCAATATATACACAAAACTATGTATAGTATGTATACAAACTATATATATACTGTTCATATATATATTTGCAAGGGTGAACTTGGAGTTAAGGGKTTGCTTGTTTCCTGCAGGCATGTGGGACCGGTGTTAGGATTGTGGTAGGATTTGCAGCGCTTCAGATCGGGTGCTTCAGCTGTAGCAGAATCTGGTAGCCTGGGTCTTCAAGACACTGCTCCAGATTAAACCCATTGGCCCAGACCAACCCTGTTTGTAGGGTTTCCTGTTCATACTGTTTTCTTTGACAGTGTTAGCCTTGGCTTGAGGACACGCAGGGACCCTGCAAGCAGACAGGTCAGTAGTATTTAGCTGTCCACAGGGTGCAGGTGGCAGAGCTGCTTTAAGCTGGAGCAGGGAAGTGGACAAGAACTAGGTAGGAGCTGAATACAGGTGGCCATTGCACAGCTGTGCTGTGTGCTCTGGAGGACCAGTTTCCTCCTAATAACAGAGCAAGAGGCCATCTGAGATGGCTTCATGGCTGCTCTCAACATGTCTGTGGGCTGCTCCTGGGCCGGGTGACACTGGGCCTTGATGCCCTCTCAGGGCAGTTAGTCGTGGGGGGCTGTTTGCCTCCTCTTGAATTCCAGACTGTTAAGCTGATGTTGCATGTTTTGGTTTCAGGGGGGATGCAAAAAGCAATGAAGAAACCCTAGATGGCTAAATTCTGTCTTGAGGGAAGAGAGCAAGGCAGGCTTCCTAATAATCAAATATTGAGTTGTTTGTGTGCCAGGGAAACCCAAAGGATTGATGGGATTTGTGTGTCTAATGGGGCAGCTAAATGTCACCTGGTCCATGTGATCCTACTGCAATTGTCAGTGCAGGAACAGGCTGCCCGGGGTGCCCAGAGCCAGCCCTGGCACCTGGTGTTCGGGGTGTTGGAGTGAGGGACTGGTCCCTGTGAAGTCCTGATCCAGGTGACCGAAAGCACATAGCTTCCTTCATCTCATGATTAATTGGAAGGTGTTGTTCTGAGTTTCTTTATGTGAAGAATGGAAACCTTTTAAAGTCCAGACTTTTTCTTAAAACAAAAATCTGTGAAAGAAGCTAAATTGTGAATCATTTGGGAATTTTCTTGAGAACAAAGTCTAGGAAAAAAAGGAGAGAAATAACTGCAAAAATTCTTTTAAGATTTGTGGACTTTTCCTTTTCTGAAAAGGGGACAACAAATGTTCTTGAATCTCTACAAAAGAGAACTTTAAGGAGGAAGGTTGCAAAACACGTTTAGTACGCCTCAGCCAGCTGGATTTTCTGGCAGCTCCAGTGAAATCTAAACAAGGAAAATGGTCGCTTTTTTGTTTGTTTTTGCAATATTTTTTATCCGTGCAGGACAGTACAAAGCACATCCTCTGTGAGAAGGTGTCACAGACTGCAGAGGAGATAAAGTTCCCTGTGATTATATGGGGTGTTTTTCAACCGAGAGCCAGCACATGTGGAGGTCCAAAGCTTTTAATGTATGCGGGGGAAAAAGAGAGGAAGTTGGCTCCATTAAGGAGAATGGTAAAACCAGGAGTCGGATAATGAATGGGCGCCTGATCCGGTAGCGTCACACGAGCAGCTCCAGCTCCCGCTCGGCACAGGAGGTTTTCAGCCCTTCGTCTGAGCCCCAGATCGTGGGAGCAAGGGCCTCTCTTGCAATTCTATATGTTTTACCTTTTCCAGACGTGCATCTCGGCTTTTAGTAAGCACACAGCTTGCATGGTCCTTAAGCTCCCAGCAGCTCTTTCCACTTGTCTTTCCACCCTGAGCTGGGGCTTATTACCAGGGTAATGATGTGTCAAGCAGTGGGTAGGCATGGGGAAAGCCTCTAAGGAAGAGGGTGAGCTGGCAGTGGAGGCATTAATGGTTTGGTTTACCTTCACAGCCAAGTCCTCTGCACACAAGGGCTCCAAACTCTTGATACTCGCGCTCAGATGGACAAGTAGCTGGGAGAACTTACATTGCGTTAGCAGATCTTGTCCAAAAGGTGTCACAGGGTTTCCCTTGGTCTGAATGATGTTTTCAAGTCTCCTAGCTTGGAAAATTTGCTTCCAGCTACTGAGGGTTTTTACCTGATTCATGTCAATATCTTGACCAAAACAGGCCAATTACTTCTAGGTTTGTCTGCCTGAAGACTGAACTGMCTGGGCTTTTTCTTGTTGGCCCAAGCAAGACTTCAGCACTAACAGGCTTGCAGGGTCTGGAGGCTTGAGCCATTGTGGTGTAGAACCCACAGGGCAGCTACGAGCAGAGTGTCTCTAGGGCAGGAGGAGAACGYCAAGACTGGGGAAAATGTGACTGTTGTCTGCACAAAATGAGCTAGGTGTTTTAACAACCCTGGTCTCCACAAAAAAACAGAGGGGAGGAGAGATGGTAGGAGGACTTCCATAGGTGCTTCCATCATCGGGAAACATTTTGATGGTTTTCCATATGTTAAATGCTTTCTCAGTAAGTGGGAAATGCAGTGCATCTTGTGAACTCACAATAAAGCCATTCTGAAAGGACTGCTAGATAACAGTCTGCAAATGTTCAGGGACTTGTTAAATCTAGTACTCAGTGTTTTGTTCTGAGATTCTTTGCAAAGACTCGGGCCAGCTTTGAAGAGGAGCTTTGAAACTTCCATTGATTTCAATGTGGAAGAGATTAAAACTTGTAACTCCTTAATGAGAAAGATTCCCTGTAAGAAAGCAAGCTTCAAATAGAGCCCATGAAAAACTTTATCAAAGCTACCTACAACCACTCTGAAAGTTCAGCATTTTGTTTTATAAGATCTGAAGTGCTACAGAAACTAAGTCCATTTTTAATTGCTTTATCAAATTTATTTTAGAAATCAACCTTTATGTCTTTGTTTATTGCCAACTTCACTGCTTTTCTGAAAACAGTAGCTGTGGTGAGGAGGGCAAAATACGTTCTTATTTTGAAAACAATTCATACATTAATCAGTATTTTTATTGACCTTAATTCATGAGGACTCCAATAGGCTTAGGAAAATGGGGACAATAAAAATTTTGGCTTAAAAAATTTTTCTTTTGAAAAAGAAAAAAGAGGCAAGTTTCAGTATGAGACACGTCTCATGCCAAGAATTTAAACCAGCTGTCATTGTCTTTTGTATCCATAAACAAATGCTTTGGTCTCCCTAACAAATCTCAAATGAGTGAAATTGGAAGGAGAGCGGTCCGTGGTACAAGCGCCATCCGGCAGCCAGCAGGGCCTGGGGCCGTGTCAGGCCCATGTTGGCGAGTTGTGGCACCTTCTGGGGGATGCTGTAGGCTCTGCCTTCATTGCCCACCTGGGCAAGTGGAAGGGACCTCAAAGGCAAGAGGAAGGTGGACCCAGTGTCTTAGTATGGGCTGTAGACCCAAAGAGATGCTCCAAAAGACTCAAAGATGCGCCAGAAGGAGCCAGGTTGGCAGGTGTTTTTCCCTACCTAGCATCCATTTTTTACTGTCTGTGTGTGGTRAGTGGGACCTGAGGCAGTACTGTGTGTGAGGAAAGGTTTTCACATCTGATTGAAACTTCTCAGCTGCTGGGAAGCTGCGGGATTATGAACCTCCAGCTCTTTGGGCCTTTGGCCTTTGGTTTATTTGCTCTCTAGAAGCATGAAGAGCCCATCCCAGCTGGCAGGTTCCCTGGAAATTCAGGTTATGTTCTTCTCATAACAGTGCTGAGACCAGGGCCACCAAAATGTGGGTGAGGATTTGGAGTTTTGGGGCTTTTGCAGCTTGTTTCTCCACTCTATACTATGAGGTGGTGAAGTGAGATTGCTATTTATTCTCACTTGCAAAATAGTTTATAGGTAAAAGGAGGTGTTGGTTATTTCTGCCATCATCAATAGGGATTTGGCTGAAGTCACTCAGCCTGCTTGTGCCTCTTGCCTACATGAGATTTCTCAGAAACTTTATCCCTTTGCACCCAGAGTTTCAAAGGCAATTACCATCTTTTGTATAATTTTTGGTGCTCTGATCGGTGTTATAACCTAAACCTAAGTGAGCGACTTAAGCCTTGGTTGTTTTGGCTTCCTCTGTTCTGGGTTCTCTGGTGGCTAGTAAGGTGGTTCCCCACCCCTCACTCTTTGGGAAGTCTCTTGTTCACCTGGCTTCCTGTTCACGTACTACATGTAGGCACCTCCTAACTGAGAATTTTACCATACTGCAAACTTAGTGTTTCAACTTAATAAAACTCTGCAGGCTCAGGAATGATGAGGTAACTGTGGGCAGACAGACTCTGATCGTGTCAGTCTTGTCTCTGTAGGAATCCAGGCAACAGAAAAAAAAGGAGCTTACATCACTTCTGAGTCTTTAGCCTCTGTTTAGCTTCAAGTTGTTGGTGAAGGCTAAACAGAGATGTTCACCAGATGGTTCATCTTCCCAAGAGTATTTGTTTCTTTTGCTCCATCTCTCATTTTGAGTTGTAGTATTTAGTTAGTAGGAGCATGCTGTTTAGGTGTGTGTTTGTTTCCTTTTACTCTGATTTTATCCCTATGTTTCCACCTGGGTTTAGGGCATCAATGACATGTGCTGTAGCAAAGTGTAGATTAAGCTGGTCTCCAAGTACAGTTGTCAGCTGTGTATGACATACATGTGTTGAACCCTATCCTTTCCTCTGGAGTCAATCACAAGGGCAGGAACACCATAAGGCGCTCAGCTGTGCTTTGCTTACAGATCCTCAAGAGATGTCGTCTTGGAGTTATGTGGGAGATGAGGATGGCTGCATTTGTGTAGTGATGGAGCGACAGTACTGCTCATCCTCGGGCACAGGAACCCTGTGGGCCGCTCTCCTGCTGCCTCCAAGGCAGTGGAAGCCTTGCCTCTCCTGCTGAGAAATCAGTACAAATGCCCGACTGCATCGTGGAAGCTGGGCAGAATACGGAGGTGGAATAAACCCCCTCTGCAGCGTAATTAATCCAGTCATATTACTCCAGCTTTCGGCTTTGTTTTTTTTTTTCCCCGAAGCTGGCCTGGCCTGCAAAACCCAGGTCTCAATTAATACTATTATCCCGGGGATGACATTTCCTCAGTCTGTCGTCGGTTATTTTTTAATTCTCTAATTTGTTCTAATATGCGCATTGCCTGCACATCAAGTCAGCCATGAAGACGCTGCATTTCCAGGTTCCTTCCTCTCCATCCTCCCAAAGAAATTAAAGCAAGGAGGCTGCGGGACCACAAGTGCAGGAAATAGAATTAGGGAACATATTAATTGGGGCATCAAGTAGGATTTTGTTCCAGGCRGTTTCCTTCCGTGAGCCACTTTGATGCTTCCCCTTCGCAGCTCTGTTTCTCATTAAAAGTATCCCTTAATGGCAAATGTTGTTTATGCATGTTGCAATTATGTCATGCTGTAACCCCTGCACTGGCAGGCTGGGCTCATTGGCGGCAAGGGCAGGAGGAGGAGGAGGTCAGTGGTGGGGAGGAATCAGTGTCAGGGAGGAGGAGCAGGGGTGGGGGGATGATGCAGTTGGAGAGGGAAATGGCAGTGAAAGAGCTTGGGCTCTGGTTAGGTGCCATGGCTGCTCCGTTGCATGAGAGCCCTCAGGATGCTTGGGATCACTTCGGGTCCAAGGCTCATTGCTCCACTTGGCATTGGGTTGTGACTCGAAGGGCTGTGCTAGCTCAGGGGCTTGCGATGCTGCCGAAGAATGGCTGGACTCTTAAGGCTCAAAGCAAAGCCCGGTGTCCCTTCCTCCAGTTCAGCTACTGCTTGATTTARGAGAAGTGGGCTTTGATTTTGTGTTGCTCGGGCTTGGAGGTCTCTGGCACAGCTGGGCCCTTCGGCAAGGCCCCTGACTTGCTGTGATCTCCTTGGAGCCGTCACCTTGGGCTGCTCATAGGTGGCTCCTGCCAGYGCTCCTTTGAGGCTGGGAGAATCGTTTGCTTGTGGGAGGGCATTTGTTTTTCCATCGAGGCAGCCAAAACCTCCCGCTTCCCCTCACGCACGGCCCRGGAGCGCCGAGGCTTCATCCTGCCCCTCGGTGCCAAGCGTGCGGCCCACTGGAGCAAACACGAGGGCGGCTCTGCTTCGTTTTCCCCTCTGCCTGCCTGTACCTGGTCGTTCCTCTTGCAGAGTGGCTTTGCCCCTGTCCTGTTCTCCAAAGGAAACAGGAGCAGCCCCAAATAGAGAAAGCAGCTCATGTGCACGGAGAACGTGAGCCAAGGCCTTTTGGTGCCCAGGCGCGCCGGGGAGCCAAGGCAAACACGGCTCCTGTGYTGTGGAAACTGCCGGCCCCTGGGCGCTGGGAGCCAGCGGAGAGCAGCAGAGCCGAGGGCGAGAGCAAAAACCTCAGAGCTGTGAAAAAACAATGTGAAACAACTTGTGCACCAAGAATTCCCCCTTCCTTCCCACTGAATATCCCATCTGATGTGAGGAGAGCCTGAGCAGGCRCCCAGGCCTAGAAAACAGCAGGAGCTGGGGCTGGCGGGACGGAGCTGGTGAGGGAGAGGAAACCGACAAGTGTAGGAGTCGGGATAAGTCACTTGGTGCCTCGAGCCAGTGCTGCTGTAAAATGACTCATTTTCCCCCTGCACATATGATGTTTGCATGCAAGACACAGTCACGTGGGTATTCTGCTCCCAATTTTTGATCCAGGATGAAATTTCACCTTTTGCAAAGGCAAAGTTATTTACCTTCCTTTCAGGAAGGAGAGAGGAAGCAGGAGGTCACTGGAGGGAGAAGGGGGGGAAAATTATCCTCGAGGCATGAAATTCATGGATTTATCCCTCAAAAGGGTCGCTTGCCTGTTTCCCAAGGTGAGGTCCAGCTCTGCTGCCCATTTAGAGATGTAAGCAGGAGATGCTCCCAAAAGGAGCAGGTTGGGACAGGGCTGGATCTCAACTGCTTTGAACAGACTGCTGATACTAGCTGGAGCAGATCCTATGGAGACTCTAGGCAGGGCCTTGGTGCTTTTGTACCATCGTGATTTGTATCCTTTTTCAGCTAAACACATCCTCTAGAACGGAATAGAAACTCCAGAATTAGATCCATGGAGAGTCTTGGGAGTCTCCAGAGGTCYAAGAATGACTGCTAACTGGACAGAAGAGCTACTTTGCCTTTGTGTCCCCTGAGAAAGGTGTGCTGCAATTTACACCTAATGGACTCTAGGCAGTGGGAGATGTAGTGGTTTTTAGGAGGTGGTGATCTCATGGATGTGCTGATAGCTTCTGTCCAGGGGCAATGTTGTGTCTGCACAGTCTGCTGTAGGACCAGACCTGGGGCTGGCATAGGACCATTCTCMCTGTGGAGGGGGAATAAGGTGCAGAGTTTAAGTCAGAGAGTTATGAAGTTCTCAAAGGGATGGACCTCATAATCCCCCTGCTTAATCTAGTCTCAAGGACAAGACTTGTGCCATGAGACACAATGGCATGTTTSTGGGTTAGCCTCCGGTTAGGGAGCTTCTAGATTTGTCCTAGAATGAAAGTTTCTCCATAAGAACAAGTATGTCAACGGTGTTTTAGGTGCTGCTGAGCCCTTTTTAGGGTGGGATAAACCCAGAATTGTTTTTGGATTGGGACAACTGCCTCTTTTAGGGATGCTWTGTGTGTGTGCATCTCCATGTCTGYGCTRTCTGCATAAGGAGGGAATCTCAKCAGGGAGGACTAGATGCTTGGCTTCAGRCTGACAAGGTAATAGACTAATAGCAGGGGAGCAACTCAAGTGCCAGCAGAACAGCTCRTGTGGATCCCTACACTGGTGCTGCGAATGGAGAGACTCTTAGTTTGAGARATCTTCTGCTTGACCCCCAGGGTGACCTGCCAGAGGGTTTTGGACCTGTTCTGGACTTAAGTCTTAATGCTGTTCTTGGGAGCTTCATTCCGTCAGGACCTGGGCATACTGTAGGAACAACTTGGCAGTAGTCTCAGCTTCTCTTTCCTTGGCACAGAAGGAGCAGGGTTTCCCAAGGAAAATATTTTATGCTCTTTAACTAATGGAGTTTATTAGCCTTTGCCTGCTACCTCTTTCTCTACTACTAGGTGTTTCTCAAGGCTCTTAGTGCAAAGGCAAACCTTTGGTGCCACTGGCGAGCTTTACAAGGAGCTGCTCTTCACCCTTTTGGTGATTCCTAAGCAGAAGGAGCCTGTTCCAGAGTGAAACCTGCTGTTGCTCCCAACCGTCAGGGTGTGCTGACCTCAGCACACCTCGGGCTTTAGGCTTGATAACTATTTAACTTTATTTAGTATCTTGCACAAGCCAAGGAGTTCCTCTGGCAAAGCTCTGCTGTGGTCCCGTGTGCTTATGAGAGAGATCCTGCTGKTTTTGGCATGGCACGCGGGGAGAGGCATGGCATGAATGCAAGCTGGCTGCCACAGCGGGGCTCGGGTTACCCTCTGCTTGTGCTCTTCGTTGCTGCCTTCCCTGCAGCCAGCAGCACAGTTGCTTGGAGTCAGGAGATGGACTGTATGTCAGAGCTGCGATGGAGGTTGCACCTTGGGATAGATGCAACTGTRTAAAGAGGCCCATGTTAGGRTGGAGCGAGGGGGAATCTTGGGAGCTTGAAACTCTTTGGTCTTTGYGATGCCCTTTGTTAGCGATACAAAWGGAAGGCTTGGCCATTCCATCTGGTCCTGCTTGCAAGTCTGAGCCCCAAAAGGAGTGGTRAGGTAGGGTGTAGGTTTCAGGACAGCTTCTATTCTGTGGCTACTACCTCTGTCCAGAGTCTTATCCCATGCCAAATATCTCTGGATTCAGGATTCAATCTGTGCAGTTGCTCTGAGAACACACGTAGGCTTTATACAGCCTGCAGAACCAAGCCTGAGCTCGTAGGCTGTGTTCTGGGCACATTCTGCCCTCCAGCAAGATAGTGACATGAGCATTGGGCTCATCCAGCAATGTCCAACAATGGGAAAACTTAGACGGATCATCCCCTTAGTGTGAGATTAATTGCATGGACAGCAAAACGGACTCTATCAGTTGGGGTTCTGCCACATGTCAGTCCTCCTGTGACTGTCCTAGAACCATGGGCAGTTTTCCAGAGAAGTCTGGACACCCTCTTCCACAAAGACAAGAAGCCACAAGAAGCCTGTGCAGACTGCTCTTCTGCAGTACGGATCCTAATAGCTTYTGTGGCATTAAATGGCAGAGTAGAGAACAGCCAAGCATCCCAAGAAATATGGGCAGTGGCATCAAATCACCACCCTCATAAAAACACTTTTGAAAAGATATATTTTAGTACTGCTGAAGGATGCCAATGTAGACAAAGGATGTACCAGAACAAGTGTAGTCCACTAAACAGAAGCAGGACACCTGCCTCTGACACTCTTCTCTGAATTGAAAGCCTGTGATTTTTTGCAAGGACTCCCACCGTTTCCCTTCTATTCACTGGTGCTGAATCCTGAGCTGAAGGTTGTGTGAGCTGAGGAGTGCRGAGTATCTCTTGTTTGTCCTTATAGTTAAATGTAGTCTTGTCAGAAGCCTCACCAAAGAGGGAGGGAATGTTGCCTGGTAAACAAGCTTAAATGAGGGCTGTTTCCCTGGAAATGTTTAGACGTTGTTCCTAAAAAATAAATGGATAAAAATGCAAAGCGTATCGATAGTGTAGCAGAGCTCAGCTTGGGTGATGGGAGCATGCSCTGGAGAGGTGTCTGTGCCTGTCTGCAGGGTACATCCTTCCCTGAAAGGAAAGTTTGGGAAAATCCCTGCTTCTGGGAGAATTCCCAAGTCAGAATTTCCTGAGATAGCCTGATCATTACGTTAAATCTCTGGGACCAGGAGTGATGAGACGCAGTGCTTGTGTAGTTTTGCTTTGGTCRCCTGAGTGGAGCTGTGCAGGCGGATGTGTTGGGGTGAGGGTGTGTATACATGCAATAAATCCARCGAGGACCTGTGGAGTGCTGGTGTGGACTAAGGGTGCAGGACGTGTGTGTTGGATCTGGCTGTCCAATGTAGACCACAGAAGGAATCCCCTTGATGGTTTGTGTCATTGCCTTAACTAAATGCCCAGTGGAAACACTGTGATSACCAGTGTCCTCATACCTCTTTCTTTGGCCTGACGGAATTTCTGTCTAGGGGGTCACAGCAGGTCCCAAACCCTCACTTAATTGCTGCAACATCCACGAAGTACGGAGACTTTTTTCTCTTCTCTCACATGTACATATGCACATGCATACATGTGTATGCATGCATCCTGTGAGTGTACTTTGCTACAGATCACAGATGCAGGATTAACTCTAATGCAAAAGTTGCCCTCATTGCAATAAACTGTTTTGCTGATTCAGTCCCAGCCACCCCAGCAAAAGCTGCGCCAAGTTGTGCCCTTGCTTTGGTCACCACTGGGTAGAGGAAAGGTCTTTATTGCAGTGCATTCCCTGGCCTTGTTGGAGTCACTGTGTTGCATCTCTGACCTTGTTTGCTTTAGCAAACGATGAGTGCACCTGCTTGTGCAGGGAGGGAGCTCAGCAAGTGTGCAGCACCACCACAGGTGAGCAGCCCAACTGAGTCAACAGCAGCAACCGTGTGCGAGAGTGTGGGTGGAAGGAAAGAGTCACCCTTTGTTTGCAAACTTGAAATCCAGGAGCTTCCTCACAGTGTGAGCTGTTGGTGTCAACTGATTTGGACACTTTGCTGCCAGCAAGCGGCCCAGCTTCYTTAAGGTTGCAACATGAGGAGGGTTTATTGTGTACAAGGTGCCGGCCAACGGCAAGATCTGGCATGTGAGGATCCAGCTGTGGGAGGGCTGCTCCAGAGGTGGCTTTCAGGGCYGGTGCCTATATGTTCCCGAGGCCACTGGGTCAGCTGCGGTCCCCCCAGTGACTTGGGGGAGGCTGGAGACAGCCAACGAGTGCTGGAGGAGCTTCTCCTTTCTGTGAAAAATCCTGCTCCAAAGGGATCTTAATGGCAGTGTGTGGAGAACTGATGTTCCTAGAGATATGTGGCCTTGCCATTTTGGCATGGTTCCTTTTCCCACTGTGGTGGGGYTGAAAATAACTTGTTCAGGTACAGAAATATTTTAAAAAGAAAAGTCTCATAAAAAGACATCAGTTGCTTTTTGATGTACCTGCATGATGATTTTACCCTTATAGAACTTCTTTAGTGATTAAACGTTAGTGATTAAATGATGGATTTTATTTTGGCCGAAGGATGCTGAGATTTTTCTCTGTGACCCAAAGTGAATTTGACTTTGAGGAGATCCTGCCTTGACTCTTGCAGTTGATTTGCCTGGTCCTCCAAAGGGAAAACAGCCTCTTCTGTTCTTTCCAAACAGCTTGCGGTGTTGCCAAGCTGCTATCCTCCCCCTTCCAGCAGCCTGGAGAATACAGTTTGGATTTCCCAATATTTGCGACCTCGTCAATCAGAGCTTATCTCCCTGATAAATAAAAGGACACAAAACACACATGYGCCTTATCTGGGAACTAGCAGTGCGCCCTCCTTGCCTCTCCACAGGCGAAGACAGGGGAAGCGTCCTGTCAACAACTGAAACGGGCACTGAAATACAGATGGATTCCTCTTGCACACACACGAGCTTTGCGCCGCCCTGCGCACACACGGGTCTTCCCCCCATCAGAAGGGTCAGTCACTGAATTACCCCCTTCTTTGCCAAGTTGCTCGTGTTGCTCTGCCCCAGCGTTAGCCCTGGTGGAAACGCTCGCCAGGGCAGAGCGGAGCCGCGTGTCCTGTCGAGGAGGGCGCTGGGATCAGCAGCAGGAGAGCTCAGCCCTGCTCCTGGCCTGGAGACGCCCGGTGCAGCCGTGTGGTGTCGTCTTCACCCTGCAGCGAGCGGCTGTTTAATCTCCGTCCCATGGAGAGGAGGAAAATAAATAAATAAATAAAAGTCAGGGCTTGCTCATCCCTCGAGAAGGGCTTTTTAATTGCTGGRGCTTGACGCTCCAACTTGGTGTCCTCATGGCCACTGATTGATTTCAATTAACATTCCCATGCTCCAGGCTCTATAAATAACCCTTGTCTGGCCRGCTGCTTCTGCGCTGCCAGCTCAACATTTCTCCCTTTGCTGCTGCTGCTCATCTTGCGTCTTGGCTTGGCCTCAGGCACAGTCTATAATTCTTTCCAAACTTCCCTGTATAAAATAATCATGTACATGAAGTAAAACAGGAGTCTCATATACACACTTAATAACTCTTGTGTACTGTATGAGCGGGAATTCCACTTTATAACCCCCAGAGCTTTCAAATGGTTCTCATTTTCAGCAGCATTCCTCCTGCGAGATCTAAAACTTCCCATTTTCTCCCAAGCCGTTGCGTTGCCTGTCAACCTTGTGCTTCTCCCCTAGGTTTCAAGGGACTTCAGGCAGCTTTTTGGACGTGCCTTGGGCAGCGAGGTGCCCGGGTGCTGCTGGTACCGCGTGCTGAACGTGCTCTGCACGGTCCACGTTTTCTGAATTAAACRTTGGCCTAGCTTGCGCCTTGGAGCAAAAGGCTGCGAGCCTAGATGTAAATTAATCTGATAAGATAAACTTATGGGACCTATGGCTAATATTCTACATGTGTTTGTCTGCCTACCTGTTATCTGTTTCCCACTGGAGAAAAAAAGAAAAAGGCTATCACATGTATTTAGATGCACGATGTATGTGGCAGCTAGAGAACTCTATATGGAGATGGCCACAGGAGCACAGCTGATGGGCAGGTARTAAGAGATAGCAATCCACTGATTTGGGAGGCCAGAAGGGACCAGTGCATCAGAGGCAGGTGGAACTGGAGGGCTCAGATTTAAGGGAYTTTTGCTGTTTTGACCAAGTTTTGCAAGCAAACAAGAAATAACCACCTCTGATAAAAGGCACTTGTATTCCTGTGGTTCTGCTTGCTAGAGCAATGACTAGACTTTCCTAATATTGAATGGAGGAAAAAAAGTGATTTGGTGATTTGTCCCTATTTTTTCCCTATTGTGTCTGATTTTTTTTTTCTGATTTGATGCTAATCTAAAAGTATGAAGAGTTAAATGGGTTAATTAAAGAAATAATAATAATAAAAAAACMCCYCTGGAAATCAAGAAATTGTCTGYGGAGGAACCTCTAATCCYTGTTAGCAAGGGGYGAGACAGACCACAGTGAAGCAAAACASGGGATGTTTTTTCCACATTATTCGGTGCAGGAGCCAGAATCTGATCCGGAGAAACGCAGGCAGAGGGCACGGGGAGGGAAGAGCCGGCAGCGGGGTTAGCGCCGCCRCGGCCCCGGCGCTCCCGGCTGCGTGCGGGAGCCATGTGCTGGCTAYGTGTCGTGCAGGCACTCATGGAAACGCCGCTTTTGATGGTGCTTTTTTTTCCCTTTCCCTCTTCTGGCCTCTCTTCCCACATCAGGATCTTGGCCTTGGGCCCTTGGTTGTGTCAYTGACTTGATGTGCAGATTCTCGCTGCAGAATTGATGCCGGTTCTGTTTCCACATCTCCTTGCTACCAGCTGAGCTTTCCCCTCCCATGCAGACCTGCCTCCCCTGGGTGCTTTGGTGATAAGGGGGCTGTGTGGGGGCCAGGGGGGCAGGACAGGACCCGAGTTCCTCAACCCTTTCATTTTCCTTTCTGTTCTTTGACAAATTTAGTTGCTTTTGGCTTCCTACGTTACAGTGAGCACTAAAGAAAAAAAAAAGAGAAAAAATAATTAAAAGCCCACTCAAAATAAGTATATTTAGGGTTTAAACAGGGTGAYGATTTAAACAAGGTTCTCTCTACTGCTGTTAGAGGAAAAAAGGGGGTTTTTTTGAAGTGGCATTTTTGACAGTGTTGAAAGTTGTCCATTGGTTTGGGATTTGAAAGTAAAAAAGCCTGTAGACGCTTGGAAGTCAGCGATGCCAGTGCACATGGATGAAATGCTGCAGTCCTGAAAAATCTTCATTTTCTTTTCTGCAAAAGCAGCGTGAAAATTTTTTTGCGTAGCTCTAATCACACGATCTCCCAAAGCTATTAGTGGGTCTGCCTGTAGATAAACAAGAACCAAAACATCCTGCGACTAGAGGGAGAAATAAATAGATTCTCTGGAAGGCAGAGTGAGTGTGAGAGAAGGGGGGAGTGATGGGACAGATGTGTGTGAGTTTAAAAACTGGTTTTTGCATTACAGGATGTCATTTATTTAGTTTGAAAAACATGTTTTTACTGCACTCTGTGTCGTGCAGAGTTCTCATGCACTGGAAGCCAGCTCTGACTTCTGTGTCAATGGGCACTTAGGGACTCCAGCCCCTGAGTTATTGGACTGTCAAATACTGTTACTAAGTCACTGGAAATCACTTTTTTTAATACAATTAATCTGTTTCACTCTGAGGTACCCTGAGCAATCATTTATATTATAAAGCTGCAAGTGGCAGGAGGACATCTAAAAATAGCGCATTCTAGAAGCTCAGATAAAGGTCCAGAGAAAGAGATTTTTTTTCTCCCATATTCACATTCTGTATCTTTACTTAACCTGAAATACCCCAGTGGGTGAAATAGGGCAGGACAGGTGGACTAGAGCCATATACGCGACAGTCCTGGTGTTTGTGTCCTGCTTTGGTCACCAAGAGCCAAGAGAGCCCTGAGGTCCCTCTGTCTCCCAAAGAACAGGAAGGGATGGGGCACTCGGCTCCGCTTTGGTGCCCGAGCTGTCCGTGCCTGGCACAGGTTGAGACRCTCAGTTCCAATGGCAGCGACTGCGACCGAAGCTCCAAGGAAAGGTTTATCCAGGGCATGGGACTGCTTTGACCTTTTGCTTGTTTTATCAAAGGTTGTAGCAAAGACTTTGTGTTTTATTTTATGCAGGGCCAGAGATTGCCTGACTGTAGATGTTCATGGCTTTGATGGAAGCTGAAGTCCTAGCCGAAGCAATAACATTAGTTTCTGAAGTCTGGGTACCCGTCGTTCTTCTTTCACGCACCCAGCCAGCGGAGCAACTTATTCAGTTCAACAAGGCTGATGTGCAGGGTCAGCATGAKCCACTCACTGCTGAACTGTTTCCATTCCTCTTTTTTAGCTGATTCTCTAATTGAAGTATATTTTTAACCATGCAGGAAGACTCTCCGTTTTGCTCTTTATTACTCTTTATCGTCTATTACTTCGCATCCTGCRTAGACATCTAAGATGTTCAGCAGACAGACTTGCTGTCTGTCCATGGTTTCCGTGGTTCAGGAGCTCGGCCCCCCTGCTTAACTGATGATTCTTTTACTTCCATCAGAAGTTTCCCAGGTGACTGTCACTCTTTCTCCAAAATCTAATGGTAGGTAGGGCAGAAAACACAGGGACTCTTTCCATGTACAAGAGGAGTGATGTCTCCTGGGCTGGCCAGTGCTGATCAGGGTGGTGGTGAAATGCAAACATTCTCATGGGCTGTGGGTGTTTTCTCCATCCACGGGGTGATGTTTGTGATGTCTTTGGGTTTTGTTCTAATTTTACCCGAAGACTGAATGATTTGTCAGCTGGGATTAGTTGCTGGCTGTCTTTTGTGCGGAGGATTTGGCTGACAGTTGCTCATGCTCTTATAAATGATATGGAAGCTCTCTGGCCCCCTCGGCCTGTGGTTGATGGGATGGTTTCCATGCTTGCAGCATCCTCAGCTCTGTTTGTTGTGGTCACTGTGTTTTTTGCCTTGTCATGTTCAGTTGTCGTGTGACTGCGGAGACCACGGCTCTTCTGTGCTTCCTGTTGTTGTGGCTTCCCGTAAACCGTTGTTTGTTGTGGGGGACGGTGCTCGGTGCTGTGTTTGGCTTGTTCCTGTGCTTCGCCTGCTTGCTGTCTGTCTTGCGGCCCTGGATTTCTGTAGCAAGTCCTTGGAGCCCRGGAAGAAGCACACGCAGGCTTTCCCTATCCAGCCGTTTGTGCAGCTCAAAGTTGATCTTGTTCAGCATGACCACGAAAACTTGGAGATCAAACCGAGGCAATTGAAAGTGTCCCACAACACAGAGATTCACTGCTTCTGCCGCTCTGCTCTTCTCTTTCTGCAACCAAATTCCTCCTGCCAACTCCAGGGAGAAGGAAGCTTTGTYTACCACTAAGGGGGCTGCTTCTGCTCCCGCCGAGTGGGATATGACATTAATTACAGACCATCACGCAAGCAAAGCTGGATCTTTAGTAACGGTCTATCTTCTAAAGCACAAATTCATGTGATTGGCATTACAGCACCTGAAATGYATCATTTTCACAGGAGAAGACTTGMTGRCTGGGTCTRYCAGGGAAGTGGAGAGGTGGAGGCAAAAGCGTTAGGTTCACATCATGGGTTTTTTCCAGCAAAGAAAGAACATTTTTTTTGGAAAGGCTCCATTTTGGTGACTYGTTTGCAAGTCCCATTCTTTTTATTTTGCTCCCCGTTGTTCCAGCACAAATRCCTCAATTTACCTGCCCAGAGCAATGTTGCTTTTTGGAGGGGATTTTAGGAATTTCCAAACACAGTCCTCAGCAAAGACCAACCCCTTGGATGATCAGTATGGGAAAACACAAAGACAAGGTCTTTAAAAACAGACCTTCCAAAGCAGCTCGTGAAAACCTTTTTCAAGTCTTCCCTTTTCAACAGTTCCCCAAGTCTTTCCTTTTCAACAGTTCGAAAGCTCCCTCTTTTCTCCCCCCAATATGATCAACAACCCTGAAATTCAGACAGTTGTAATCAGCTCTAATAGGAGCAGCAAAGCCAAGTGCCATACGTTATTATGCTGCAGCCCCTGTAGCGCCGGTATCCGGAACCTCGCTTGCGCCAGGATAACAGTAAACAGATGTGAGGGCGGTAGTTGCAATCCTGAGTTACCCTTTAAAAATCCAGCTTGCCCCATGGATTTTTACAGTTCTCATTGAACTGAACTTGTTGAACTGAACTCCTGAATGCTGCCTTCTCCCTCTTGGGTTCTTTCTCTTTCTCCTTGTTTGCAAAGTTACTTTAGTTTTTGCAGGATCAGCTCCCTTGGCTGATTCACYGTGCGGCTCCATAAATAGTTGGACTGACATAATTGGAGGGTGAACAGGATTTGGGAGTGAGTGGCTGGTGATTGGGAAAGGAGGGGGAGTGTGATGGGTAAGCTGGGTTTACCACGGAGAGCAACGTTTGTGGAACCAAAGCTTGTCCATAAGGAGCCACACGTATAACAGAGAAGCAGAGAAACACTGCGACCACTGCAGGGATGGAGCTCCATGCTCAGGCCAGGCACTGATATTGTTGCACTTTGTATTGCCTTTGGCTTTGACCTTTTAGGATGTGCATACCCTTAGCTTAGCATACCAAGAGGATGCTTTTGAACCAGAACAGACACAAAGTTCCTCATGAGGTCTGCAGGACGACTTTGCTCTAAGCATCATTGACATCAAGGCAGGGAACTCCACTGGCTTACTTGGAGCTGATTTTGGCCTGAACTTTGTCATATTAAATGTCTGTTTAAAACATTATATAATTGGGGCTTTGTTCCAAAGCCATGGGTATTGATTTTAAGGAGCCTAAAATAATACCCAGAGTGAGGTTTTGTAGTTGCTGCTTCAGGTGAGCCTCAATGCACGCTCGTGTTGAAAAGTGGGGGTCCCAACCTCCTCCTTGTCCAGCTCTTCACACCAACCCTTGTGTTTGTCAGGCTTCATGGTCAGCTGAGGAGAGGGTGTAGCTGAGAAATAACCAGGCTTTCTGGTCAGGCTGCTGTTCGGGTGGGTCTGTTCCTGGGCCCAGGTGAACACCTGACTTGTTGGGTGCTCATGATGACAGAAGGAAGGAGTAAAAAGCAGTGACTACAGGAGGAAGAGGAAGGGGTATCAGTACAAACTTCAAGAGGTTTCAGCTGGCTGTGAAATGGCACCCAAGGGTTGAGTTTCCTGTTACAGCAGATTCTGGGAGACTGTAGGTTGCTCTTCTGCCCCTGACCCTCAACTCCCACCACCTTACTTGGACCTATATGGTCACAGAGTGACTGAATAAAGCAGTTGGTCCAGTGGGGAATTAGCCCACTGATGAAAAACAGAGTTTTCTCATGGATCAACTTGATGATGTGCTCTGCAGCTTTATCATTGCTGGATCTGATCCTAGAGAAAGCAAGGCAGCCTATATGGAGCAGTGGAACGGTGAGCGGGACTGGTGGGCTCTTTCCCTAGGAGAAATGTGGCAGGAAAGCATGCTTGAAGGAGAGGAGGCCAAATCTGGCCTTTAACATGGATTAGCCCAGGGATCAGCCTGACAACATTCAAACCTCGTGGCAACCTCAGGTCAACTTCAGCATGAGGTCTGCCCATCTGCAGGGATCCCAAAATGTCATAGTCACGTCATAAAATCACACTTTAGTTATAAAAGCGATGACTCAAGGTAAACTGACCAAAGAACAGCTTTCGACAGCGGGTGGAGAGAAAGAAAGGGAAGAGTGTTGCTTGGGTGGGTGCTATCAAAGGGGTTTCTTGCTRGGAACGATTCCCTTCAGGAGCGCGTTCTCGTATTCGCTTGGCAGTGACTCGCCGGAGGGAACCAGGGATGTGCGTGTGGATGTGGGCAGTGAGGCACCACTAGGGCATGTGCAGAATTCCCCAGATGACCGCAGCACATTGCAGAACAACTATCAGAAGGTTTCTTGCCCTTCCTCAAGGGAGGATGCTGTGCTTCCAAAAAAGACGCCCGGCGGATGTGCGGATACTCATCCGATTCTGTTACAGCCATTGGTCTTCCTGTGTCTGTTTTGCTCTTCATTATCTCCCTRGGAAGAGGTTGTTCTCTTGAGCAACAATATCCCAAACTAGCTTGGTTTCTGCAATGTCCATATTTAGTGGGGCTGTTTCTTATTTAGAAACAGCCTTTGCATGAGTGTGAAGATGCTTTGCACCATGTGAGTGAAGTAAATGGGTTTTGCCCCCTGGTTTGTAGCTGGAGAAAATATGTGAGAGATTTCCCTGCTGCTAATGAGCATTGTGTTTTCCTTCCTCTTTGGGGGTGGAGTAGATTTGGGGAAAGAAAAAAGGCCTTCCAGTGGGACATRGATGTTTCTGCCTGCGTTATATTGTTCCCAGCTTTCTGGCCGAGTCCAGCTGTGTGACACAGGCCTTCAAAATGTGTGCAAGGTTCCCAAGTGAACCGTGCACGTGGTTGTAGCGGGCTGCTTGTACGGGCGAGGCGAGAGCGGTTCCCTGGGCAGGGAGCACGTTTGCTGGGTGTGAAACAAGGGTGCTGAGGGGAGGCGACAGCAAAAGCAGTGGGGGGACCAGCAGCTCCATGCAGGACCTTGAACTTGACTTTGGGCCCCAGCACTTGGGTGTCTGTTTGGAAAAACAATAGTAGTTCTTTGACAGACCCTTGAGAAATGTTTGTTYCTCAGTGTAGAGCTGAGGGGATTCATCCCAGACTGACCTGAGGCCAAAGGAAAGAAGGCCAGAGGTCCCTGGAAGGAGGGAGTGCAAGGAGCAGCCTCGCAGCATCTTCCCGTCACCAGCAGCAGCAGAGTCTTTGCAGCTARTGCTTCCAGGGAGGGAATTTGAGGAAATGCTTGGACAGGAATAAGCAGAGCTGGCAACAAATGTGCGTTTCATTTTATGAACATTTCATGGTGAAACTTAAAACTTCCACAAAATTTGGGGGACTGGATAGCTCAGGGGATTAGTAATGGGATACAGAGCCTTTCATCTCACCAGTGCCTTTTCAACTGCAGCTCAAGTCAATCCCAGCGACTGAAAGTTGTTACCATCTGATGGCTTATGTGTAATGAGTTGATGGTCTCACTCCATTTCCTGGTAGTCAGGTATCTGCGGCTGACGCACACAAACACACCATAAAGCCTGGCCGCTTGCCAGCCTTGTTGGCAGCCGCTGCTAGCGCCTGGGTGAGTGCAAGGGAGTGAAATATCCCATTCCCTTCTAGATAGGGGTCTTTATTGGGTTGGATTCTGGCACGTACAGTGTGTGAGAAGTTTGTCATGTGGGAAAGCGGCGGGCCAGTTTAGAGCAGTGATTTTGTGTAGATGTCTTCTACCCTTGCTGAGATATAGGAGGAAAAACTCTTGTGATGCCCCCTACACTAGCAAGCAAAGCTGCGATGCGGGTGAGTTTTATGCTTTGTAGACATTATAGGCATGGGACAAAGACGTTATGACATGAGACTTATAATTTAAAATAATTTCCCCATTTTTCTGCCCCTTCCCAAAGTGGTTCTAAGTTGAACGTGTAAAGCATCTTACAGGCATTTGTTTATTAATGCATCTGCAACATCACTCTGCAGTGTCATCTCCATTTTTAGATGGAGAAACTGAGGAATAGAAAAAACAAATGAAGCAGCAGATATTCCAAGATAAAAAATTCAGGAGTTTGTGGATCCTGGTTCTCTGCCAGGTCCAGTAATGGCCTTAGACCACTCAGTGCTTTTGACTTCTCTCTCACCTGTGATATCTGCCTTGGCTCTTTCCATCATGGATCTGAGAAGGGCTGCTCATTGATGAGCATGAGATGAGTTATTTCAGTTGAGCTCTGGAAATCTCAGAATATACTTTGATCCAAGAGGACTCCCAATAACTCCAAAATCAAGATGTCCATGGCTCGATTCTGCTCGTTGTGTTTGAAGTCGTTGTGGATGGTGGGGACAGGACATAGAAGCAGTTACTGAGAGGTCTGAGCGGTGTGGAAAGTCTGTAGGTCTGCATGGAGCCTTGGAGCATTGTGCCTCCATTCCTCGGTCCAGGACAGCACACAGCAGCTTTCCCAAAGCAGTAGATGTGTGAACTGATGGGGTTCCTCTAGCTATTTTAAACCTTGCTCTTCCTATTTACCAGATTAGTGCCCCATGTCCTAAACGGTCGGTTGACTCCTAGACCTGACCATGGGGGCGCTTCATGCAACGGGGTTTTGGTGCAAGTGTCCCACTAGAAGGTGGCTCTGACAGCTTGGGAATGGTGCCAGGACTGCTGCTGCGGTTGGGCCTGGTGTGACCTGTAGCTGGGGGACAGTCACAGAAGCATTAGAATGTAAATACTGTGTSTAGGGATGGCTGCCGCCATGCAGAGCACCCATCCCTTTGACAACAGCGATGCCTAGGGTAGAGTGTGCGACACTGGGCATCCTCTGGTTCCCGCATGGTCGGGGGCTTCCAACCCAGCTTCCACCAGGTGCCGGGCCTTGTGCTTGGSCAAGGGATGCGCTCCGGCGTGACCTGCCCCTCTGCGAGCACCCACGGACCTCGGTGGTGCTGGGACGAGGCTCCACGGGCCATGCTGGCCCCACCACCATTATAACAGCCAGGCACAGTTCGGCCACTAGTAAACAAATGATGTCAGCTCCCACGGGTGCTATTTTAAGCGGTTTGTATATATTACATCTATAAGCATCTTTGAATCTTCCCTCTCCTCCCACTCAATTGCCTGCAGAGATTTTTTTTTTCTTTTGGTCAAAACCAACATCTGTAGTTTTGTCCTCAACAAAAACAAAGCCATCCGTCTCCTCCAGCCCGCAGCACTGTCACGTCAGCGCAGGGAAACGGGCGCGGGCGAGGTTTACAGGGGCCGTGGCGGCGCGCGCTGGGCAGGGCACTTATCTGCAGAGGCCGGTCGGCTGTCGCGGGGAACGCATCCTTCCCTGGGAGCGAGGGGGCGGCTCTTGTTTACCCTCTGGCACGCAGCGACGTGGTGGGAAAGCGYGCTCGGGTGCCCCGCGGTCGCGAGGTGGGGCCGAGCAGCGGTTAAAAATGGAACGGCGCCTTTGATCCCGGGCCAGCACCGATGGCGCCGGCTCGCAGGGTGGATGGACGTCGTGTTCCTTCTCCCCRTGGCCGGAGCCCCGTGTTCCCCTCCGGCCTCGAGGCGGGAGCGAAGCCTCGAGGCCAATGGGCAAAGCAAGGGCAGCCTATAGCGCCTGGTTCAGGTGGGCGCCGACRGACAGGCCCCTAACGCGGCCTTGCCCATGGCGGGCCCGTGAGGGGATGCGAGCGGCGCCTGCGGCGTGGCACGGCCGAGYGCCCCGGCACGCAGCCGAGCCTTGGGGCTGCCGCCTCAGCAGGGAGCGCCGGGGCGTTCGGGGCCAAGCTGTGAGTCATATGGCGGCAGCAGCGCTCAGTGACAATGCTTTTCCTGTTAATCTCCCCCAGAAAACACAATGGAGACTCTGGTAATCCGGACGGGAGCCCGGGCCACGCCACGGCTCCGCAGGGCCCACGCAAGAGCCTCCATGGCCTCTTGGCGCCTTCCAGCAGCTGGAGCAGGTAGTAAATAACTGCCCCGGCCCCCAGGATGGAAGGGGAGCGATGGAAGTATTAGGTGCCTGCACCGAGGCCGCCGCTCTCCCAGGTCTGGAGTGCAGTGCTCAAAGACTCTAGGTCTGACTCCTCGGAGCCGAGTACGTGATCTGTAAAGTCTCTGGCAAGAGAGCGGACGAATTAAAGGTCGTCTCTAAGAATCCGGTTAATGCCACATGCTGAAGCAGACAGGGAGGGAAGCAAAGGGGTGATGGATATTCAGACCTATAGATCAATCTGTGGCTCAGGGTGTGTTTGCCTCTGAGTCAGTCTTGTTTCTGCAGCCTAGGTATATTGTTTTTATTATTTATAGGGCTGGCGAGGGGAGGGATGCTGTGTGTTTGAATTTATTTGCTGTGCTATGTGGATGATTTGGAATGTGTCCTGTTGTGGGTTTTTTGTTATTTCTTTTRCTAAGGAGACCAGCAATCTTTTGGCACTGGGTACTGAAAAGTCAAGACAAAAAGGCAACAACAACAACAAAAGACACTTAACCATTTACCTTTCCAGCGTTTACCCACTGCAGTGCATGGTAGACCAGGGACGCTGTGTGGCCTTGGTTCAGCAGGTCTTCGGCAGAGTTTGAAGCACATGCCTAAAGCTCCAATGTGCTCGAGCCCTTTGCCMAAACCTGGGCAGCATCGGGGTTGCTGGGCCGGGTGCTGCAACAAAGGCCGGCGGAGACGGAGCGCGGCAGCTGCGGAGCAGCAGCGCCGTCAGCCCAGCCAGCATTGTGCAGCGGGCCAGGAAGTGAAAGAGAATCCATTACATTGCAAGTTAGCTTTAAACTCGCCTCGGCGTTTTAACATGAATGATTCATGCCACTGCTAAGATGACTGAGGACTCTGGAGAGAGGAGGAGAGAGGGGGGGAAAAAAAAGCACCACTGAGCAACATCTAGAGGGGTGTGGGCAGCAGGGCTGGGAGGTAAAGGCTTCAGCACCTTGGCAGCATCCGTCRTTGCTTCAACAGGAATCTGTCTGGTGCCTTTTTTTGCACCGAAGCTCAGCGACCCAGAGCTCTATCCTGCTCGTGCYGTGGTGTCTTTGCATCTCTGGCTGGCAGCAAGGACCCGTAACATTATCCTGGGGCCTTCTCGTGTGAACCAGTGCAGTGCTTCCCACGTGGAGCCAGGTCTGTGTTTGCAGCAGCTCTCATCTGGAGGAGAGAGCAGATTCCTGCAGGAGGGAAAGCAGAGACCACCTCAGTTCTGAGTATCAGCAGCAGAGGGACCATCTTGGATAGCCCTCTGAAAAGGACTACCAAACATCTGAACAGAGGGTGACCATATTTCTGTCCCTGTGCAGATGAAAGGTGGTGGTTGCCGCTCCAAACCGGAGACAGCAAACCTGTTTGTGCAGGAGGCATTCCTACAGCCCAGGCTCTGGAGACACTACTGAGATCTGTGTTTATGGACAGAACTTGGTCATTCYAAGCATTAGGGCCCCTTCATAGTTKGATTTCCTACGGGATTCCTGTTTGTGTGTTGTCCCTTGCTTCCCTGATCGCCTCTCTCTGCAGCTTGAACTAGCAGACCAGGCTGCAGAGCAGCCAGAAGCTGGATTTGGTTGATGTGTGTCCTTTGAGTGCACGGGAGGGTTTTGGCCTGTTATGTTTGCTAAAGTAGCAAAAACGCAAATTTAAAGTCAGGAATCCCAACCTGCATYGTCTGTGAGCTTAATATTTTAAGTGGGCCACTAATTGCATATACACACAATATTAACTSTACTTGTATTCTCCTTTACATATGAAAGTGTTAAGATTTATATTTCTGTCATTAAATCTGTACCAAACTATCGCTTCACCTTCTCCAGGAAGGTGCAGTTCTCCCAAGTGGACTGTTCAGGGAGAACCTTCCCTTTTCGATGGTGTGGGATGTGGTTCCCATGGTGTGATTTCTTGGTGTTTGGGGATGTGGTTCCCATTACCATGCGCTCAGGGAAGCGTTACTGCTGCCGATTCCTTGCTTGGCTTTTGTATTGTCTCATTTCCAAGGCACTGAGGGGGAAAGAACTGCACAAGTGCTTGGTTTCCACAATGTGTGCACCTTGCCCTTCCAAATGATTTTAAGGAGTGTTACTGTCAGGCTCAATTTCTATACTTGAATTATTCTCCAGTCTGGCTGTCTCCTGGAAATATCAAAACTACTAATTTCCAGCRTACAGGTCTCTCTGTAGAGCCTCTTCATGCCGCTTAGTAAGGAAAGACCAAAGCTGGACCTGTCCCACTCCAAAGTGCAAGGCCTGAGCCAGCCATGGGCACAGGAGCTCGGGTCTCTGCATCCCTGTCCTCCTCTTGGGTGTCCCCTGAGAGTTGTGTCAGTGTTTCTATGGCAAACTTGGGAGCAGTCCACAATGTCATGGTCTCTGGTGAGCGTGTTCCCAATAAAACCGATGCAAAGGGAGTCTACACCCCGTCCTAGCCCATAACAGATTCTGCTGAAAAGAAGAAAAGCAGATTTTGGTTAAAATTAAAGTGTTTTCCGAGGCTGTGTCGGCTTCAAATAAATCTTGAAGTAGATGAAGTTGACGTGGCTTTTTTTCACCATCATGTTTTGTTTGAATAACATCAAAAGACTCTTGTGTGAGTGGAGTAAAATGTTATACCAGCACTGTCATTCACTTCATTTTGATTTCTCTGTTATAGTAGATAAAATTTTTGGCATTATGATGATTGAGGAAGGGTTAGTTATTCCAGCTCACCTTTAGAAATGGACCTTTAGAAAGAACCAATTATGTCTTCCTATCTCCTTTGCCAAAGGACTTTTTCCTGGTGCTACTGCAGGGAGTTTCTTTTCAATGCTACTGTTCTGAAATGCAAGTTGTTTCCCTGAGAAGATAAAGGAAAGTCCCTTCCACTGCGTCCTTGATGGACGAGACAATGACAGACTGAACGATGAAGCAGAGGWGAAGGGCCTTTTTAAAAGTGGCATGAGTTATTTTTGGTTTCTGGGCCCATCGGTGCTTCGGATGAGTGAAGCTCGGAGCACATTTTTCCATTTTACAACACCAAATTGTTTGTGGATGTGTATGTTCCTAAATTCGTTGCATTTGTTTGTCTGTTGCTAAGCTARCAGTACTTCTCAGCAGGTACCTCTGGCAAAACCACAGGCCTTTGAATTGACAGGCAATTCTTTGGAGATGCTTTATCTCCCTCTTATGCATCAGTGGGGAAGGAGAACTAGGAATTTTCTGCCTTTTCTGCTGGCCTTGGTTAGGATCTTTTCTCACGGCTGTGGACCATTAAGCAGGGCATACACTGCCTTCTCCCRGGCCATGAGTAAGCGAGTGGGTTTGGCTGAATCAAAAGATATATGGTTGCATTTTCTTAATGAAAGCTACATCTGAAACCAGTTTTATCAGCTTCCTGGAAAATGACAGGGAGAAAATATGTGAAACATTTTTTTTTTTTTTTTTTTTCCCCACCTCTATGTGACTCATGATACAGGCAAACATGCAAAGGAAGAAGGAGATATTTGACAGTCTATAGCTATCTTGCATAGATGCAGGGCAAGAAATGTTCTCACTTTCAGTGACTTCCCCACTAGGTAACATATTTTTCYGTTTCCCTCTGTGCCTGCAGTTTTTCTGTCTATGTAACAACAGATAATTTAGGTCACCTCACAGCTATGAGGCTTGTGTGGATTCCCTCTCTTCTAGGAATTCTCCCAATGAATCATTGACACTTAGGGCCATAGTTTGATGTCTTTATTCACACTTAATGCTAGTATTTGGCTGCAAAAGTAATCCCATGGAATCCAATGGGACTAGCTGCAGAGTTATGTACTATTAAATTGTTGGCCTTTTAACAGCGTAATGGGTTACAGCCAGATTTGTGAATAAAACTGAAATGCACTCCTGGCTTTCAAAGGGGTTAGGAATAGCATGGGGCAGAGTTTTTCATGATGAAACCTAGACCCATGTGAAAATTCCCTGCTAGCTAGCTGAGTTACAGTGCCTCCCATGTAATTCTCGGGAGRTTTGGCTCCAGCAGGCCCACCTGGCCTCACTTTTCAGTTGAAATGGTTGAGTTGTGAACAAATGACATCCCAAGTTGTTGCCGGTTTTTTTCCTTTTTTTTTTTGGTCAGAGTTTGGATGGTTCGTTGCTAGTATTTTAATTACTGAGTTTCAGAGCATAATAAATGATCATCTTAGGTTTTTTTCCATCAGGCTGCAGGAGGCTTTAGGGATTCCTGTCTTGTGGGGAATACTGTGGGCTGTTTAAAAACTCAGCCACAGGAGAGAAATCCCACTTTGTGTGAGGAGTCTTTGGATCAAACTGTGGTATTGCTGTTCACAGGCAAGTACCGTTCAGGTCCCTGGCCTAACTCTGGGCAGGTTTGCTGGAGCTTTCCAAAACTGAAGGGCAATTTACAGACTTTGGTGTTTTCCTGGGAAGGCAGGTGAGGGAATGTGACCGACTTCTCTTCTGAAAAGAAATAAAGCAGCCTAGTTGTAGCAAAGGAGCAGCAGCAATGTCATTAATTTCAGTAGCATCTTGATGTCTTGACATCTAATGAACTTTAGAAAGCACTAATCAAGTARAGGAATCCTGGGTCCTGATATTTTTGGAGAAGGGAAGAACTCCCCCCAGTTTAGGTGATGTGAAAGTGAGGATGCCATGATTTATTATGGATATGCAGGGGCTTGGCAGGACAGGGAGCTGAGGAGGAGGAGGAGCAGAGCTTCGAGTTTGTCCTGTGTGCGCTGGGGAGCAGGATTGCTGTCCAGCTCCATCCCACTGGAGTGAGGGAGGTCCAGCACGTGCTGCCATCATGCAGGGATTGGATGTGCAAGCTGCAGAAGTCAGACGGGATGTGGACCTGGAGAACCAGGACATTCCCGCAGTCTCGGCAGCGAGGGGAGCAAGCGACCTCGTTCCGTCCCCGGCGTGGCTTCCTGCGCCGGGAGGGTGGATTTTCGGTATCGAGGGACGTGGATCAGGCTGATCCTGCCAGGCRGAGCTGCTGTTCTGCTCTCCTGAGCGCCCACAAAGCCGCCCCAGGGAGCCGCGGAGCCCTTTGCCTTCYTCAACGCTCCCCTCCTGTCCGTTCCCCTCCCAAGGTGCCTCTAATGCCTTCTCTTAATGTGGAATTAAGATAATGAGTCAAGGAGGAGAGAGGAGGAGGAAGGGGGCGGCTGGGGGAAGAAAAGAAAGGAGAAAGAGGAGATGTTCCCCTGACGGGTAATTAGGGGGATTGGTTTACCAGGCGGGGACCGATGCCGCCGCGCCTGCTGGTGCGCTCCCTGGCGCCTCATTTTGTGCCTCCAGTTCCCCTGGGGATCCCTCAGCAGGTGCCCCGGGCAGGTAGTCAATGGAGGACCCGGCGCGAGGTCGCGTCCGGGGGTCAGGGAGCGAGGCCCGTGAGGGCGGCGGCCCTGGAGCCATCGCGACGGTGACGGGTGAAGCGGAGCGYGGCGCCCCGGCCCGGCCTCCCCCCGCGCCATCGCCCCTCGCCTCCYGCTCGCACCTCTCAACTGCTCTTCATTAGCGGGAGGATGGCGCTGCTTGGCGGCCCTCGCGGCCCTGCCGAGAGGGTGCTGTCTCCATAGCTCTCAACTGTTCCTCATTAGGCGAAACAGGCCCCCATTGTCCACCATGAAGCCCCCTTTGTTTGGGGCCGTCGGCGGGGCCGCGGGAGCAGAAACCGATCCGGGACAATGCGGCATTATGGAGCCGAAAGTCAAGGAGAGCGCCGGGCTGCTCAAAGCGCTCGCCGCCTTGGCGGGCAGCTGCCCAGCTCCTGCCCGGCCGCTGCTCTGTCCCTCCCACACTGCTGCGCTGCGTTCCTCTCGCTGGTGCATCTGTCCAGACTGGGCACCGTGTCCCACCAGCCCACCCCAGCAGAGCCCTTGGAGAATGTTTCAAACCAGGACCCTTTTCCTTGGGATTTCTRCTGGCAGGGATGGCCCTTATTCTGGTTTTCTGTGTTTTGGGGGGATKCGGGGCTCCCCCTTTGCTCTTGCTGGGTCAGGCAGCGTGACCGTCCTGTGCATGGGGGCTGCGTGGTCCTCCTGCTCTGCTCCCACCCCTCTGGCTGCTGGAGTCTGCTAAGTCATTCTGCCTGTGATTTCTTTCAGACCAAAGATAATTGCAAGGGGAAAAGAAATTAATTTTCTTCCTAATTGGATTCCCACATTTCCCTGAAGAGCTGGTGGCTTTTCAGAAAGCGGCGCCTAGCACCTCGGCGGCAGGGGCTGCAGCGCCGCCGCAGAGTGGTATCACCCCAGGAGCATCTGCTGGGCTGCAAATGGGGTGATGGAATTAAATGCCCATGTGCTGGGTGCACCGGTGGCCGGCCCTTTACACTATTAGCCACCTTGTGTGCCTGGGAACAGATGGAGCAGAGCCCAGCATTGGCTGTGAAATACCTAGGTCAAGTAGAAACACCACGGGTGGGAGCAGACAGAGAAGCAGCGAACGCTGCTGTGACTCCGCTGGGTCCCATCCACTGCTCACTTGGGAAAAATGAGAAGTCAACTGAGCCAGCCTAGGCAGAGCAGCTGGTACGGGCGTCCCGTGCGCCTTGGATTGCTGTGACACAAGCAGGCTTGGGCATCTCCAACAAGGAGATGTTTTACTGGGCACTTGAGGAGTTTTGTTGGAGGGTTGTTATTTTTTGCCGCCATAGAAACCCCTGACATCCCGGAGCCTCTCGACCCCAGAGGCCGGATTCGCTTTGCTGTGGATGTATCGTAAGGATTGCTCTGCTTGGGCATGGGGCAGCGTGCCGACAGCATAGCAGGGTGGGACTTCGGGTCTTGCAACCCTCTCTATTATGTTTTGTCTTAAACTGTAAATACAACACAATTATGTTTACATAGGACAGCTATGTGCGAGGCTGCATGTGGGTTTAAATAGAACAAGAGTTAAATTTAGCCTCTCTTTTTTCCCCCTTCCCATTGATTTTGCAATGAAGGAGTTTTGTTTGAAAGACTTCTCACCCTCAGGTTTACTGGGCTCCATCCTGCATGATCTCATTGCTACCATCTCGCTCTTCTCCACCCTTCCCTCCCGTTGTTTTCCATGCTAACTGAAGAGGAGATGTAAGAAGTCAAACAAACTTTTTAAAGACAGGGAAGGCATCTTTGTGTGTGTTTATGCAGTATTGAGTACAACAAGATCCTTATCTGGAGGTACTGGAGACCGGATTCTCGTTGGGTATAAATGAGCAGAGTTCCCGTCAAGTACATGAGTTAAAATATTTGGCACTGGGATAGGTGAAGATGAGCAAGAGAAAAAAAGGAAATTTCGGTTTTACTGATTTATACTTTTAAACTTGATTAGAAAGTGGAAGAGTGATTGGAAAACGAAGATCAATAAGACTGAGCATAATCATGAAAACAAGCTCTCAGTTAGGAATTAATTTTTTAAACATGACCCTTTTTTTTCTCTTCCTGGTCAGCAGTAAAGTGATGGGACTAACCCTTGGGTCTGAATTTCCCCACTTCTTAGAGGTCAGTGCTTGGAATTTGCCTTTTAGAGTGAGCTGAAACAATATCCTGGAATCCTTGACTATTGAATCCAATGACACAGAGGGTTGTGCAGGTCCTACTGACTTCAACATTTGGGATATTAGGAGGAGCTATTTCAGTTGAAGACTTTATTGAGATTAAAGTTTTAYTTGCCATCAGTGAATCCTGGGGTCTCTGGGGCAAATGCTTCTAATTTTATGCTCAGGAGCAATTCTGAGACCAGCTGAGTTTTGCAGTGTGTTCCAAAGTCCAGCTTTTCAGCAGGGAATTCAGACGTTTGTGGAAGGACCATTTTTAAAGTGGGATTGAGAAGCATTCTTTCGGCGTGGCAGCTTTCCTCCTTCACCGTTACTCATCTTGAAGACAGTCCCTGTATACGCTGCCGTAGAGAAGTCAGCATTAGTTCAAGTGGTTTTGCCAGCAGTCATTGGCTAAATGGACGCAGTCAACATCAGTACTGCAAGTTTTAAAGACGGAACCAGCATAATCCCCCGGTTATTCCTTGGTAGATGGTGGTTTTACTTTTGTAATGTCTCTGATGAAGAAATTTATCAGGGCCGCACAATAAGTTGGAGCAGAGGCAGAGTTTAGGGGCTGTTATTGTCCAGCACTCTTAGACTATCACCTCTCTCTTCATCAAACAACATTTCCAGTAACCTGCTGAGGGTTACAAGAATTTCAGTCTCTTTGTGCCATATCAACACATACATTCACTATTTAATGAGTAAAGAAACTCGAGGACAGGCAAGGTCCAACCCTGTGATATGCTGGGCTGGCACAACCTTGTGCCTGCTGCTGTGTTACATGACCTGGAGCATGTGTCAGGTGTGTTGCTCATCAGGTTGTGCTAATGGGAAGGGAGACGAGAGGACAGAGTGTCCCACCGACCCTGCTGGTAACCCGGTGCCTGCAGGGTGGTAGAATAACCTCGCTGTGGGGAGGAGCCATCGAGCAGTAGAGGTGGGAGAAGGGCGTTGGTAGGAGAAYTGGTGCCTCTGCGGAGCTCACGGAGCTCTTTCTTCAGCACCCTCGCTGTTGGCCAAAAGTATCGTTTGGCAAAAGATGGGAGCAGTTCTACTTTGTCAAGAGTCAAAATACTGGCCTTGTTTAAAGATGYTTATTTCTTGCTTTTGAAGAGTTAAGATTTAGAGCTGAAATCAAGTTTGGTAAATTGAAGGGATTGCTAATGTCTTTATTACAGTTTTCCGCACTGAAAAGGTGCAAGATTTTTCCTGGGAAACTGTCTTCCTTTTTTTTTTTCCTGAAAAAAAGTAAAAAACCAGAATCATTATGTTGATATTTTCCTCTCTTGGAAAGAAAAAAAACTATGTCAGAGACTGCCTTTGGAGGAAATAAGAACCACTGGTTATAAATATAACCACTGGTTCTACCTTATTCATCATTTTCTGCAGCCTGGAAGTATCTTCCATGTCGTCACTGGCCCTTGACTCAAATTTGTGAACTAACTACAGCCATGAGTTCCTAACTGTGATGAGRATTTAGATGGGGAACTGGAGTAGGTAACAGGCAGAGGTAGGTTTTGTCACATTGATCCAAAGTTTAGAATTATCTCTATCTCCTGAGGTGTCTTGCTGTTCCTCCAGGAGAGAATGTCCCTCATTCCTGGCCGCCCTAATTTCATGCACAAATGAAGATACCTGGAGTGGTTCCCTTAAAGCCAGAGTAAGACTCGAATGGGTGGATGGACTGACCYTTGCATCGTTCAGCCTGGTGACATACCAAGTATGTGTGAAGTTTTGGTTTTAGACACRGCTCGTCATTGTCTTGGAGCTCAAGTTGATTTAAAAGCAAATGGGACAATAGCTATGTTTGAAAGGCAAGCAAGTTGGTGCCCATTTTTGCCATTTGCCGGCTCATGGTCTCTTCTGTTGCTCCCTTCCGAGACTCCCTAGCTTCTTGTTAATTGGGTGCTGGCTCCAGGCGTGCTATTTTAATACTGTTTGATGATAATAATCATTCCCGCAGGATGAATGGTTGAGAACAAAGACAGGAAACGTCCCCCTGATTAGATAGAGGCAATGGAGCCACTGGAGGAAAAAAAAAAAACAAATGCCAAAAATGACAAATGAGGGTCCTGTGAGTTCTGCCATCCTCCTGGGGAATGGAGGAAGGTCTGGGAGGGTATGTGAAAAAGACAATAATTCACTGGATTGGCAAACTGTATGTTGAGAGTCTTCAAGAATCGTCTCCATCTGCAAACAAAGGCCAGCAGGAGGGATAAGGCCAGGCAGCTACCAGAACTGAGCTGTTTTTGGCACACTTACRCAAAGCCCAGTTCATTCTGATCATATTGAAACTAACTTTGACCTTTCCTACTGCATCAATGTTGTCATGCAATACAAGGGAGGATGCAAAGGTCACGCATAGGTTCAGGTGCTGCTCAGGAGATGGGCTGCGTCCKCAGTGTGTTCTGAGCGCTCACCTGAGCTCTTGATGGAGTCTGACCTTGTTTCCAGTCGACGTGGTGCAGATGTGAGACCATGCTCAGGCCAGGCTTGACATGCTCCTTGGAAATGCTAGAGAGGAGAAATAGGCCATGCTCTTCGTTAGTGTTGATCCGACGGCATATGCTTCTGCTGAGTGGATGTGCTGGATATTTTCTACCAGATTTCTCCATTTCCAGATAAAGTTGCCTTTGTGGTACTGTCAGACACTTCCAGAGCCCTAAAAGAACTCTGATGTCCATTGCTTAAAGGGCAGAAAGGGCGAGCATGTAGCCTCAGTTTCTAGACATCAGTCTATACATAGCAACATGAGTGTGTAGAGCTAGAGCAGGTAGTACTAGGCTCAGCTCTAGCTGTTGACTCAACCCTTCCTGGCCAAATACCTTAAAGTCAACATAGAAGCGATAATGTTTTAAAAACTTCTTGTCTGTGTAGTTTATTCAGACTCTTACTAGGGCCTAATTTTACCTCTCGCTTTTTCTTCCTCGGAGTAGACGGGGGCTGTAAACTGGTCTAAAGCAATAGTTTTCCTTCAGGAAATAATCAACAAAAACAAACTCTGACTTCTGTCGGATCTTTTGTCAGAGTATTCTGGCTTCTTAAAAACAAAGTTTTTTTTGGTTTAGTGGTTGAAGACTGAAATGGAGCCAGAAGTAAAGGAAGCTGGTTTTGATCAACCCGAAGTCCCCACATACTATCAAGTTCTATTTAATACTACATTGCATTGGTTTTGTTTGTAATCATTGTACATACTGAGGGTCAGAACCCTCATAGAGATGAGAGTTCTTCTGATCTCTAGCCATATAACTAATTCAGTGCCATGCCATGTGAAAACTGGACATCCAAGCACCATAACTCTTGCATGAGATATGTATCCTAGTTTTCATCTCTGAAAAGTCATAGGAAATTAATACTTCAATATTCATTAAAAATATAAAATCTTTTAGTGACTGTACGCACCCATGTCTTCTACAGAGGAAGATTATGGCAGGTTATATCTGTGTTATATCTGGAGAGTTCTGAAACCCTAGACCTCTGAACCTCGCTGGCAGAGCAGCACTGCCTTCATTTTCTTTTCCTTTTAAGACTGGTAAGACCCTGCCTGGGTCTTACAAGATCAAATGTGGTTCTCAKAGATGCCTTAGTTTGAAGCCAGTGGAAATCCATTCAAAGTAAATGGAAATACTGTGATTTCAGTGGCTTTAACTTAAACTCGGGAAAAAAGTATGTATCTGATGCCTCAAGGTTTTTATTGGTGGCATTTTGTAGAGCGAAAACATGGTTTTAGGTGTGGTTTTATAATTTAAAAAAGTCTTCCATCTGTTCGGTGGTAATTCATAACTGCWTGCCCAGACCTGAGCTGTGAAATGAACAGGGGACACACTTGGAAAATACTGTGTTGGCTTAAATGTGCTGCTGAGCCTCTTTAGTTTCCTTTATCCCCCATTTTTAAATTAAAGAAATGTGATGATTTAAGGCGTTTGATCTTTGGATGTTGCAATTTTTATTAGCATTTGTTTCCAGTTGTATGTTTTGCTGGTAATGGGCTTATGGAACCTTTCCCCTCCAGATCTCCACCTCCTCCGTCACATGCAGCGCTCGGGTTCGCCCATCTGGCTCTTCTCTCCCACTGCCCAATAGGTGGAGGGGGCACCTCTTCGCTCAACAGTGGGACAAGCAATGGAGTTTACAACTGTTGCTCCTGGCAGCTTTGTTGGACGGTCTCCAAAGGGTCAAGGACTAAGAAACTGTGGTGTGATCTGCTTGTCCTTTTCTAAATAGGGTATTTGCACCCTGGGGCTGAGATGTACTCGGTTGCTGGAAGTCCTGCCAACCGATCCAATCTAAAGTTGGATTCCAGCTCTGATGCAGATGTTTTCCCCCTTCCCACCTCCTGGGTTTGGAGGGTGTGGTAAATCAAGCTGTGGCTAACCACTCGTTTCAGAATTGGTCTACTCGGTCTACCCCATCTTGAGATCTATCAGGGATGTGTTAGGAGTTGCTAACACTCACAGGCAGCAGCTGAATGATTAGCCTAGAGCAAAACTTCATGAAGAGCTGGTCTAACTTCAGGGGAAAGGTTTTAGAAGTTCACTGAAGCTACAAGTTCTGTAACTTTTTTCTTAACCTTTCTTTTTCTCAGTGGAAACACTTCCAAAAATGCTCCTGTTGTCCCTCCCCTTCCTCTGTACCTTCGTGTATGTACCAGAACAGCACTGCTTCTGGGTTCTGCTAGACCACATTGCTTCGGTTTCTCCCATATGTCCCAGATCTTCCTGTGACGAGTCGTCTTCCCAGAACGCTGCACTGGCAGCTCTTGTGCATCCCAGATGAGCGACCACTTGAGCAAAGTGCCGTCGCCTTTGCGAAAAGGGGGAAACTATAATTCTGCTTAAGCAGACACAGCTTTGGGGTTTGGATTGATCTCCGCAAGCACGGTCTACAATTCTGACCTTAAATGGGCTCCGTAACATGTCGTTCCAGCCTCTGTGTGTGTGCGCGCGCGTTGTTAACTGTTTCCATGTTTTTGACAGATGGCTTGGTGTACCTCGCAGCAAAGCCAACATCCTGTTGAACAAACAATGAGGAAAGRGGAGGGAGGAATAAATGGGGTGTGGGAGAGAACACAGGATGCCATTTATATTTTTTTATGCAAGTGTTGGATATTTGTTTTAATATTGTATATGCAGCAGACTGAGAATTGGGAGGAAAATGGTGCTTTGATATTTCATTTATGGGGAGTCTGCAAAGAGAAGACTTCTAAGCCTCTCCCCYGAGACAGTGTGGCTCTTATTTGTGCTGGCATCATTGGGAGTCATTCAGTTGAATGAATGGAGTTACTGGCTTGTAAATCCTTTGTGAGACGCTCTGTCCATCACTCCCTGGGAGGTGGTGTTCCTCTCGGAGGAGCTGTCAAGGTTCAGGCTGTGCCGTGGTTTGTTTTCAGGTTTTACTGTACATCTGAAGTGTCTCATGAGACATCAGTGGTATAAAGAATGGGGCTGGGTTGCCACATGCTGATGGAAGAAAAGTTGGAGTCAAATTGCTCTTGACTGTGTCTTAAGATGTCTCGGACCATCGCGATGCTTCAGTAGGTACRGAGGAGCCGATGTGGCACACTTTGTCCACGCTGTTCAAGTGCCACAGTTGTGGTGACTCTTGGCTGCCTGTGGTGACTATTCTGAATTACTCTCTGAGGATCACTATCCCTAAAATACAGACTGTCCTCTGGGAAATCAGGTGTGGAGGGTTTAGGCCACAACATCTACTCCTGAAGGAGGAGGCCCTCATCTGGCCTTGTCTTTCAGTGAATTGCTTTGCCGAGTGCTGCCTTATTCTGAGGTCCCCAGGGTTCCCATCCACCTTGGCATACACCCATCAAGGGCAGCCTGTTTCGTACCAAAGATTGGAGGAAGTGTTTCCTTTTAGACATCGTGCTGTACTGGGTCTTGGACCTGGGTCTGTGGAGTGAACTTGAGGAAAGTGAAGCAGAGCCCTGCCGGTCTGTAATGGAGACAGACACACTTGACTGCTCTTGCAAAGTGCTTTGAGATCTGCCGGTAATGAATGCTGCCTACTAGGAAATATCTGCAAACAGCTGATAGCTGCCTGCTGTTAGGTGCCTGCCAGAAAGCTGTCTCAGGCCTAYAGACGTGTTGCGCCGGTGGCGTTGATGTCCGGCTCTGACAGACGCTATCCAAGGTCAGCCAGAACGAGACACAAGCGCTGGAAACGCGTTYGTTGAATGACTTGAAAAGCATGGTTCTTTCATCTGGTACTCTTAAAATTCCCGTTGGGCCATAACCCCTCTCAGATGCTGGGCAGCAGGATACGTAGCGTTCTCCAAGGGTCCCCAAAGACTAAYGCAAGAGTGAGTTCTGTCTCGAGTGTCTTTTCTTGCCAGGCTGCTCCACACCTGTGGGTATTTGTCCTCCCTCAAGTCACCACAACTGATTTAGATGGGAAGTCAGCTGAGCCCATCTCCTTGAAGAAATGCCAGCTCTATGCCTCTTTTTCATCAGGGCCTCCATGTGTTGCTCTACCTTCTGCCTACTGAAAACCAGCTGTAAAAGCTTTTTTACTGCTGGGTTGTCTTTTTTCCCTCTCTTCCGTGAACCACCATATGCAAATCTAGGATCTTTCTGTACTTCTTTTATGTTGCTACGTAATCTCCCTTGATCTCGACCCAGTTTACTCGAGTTGTTGGCTGGTCAGATATTGTGCAAGTCTGTGGCTGATCTCAACAGATTTCCCCTCATTTGGGATTTTCCAAAGGCTTAGTGCTTCTGGAATAGGAAAACATCCCTTTTGAATTGCTAGTGAAGACCTTACCCCATGGGAGCATCATGCTATCCCAAGAGCAGGGCTTGCATGTACTTTTTTCCCCATAAAACCTGCCTGTTGCAAGATGAAGAAAGACCTTTGGAACTCTCTGGCTCAGCAGAGGTGTTTGCACAGACCCCAAGCAGTTCCCTCTTCCTTAAATAATAACAGAAACTGTTCAGCACCATCCACTGAAAAAAGATCTCACGCCGCAGCCACGCATTTGCAAAGCATCCCTGTGCCAAACCCCTGTTTGCAACATCATCCCTCCTTCCCACATTTCCCAGGCAATGGGAATGTTTTTCCATCCTTCCCTGCTGGTAAGGACCCTGTGTATAAAATTAGTTATAAATATGTTTAAAGGAGCTTTTGCCTTGACCTGGCCTGGGAGATGTGAGGTCGTTTGCAGTGCGTATTAGTAAATATATGTAGGGCCTTTGGAGTTTTTCKCCAGAAAAACAGCTAATAAAGCTAGTTGCCTGTGTTTGTTGTTCATGCCAAGACACATTCCAGCATCTGATTATTTTATTTYGTTACTTTAATGTGGAAAGAAAGAGAGAAGCATTAATTTTTCCAGGTGGATTGGCTTGTTTTGGAGTTGGTCATGGCGTATGGTGGGTGAAATGCCTTGGACTGGGTTTAAAACTGACCCAAACCCTTAGTTAAGGAGAAACTGAAGGTGAGAAAGAAAATCTTTTTGGAGAAGGATATGAAAGCCTCAGTGCTGACTTCTGTGTGGGGCATTTCTGCATTTGCAGATCCTGTGTGGAGTTGTGCAACTGGAAAGGAAATCATAGCAAATCACATAGGAGACTTCTCTGAAGCCAGACCCAGGGCAGAAGGTACCAAATCAGAATTTCTACTCCCTCAGAAATTCCTGGTTGAGAGGAAGAAAGGATTTGTTCCCAGTTGCAATAAAACACTAAACTTGAAGTCCCACAGTAACCAACTTGAAAAAAAAAAATKGTTTTAATATTGCCAAAGCACTTTGTTCAGTGGGTTTAATCACTTTCAACTTCTCTATTGTGGTAAATGATACAAAAACATAGCAGAAGTTCTGACATTTTCATGAAAAAATGTCATCAAAATCAATACTCCTCTTTAAATCACTCTTTAAAGATAATTATTCTGTTTAAATGCTTTTAGGCCAGCTGTGTTTCCAGACTGAGGTCTTGATCCTTAGATACGTTACCAGTCTTTCCTCATGGGACTAGGGCTAATGAATTTTGTGAAACTGGATACAAGAGTGTGGACTTTCTAAATCAGAAAAAGTCATAGCTTCATTTTCTGTAGGTCTGGTTTAATTTTTCACTTTTGTGTCACTTCCTTGGCATTTCTTTTAATTCTCCACAACGTAGATGAGGGAAGATTGGAAACAGGACATCCAAGTCTGGGAATCTGTGGCCGACTTCTTATCATTGGTTTTGCACCACTACAACTTCAATGACTGATCATCTTATTTTGTTTAAATATCCTGGTGTGAGAGAAACCAAGACCAAAGGGCTCTGGGTAGTTCATGATGGGTTACTCATGAGTGGCTCATTACAGCCAATGTTGCTAATCCTTCTGCTGRCAGTGGCGGCATTACTGACGTGACATAATTTGTGACTTGCCACGTGCAGTGGTGTTGTACATGGGTTAAGTAGGGGGTAAGTCTGAAATCCAGTTTTGAGTGTTTCTGCTCATATCTTACAGMACATTTGTTAACTACTGCATGCGACTGGTAGGTTTGGCAGAGAGCGGTCAAGAAGGGAAAATTTTAAAATCCCTTTTTATGTGTGGTCCCTCCAGACAGAAAGGAGGTAGCAGACTGGTGTCCAGTAAGTCTTGACTGGACTTGGCTTTGGCTTCTGACTGCATCTGGGCATTGCYGGGTTGCACTGTGCATTATGAAGGTCTTCAGATTTCTGGAAAGTGTTATATGGAAAGCAGTCATTAATTTTCTAGATCTGTGGACAGACAAGAAATAATAGACCTAGTTTTCAAAATATTAGGAAAAAGTTCTATCTGTAAGAACAGGAAAAGGTTGGATCTCCCTGACTGCTGTCCACATGTGGTCTGAATAGATGTACTAGATTCAGAAGGGATGGGTGAGCAAGCGTTAAGGATCTCAGGCTCACTCTTGTGAGCCTTATGTTGAGATCCCAGGCTCACTCCTCCCTAAATTTCTATGGGAGAAACCCATTGTTTGCTGCAGCAATTCCAGCTGTGAATGTCATRTGCAGCACTTGATGGACCTGCTGGGGAATATACCCTGAATATACCCGCTAAGTATATTCAATTTAGTATCCAAAATATAGATGGTTTTATTGCGGTGGGAATTGGAATATACTGGTCTCAACAGATGGTGCAACATTGCAGGGATGAGCCCAGGGCAGTAGGTACTTGGATCCTAATGAAAATTGAGTGGCCACAGGTCCCATTTGCTTAGATCCTGCAGAAGCTGAGTCTGGTATGGACTAAGGAGGATCGTAATGGCTCTTTGAGTAGAGTCAGTTTATGAAACTTTGTGGTGTTGGTACTGTCTTTAAGATACTTAGTACATATTTCATCCCTCTAGTCTGCGTCTTTGATTCTATTCTTCTGGATTTGCAAAAGCATCTTACCAAGAGGGAAAAAATCAAGGTGTGTGTATAGGTTTTGAAAAGAACCTAAAAGCACTGGCACGGAAAGAAAATCTCTCACGTTGCTTTGTTAACAACAAACCAACTGTGCTTTGTTAACAAMTGCTGAAGTTGAAACATTGCCTTGCTCTGACAGCCCAACTTCTCCTTCTTCCTGGCTTCAGCTGTGGAAAAAATAACAATAAAACTTTGCATTGTAGTACAGAGTATAATGTTCATTGCGYTCACCCATCACAAGAAAAACATGACCGTGGTCTGGATCTTGGAGAGGCTCTGGGGGGCTGGATATCAGCAAACCCTAYGGGTCTGAGGTTTTCTTTATTGATCTCTCATGCAAAGAGCTCGGGCTGCAAAAAGGAAGCATACCAAGTCTCTCAAACTGCTTCACACCTAGTCAAGCTGCAAGCATCGTGATGAATGGTCAGCATGGGCCCGGTAGTGCAGAGTAGACCAGAAAACCACAAATRACCTGCAGTAATTTCTCTGCTGGGCAGCAAAAGCAGCTAATCAAGGCCCAGAAAACCCAAGGACACACAGTATATTATGCCATGCGCCTTGGACCCCTTTCAAAACCTCCAGGTTTGGACATACCTCCAAATATTTGGGAAGCTATTAGAAAGGCAGGGAGAATAGAAATATGAGCATGCCGGAAAGTAAGATTTTTGGTTCTTCTCAGACTATTTCAGTGGTATTTGCTTGGATTGTCCTTAATATCTCGGGGAAGAGTAGAGAGGAGAGGATGAAAATTTGCAAAATCTAACATTTCAAGGTAACTTAAGTTTTTTTAAAGTTATAGCGATTTAAAAAAAGAGAGTTTTCAAAGAAATCGTTGTTTCTTTCAGTATTCTTGAGTGACAGTAGTTAACTTTTCCAACAGCAACCACGAATTCACCAAATCACAGAACATTCCTATACTCTTCCCATTTTCCCCAGCCCAATGCAAAAGCTAACCCTTAATAAATGTGCTCACATTTAGCTGAGCTATTCACCCCTGAAGGAGAGTAAAAATTTGACCAAAGTAACTTCTACTTATAAAACGTGAACATCTCCTCTCTAAGTATTCGCATGACCAGGGAAGTGACAAAAAATTCTATGACTTCTTTGCTCCAAACACAACTTCACAGTTCACGGAATAGTTGCTTCCTGGGGAAATTACCTTTACACATTAATAGATGGTATGTGCGAAGTGAATTCCAACCTCTRTGTGGCAGCCACCAAGACATTTAGTGAGACTGTGGCGCCAGTGCTGGGCAGTGTATACTCTGGGTTCCCAAACTATCATSTTTGGAGGGAGTTTGGCAACTTTGTTTTAGAGAGATTGAAGTTTGGAATGAGAACTAAAGATTAAAAAGAAAAAGATCTAAAAAGCAGATTTGTTCTCCTTGGTTTTCTGGTTTTTGTTGTTGAAATCAAGTTACATTTTGAACTTCTTCACGTGTGCCCTCCAGCCCTCWCTCTACCTCCAGGGTAGCTCAAGTTCAGACAATTCACCATGGAGGAAATTGGACCATCTCAAAGCTTCAGGCTAATGAGCTTGGGTTGCTCAATGGTGACTGGTCCTGGCTCACCCTRGGGAATCAGGGTGAATCAGGGAATCCTGAACAATCCACCTTTCMCACAGCTCTGAAGGCTGTTGGAATCTGGAGCTCTGAAAATTGGACTTGCCTGGCTGTGGATTGCTAAGAACCTGGGGGCTCAATGATACCTGATAGAAAATAAGGCAGTTTCCCATTAGAAACCCCCAGAGTTTGTGTCAGCATCTCATTGAAACAATCATGTCCCTAGTGATCATCTCAGCATGACACATTTGGACTGTGTAGTGTTCAGGTGCAGTTTTTGCACATAGTTGGATCATGGCTCCATGCCTTTGGTAGAGCTGCAGCCGTGATAGATATGTTAAAATTTTACATCTGCCCCTATCCGCCCCACTGAAATATGTCCAGATGGATGAATGACCTCCAAAAGTCCCTTGCAGTCTAAATTATTCAGCTATCCTGTGCCTAGCATTCCAGAGGGAGTGTTAGATGAAACAGGGACAGTCCCATATGGGCAGGAAGGCAGAGTTTTATCTCCAAGTCCTGTGTCTTGACCCTGTTCTCAGCCCTTCCCATCCATCACTTAGCATTGGTATTTTATTCTACCAGGATGTCAATCACTGTTTCAATTAGTGAGTGGGAGGAGTGAGTGTGGATGATAGCACCTGATCTTCCATTTGATTTAGGATAAATCACACTTAAGAGGGCATCTGAGGTTAAAGAACACAGSATTTTGGACACCTGTATAAATCAACGGGCTTGAGGTTTTCATTATTCACCTTCTAGTGTATGAAGTGATATGACTCATTGGATCATAAAAGAGATCAAATAGCTTTGTTGCTAATAATTCTTTCCTTGACCCATTCCCTGGCACATTAGGTTTGTAAACAGAGTTTTAATGGCATCCCTTGAAAGTAATAACATCACGCCTTTATAGCACCTTGGCTGATGATATGCTCCTGGCTATAACTGCGCTTGGGTTTAATCCTTAGCAGTTTGTGGGAACTAATGTGCTTTCATATCTGCTTAAGTTTTCAGTTATTGCCCTTTTGAGATTGATCATCTCCAGTTACTCAGCCTCCTGCCCTCCTCTTCCAGAGATGACATTTGAACCCTCCCAGGAGCCCACAGCTCAGCTTTCCCCAAATGATAAGCGCTCCCTGTAATATTCTGGTGAAGATAACATGCTTGAACTTCAGAGTGTTGTTAATGTCTAATGAGCTCCTGGCGCCATTTATTGTTTTATGGCCAAGTCATGATTGTTCATTAACAAAAGCAGCATTAGACCGTGTGCCAACTTTGGACAGAGGAAAAGGTAAAGCAAAGTGACATGCTAGAGGGTGATAAGAATATGGTACCTATGGTAGCAAGGACAGTGAACTTCCTGCTAGCTCCCGACTCGCTTCTGTGGAGAACCTGGAGCAGAGGGAGAACATCTCTGTGCTGAGAAGTCTCTAGAGGAGCCACCAGCAGAGTGCAAGGGACTGCCATGACCTTAGAGGATCCCAGTATGGTGCAGCTCCCAAATTATTGTGCTCTGAGGCTGTTAGGATTTCTGCCTTGCTGGACTTTACCCTTTGTGGTCTGATCTGTGTTGCTTTGTTTGCCCCTGCTGGCGAGTCTCATTTGCTCCACATCAAGGGGTGGAACTTCCTAAAACCGGTCTCAGCCCTTCCTGTGTGAGGTTGGGTTGATAGGGCAATGGTTGGTGATGGAAAACCCTGAAGCTCCTGCTCCCTATCCAGAGGAGGATCGTGTGGCAGTGCCCACTGATGTGAGTCTCCTGGTGTCACTAGTGTGTAGGGTTCAGGTGACACTTGCAGGCTGAAGCCTTCAAGACCTGGGTTTTGCTACTGAATGGCGGTGGCCTCACTAGCATCAGCATGAGGGAATTGCTTGATTTATTTCAGTGAATAGCAAAAACTCTCTGACTCTCTGTGTTTCTAGCTGGTGGACTCACGTGTTCTCTGTTATAGCTAAGGGAGCTTGCTCCCTTAAAACAGCAGAAAATGGTTGAGTTGGGCTCTAGAGAGAAAGGAAAGGCTACRTATACCACACTCTGTTGGCCTTCACAGGTTTATTCAAACAGCAGAAGTAGGCACGCAGGAAATAAAATAGCTTTTCACTTGCCTATCCCTTTAGTTTTCATCCTGCTCCAAGAAACAGAGATAATGCCTGGCCTAAGGAGAATAGGAAGGCTGTAAAGGAGAGGAAGAGAAGGAAAAAGGGAGGAATTTTCAGTGCAGAGCTGTTCTACTTCATCTGTTAGGGTAGGGTTATCAGTGAGTCTAGAACAGGAGAGACCTCTGTGGAGATTAAAAAGCAAAACAAAATCCCAGAGAAATTCAAGAATCCTTTTTGTGGTAGACWGTTTATTCTTATGGTGATCAACACGAAGGGCAGCAATAAAATCTGTAGCTGTGGTGATCACGAAAGAGGGGTTTGGCTGTGCTAAGCTGAAACACGGCTCCCAACACGGCGCTCTATCTCAGCTGCTGTATCTCCACAGGCTAAAGTGCTTAAGAGTCCTAGAGGAGGCTGCAGRGTAAAGGGAAAACACTGGCCAAGTGTTTGGAAGAATCTGGTTTGTTCCACCTTGTCCAACAACTCATATTCTGTGTCAGAGCTTATGTTCTGTTTTGGTCGGMTCCCCTCGTTTGTGAGCATATTCTTCTAGTGGAGGTGACTTGGCAAAAATAATATTAAATCTAGGAAAAAAGCATACTCAGGGGTTATAAATAAATGACTTTTGGACTGTGTTTTATGTGTGTTGGCTYTAGCAAATTTTTGTGACTAAACAAYAGCAATATGATAATAGCAGTACCTTCRTATGGATGTTCCTCTGTGCGTGAAGCAGAGTTGTCTGGTATATTTGAGCCTGAGAACGATGAGTATTGAGCATGGGCTGCGTCCTTTCCATCACAGTTTGATTCAAATCTTTGTGGTGGTGCCRTAGCATGAGAGAACGTCGTGGACCTGGGGCAAAAAGTATTAGGTATTGGAGTTTTGGGTTGGTTTTTTTTTTTACTTTTGGGTTTTTTTGAGCCTTTGGATAAGTGATGGGCCAAGGAGGGTAATTCCGTTCTTGAAAAGAGTGTCRTCCTCCTGTCTCTCTGCCTGTCCCCTCAAGTATGGAATTGCAAGAGCATCTTTGATGTTTAGGAAGAGCAAAACCTTGTGTGCGAGTCCRGAATGATGAACTTGGTTATGCTGCCGTGGGCAGCTCATACTCTAATGGCCTGTGGACAAGCAGTGCATGTACTCAGGAACCTAGCAGTGAACATCGGGCCTCCAGGAACCTGTCTGGACGTGGGGGGACAAGACCATTGCCATTCAGCAGCTGCTAATTTGGGTGAAGCTCTGGGATGGGCTGGTAAGGTCCTGTCTGGTTGACCTCATCACCCTGGAGATGCCTTTTAGTTCAGATATCTGCACTTTGGTGCTTGAGTGTTTGCTGTTGAGGACATGCAGGCCCCAGGCTTTGGACCTGGACCCAGCTCTACAGGGTTTCTCCAGCTCCAGCCGTTTCTCTTCCCTCCTCTCCAGCCCCTCATGCACAGACTGGGAAGGCCAACTCCRCTGAGCAGAAACCCATTACAGCCTTATTAGCCTCTTTCGTGTCCCAGGGAGCGAAAGCCGTGGCCGAGCCCACTTTGCCTCCAAACATTTAGCAGATCGGCCTCAGTCTGATTAGGGCCGCTCTGTTTACAGGAGGTGGAGGGCAGTGAGGAAGGGGGGTCCGCGCTGCAGAGGAGGCTGCAAGGGGAGAGCGGGGGGGGGAAAAAATGACTCTCCATCAAAGAGCTGCTTTCCTCCTTGTGGTTTCAAAACGCTTCCTCCTTCCTCGGCTCTCCTGTAATCACTCTCCAGCGTTCGCCGGAGCGGTGTTTACATCCAGCTCTATTACCGGCAGGGGAGACAGGAGAAATTAAGGCCTTCCATGGCCCATTACAGCCCCCTTCCGCCCCCCTCCCACGGGCAGGCACACTTCGCTCCTCTCACCCCTTTTCATCAAACGCCTCCAACTCATGAAGGAGTAAAAGCCCTTTAATGGGATTCTGGAGATCTTAAAATCCAGGTGGTTTGTTTAAAAAAAAAAAAAAAAAAAAAAAGAAAGGGGAGGGAAGGGGGGGAAAAAGAAAAAAACTTGGAGGAGAATGCCAACAGCTTGCTCTTCTTGGAGTCTTTGTTCCTTTTCCACGTTGTCTTGAACCTTTTTCTCCTCCACGGCTCAGCTTGGCAGCCGGGGTGAACTAAGTTTAACTTGGATGGCTAGTGAGACCACACAGAGTTCACCCTGGCTGGAATTAATTTCCGATGTACAGCTGAAGAATCCCATGCGCGCACACAAACCCGGCGAGCCCGTGCGTTTCCTTTTGATTTCCTCGCCGTGCTTCCTTCCCCAGATAGACGTTTTATCAGAAGCAGAAAGGGCCGCGACGGCACTGCCGGGGCAGGGGCTCACGCTCAGCGTGGAAATGGAGCCGGCGGCGCGCGGAGCCGCTGAGACGCGAGGCAGGCGAGCAGACGTGTGAAAAATGGCGAATGTTGGACGGCAATAAATGTGGATTCTGCCTTTATTTTTTTTTCCTTTTCGTTGTTGTTCACGAAGGGTAAAAAAAGGATAGTCATATGGTACTGGCACTTGACAGGGGCTTGAGGTCTGATTCCAATTCCTTGTTTAACCGCAGATTTCCTCCAAATAATTCTCGTAATCTCTTGATTCCCTAGCTGAGGTCAGGGGCCCATTGTTCTACACCCTGTAACAACACAATAGGACACAGTTCCTGCCCCAAAGAGCTTACAGTGCAAACAATCAAAGAATGAAAAAGAGAGCCGGGCCTGCCTGCAGTTACACCCTGGTGTTAAACTGAAGATTGGAACCAGACCTCCTGACTCTCTAGGTTTTGAGTCTTCTGCAAGCCGAGGGGTTGTAACGTTTTCCTGGCTTCTATCTTTAGATTCATACTGCRGTGTTAAGTGCTGTCAAAATATAAAATACTGAACCTATTGGCCTGCTGAGCACTGGGGAAGTGGGAGCWGTGTTTATCGTGGGCAGCTAGGCTTGTGTAGGAAGGAGAGCTGCGTGCAAGAGTGGTTGATGGTTCACTAACAGCGGGAGGGAAGAGGTGGAGAAGTTGGTTAACCTTCSCTGGGCTTCATGTTGCTGTGGGTTTGGTGTCTGACCATGGCGTCGTCTCAGACTCCCAAGTTCAAGCCCAATATGCAACTGGGCACCAGTCTGATTCTCTTTGTACCAGGCTCCTTAGGCTGTCTAGGGATGACATGGTCATGGAGAACCCTAAGCAGGGCTGARAAGATCTTATAAAATCACCACTTCCATCCTTTGATCTCCAGGTGACTTCACCTGTGCCTGGCGCCCTTCTAGAAGGAAAGTAATTTATTTTAGCATTGAAAATACGTGAGTCAGGGGTATGTGATGAGGCTTGTTGTGATCCAACGTGAGAATAGAAAAGGTAGAAACAAGGACAGGGCTGGATGAATGGGACCGTGGCACCAAGCCTCACTTTATGGTCGRGGGGAAATAAAAGATGCTTTTAGGTCCAGATTGAGATGTTTTATTTCAGATACCTTTGCTAGGAGAGAAGAATCAGGTAGTTGAACTATGTCTTCTGATTGTAAATGGAGTCAAATTACTGGTATAAGTAGAAAAAAAGAGCAGTTTGCMGTTTTCTCACCTCTGCTTCCATGAGCCACCAGAGTTTAGAGACCTAGGTTTGTAAATGCGGCTCTTGCTTGATTCATTGGGAAGAAAGTAACGATCCCATCTGATCACTCCCCTGGCCTTGATTCCATGTTTGGATGGAGAGGGTTTTGCAGGAACAGAGGCTTTAGGCAATGGAAGGGTCTGCTGCTCAGCCCTGCGTCTGAGCTGCTGGATGAAACTTTTTCCCTCAGACCCAGGGATGGCAGGTTCGACCATACATTAAAATGGGCACAGTTTAGATGTTCTGAATATTTTTGGGTTTTCTGCAGTTGTTCAGAGAAAAAAAAGTGGAGAAATGACTGAATCTCTGAACATCCCCTTCAACAGGAATTGCACCGTAGGTCTACCRTAGGTTCGGTGGAAATACTGGAAAAGAGAAAGGGGAGAAGTATGAAAATAATCTTAAGGTTCAGCGTTCACTTGTGCCAACATGAAGCTCCAAAATTGAGAGATAGGCATCAAAACTTTAATAAGGTTTAAAGTGGAACGAGTCTATCTGACTTCTGGATTTAGTGCATTTGGGATATATTTGGTTCATATTTTCAAGGTTTGGGAGGAAACTTGTTTTATTTATTTATTTTTCTTCAATTTGAGAACTGGGGCTCTCGTGTAATTGSCAGTTTCCTGAAGCGGAGGCCTTTAAGTAAATACCGAATATCCTGAGGTTCGTGTTAAAGTCACGAGTTGGCAATGCTGCTTTATGGTACTTTAGAGAAGATTTTATTTGCRCGCTAGACCTAGATAGCTTTGAAGTTGCCATGCAGACGGGATTATCATTGGTGTTTGTTAGTTCTACTAATAGTTATTTTAGCAGCATTTGATATTTTCCCTAGTGAAAAAATGTATTTTCCTGGAAAAAAAGAAAATGGGAACATAGCAAAATGTTTGGTTTTGGTAAAGCCAAGAAGTTTCCTTTTAACTTGGATATGTCTTCCGTTATATTACACGCTGTGTAATAAAGGATAAATGACCTGGTCTCTTTTAACGTATTTGAAATACTGAAGTGGAAATAAGACAGTTCTTATTAAAAATAATCTAAAAATAATCTTTTTATTTGGAAGGGAAAAAAAAAGAAATCAAAGCAAACTATTCTCATTAGATTTCATCTACCCAAAACTATCAGGATTTTGGCTTTTTGTCCCACTTTGAGACCAAGCCAAGTATTAGATATGTAGTAATCTCAGCATGTTTTGCCATACAAGCATTCAACTTTTGACCAGCACCATTTCATTATTTCAGGCTAGAATAAGGATTTCAATAGAAGCACCATGATATAATTTGTTTGGCAGTGAATCCATCTTTTATTTCTTTGTCTTTGCGTTTCACTTTTATTGWTGATCTATTTCAAAAGCAGCTGTTGCAGGCCAAGGAAGAGCATACCTTGATGCAACTTTAATAAGTACAAAGAGGCTTAAATTATAGAAATAGCTGTCTCTGTCACACACTAGTAGTTTTATTCTCCATTTGGCAGATGTATGGCCGATAAAATTGTGTGTGAAGGGATGAAGGGGGAGAGACTCGGGTAAGAGTGATAGTATCTGATCCAGGATAATGAAGGAGACAGCTCCATGCAGAGACTTATTTTATTTTCTGTTGGCAATTAGCATTAGTAATATTGTATCTGGAAAGCTGGAACTGCCACAGATAATGACATTATTGCTTCTGAGATGATTTATCCATCTCTAATAAGGATGACTTGAATCAATGAGGGATGTGGGGACTCAGCACCTCTCGAAGGCACTCTCTTATGTGCTTCTAATGAAATAAAAAGTTTTAGATATCCATCATGAGGCACAAAACCAGTTTGCTGTAATGCAGTAGGGTGCATTACACGGTGCTGTGAACGTTTCACAGCTGCATTGCTGCCTGTGCCCAGGTGAGGCTGACGGATTAATTCACATGCTGCTCCTGAAATAAGAAGGTGTCTGTCACCGCCTTTTCCTTTTGGCAATTTCCTCTGCGTGCCGGTAACCGGGGTTGGGCTGTGTGGCTGCAGCTCATTTTAAGATGCCTTTTTGGGGTTCAGTCCCTGTTTCTGTTTTGGGGCTGGAAGGTCTGGACCTCACTTGGGGGCCAAAGCAGCAGTGAGGACCAGTGCACTGGAGAGCAGAGGCTTGGCCAGGGAGCTGGTGTCTGTGCACAGAGCTCTGGTGTCTGTGCACCAAGCCCTGGGCTCTGCTGGTCCCTGTGCCATCCTGGCTYGTTCTGGCTTAGATCGGAGGCAGGAAACCTGATTCTCATCTTCCTGGAATTACAACAGCTCTGCTGTAGTATAAATTCACTGCCTGCCAGTGAGCTACCATTTCTCGACATAATTCAAAAGACACAGGAGATAGATCCAAATGGTAGAAATGACTTAATGGAGAGCGTTCCGCCTTTGCAGCGTTCCCTAGGCTGGCTGCCCTTGGCTCCTCCTTTTTCAACTGCAGTAAAAATGCACCAACTTTGTGCTCACTTAGTGCAATTCCTGTTCCTCCTCAGTGCTGAGAGCAAGGCAAGCRCTGTCCCCCCAAGGAACTGCTGGGACAGAGTGTCAGCAATGCTCAGAGCTACCTAGAKGAAGAAGCAAGGGTAGGACGTGGGGTTTCCCATCTCCTGCGCCCGCCTTGCGGCTCCTCAGAGTCTGCCMAGAGAGCCAGGAGATGTCTTGAACCCCTGAGCCAAAGCACAAGCCATGGGCTGAGCTGTGGTGCAAGTTCTCGCTTGCCCAAGAGTGGCAAGGATGGTGCTGCCAGGCAGTGCCCATGGCACCGCTGATGCAAAATGCCCTGGGCTGCCCCGCCATCAAAAGCAGGAAACGCTGGCATAGGCCCCGGGAAGGTGACCGCGTGCACATGTTGAGCAAAGATCTTCCAGCCCAAGGGAATGCAAAATCCCTTCTCATCCTGTCTGTGTTTTGTTGGTGGTGGTTTTTTTTCTTGGTGTGTCTGCGCACAGAACAGCAAGCTTGGGCATTCTCYACTTGCTATCTCCTTAGGAAGGTTAGGGGAGTTGGGAGCCAGGGACTTACGCGCCCCATTCTGTCGCAACGTCCCAACATCAACACCCTCTGATCTATGGTATCTTGAGAGTTTGCAGCTCTCGTGTGGAGCTGGAGTATGAATAAGGGCCCCCTAGTGTATTGGGAATCGGGCCTGTGGGTCTCCCGTGTCAAGTGAGTCATAATGTATTAGATCCGAGGACTTCCCCCACGGGTGTTTAGTCTCAACAAACCCAGCTAATTCAGATTTAACTTAGCTCTTAATATGCTACATTGCTGAGTCTTCTAATTAATGCCACATGTTGCAGTCAGCTGTCATACTGAATAAATGTTTACAAAGCTATTAATGTACTGTATTTGTAAACCAGACCAGCTCCTTTTTGGAAATCATGTGGTATGTGTTTTCCCCTCAAAGATGAAAAAAAGAAATATTTTAGCAGTGCTTTATTTTTGCAGCAACAGCCACTTCCCAAGAATTTGTTGCGAACTTTCTTGAGCTGCTGCAGCCATGATCCGGGGAAGGGGCACAGCGACGAAGCTTGAGCTTGTGCACAAACCCACTGTCTGGCAGAGCCCAATCACTGACCTTTTTGCCATCGTGCTTGTCCACGATCAGGTCGAGCCCATGGTGGAAGCGTGTGGGTGGCTCTGTCGTACGCAAGGACCCAACTGTGCCCCTCCTCCTCCTGCCACGTGAGCAGACACATGCAGCCACAACTGCAAAACAAAGAAAAAATAGGGAAATATCCGAAGCAATCTGGGAGCCTTTTCTAGGTCCGTGTTCCCATGGGGAAAGTTGAGCTCCCCACGGGCTTGGAACTCCACCATCGATGGGATGGGAGGGATGGGGCTGTTAGGACTGGTGGGACAGGAGGTCTCCAATTCTCCCCAGAGCTGCTGCCAAACTGGTCTGCACAAGTCAACATTTCCCTTTTGCTTGGGTTGGTTTTGGTTGTGTGTCAAATTCCTCCCTTGGATCCTAGTGAAACAATTTTGTTATGCTCTGATTCATGCACTTCTGGTTCATCTTTAATCTGCTGCGGAAGCGATAGGAGATGCCAGCGCGTTTGGAAAAGGTTTGTCAGGATAGGCTTGGGATCTGTGCTCCTCCACAGGCTCTTCCGTCACTCCAGGCAAGGCACTTAGACCTGGGAATTTAGGCTGCTAGTGTCTTGAGAAGGTGACTGACCCTTACAGAGCTAATTGAAAAAGTTCTAATTACTGCAGTAGATAAAGAATCATCAGGGGTGGTTTTCTCTGTTTTTAACCAGCCACAATATGACTTAACACACATTACATTTTGGAAGTGTGAATGCTATTCCCGTGTTGGTAAACTGAGGCGAAATACTTGATGGCTTCACTAGTGAAAGAAAACTGAGAAAAAACTGAGGCCCTTTGGCTCTGCAGTCTTTGAGTAGGTTCCCTGAGCAAGGGGTGGTCTGGAGACCTGACATCTAAGTGTGGCACCACCAAAGGACTGCAAATCCAACATTGCCTCTTGAGGCAAAAGCAAGATCATTCTTCTGGTGATTGTCCACACCTGGCTAAAAAGCTTAGAGCAATTGCAGTATAACAGTAAGCTTGGAAAAGCCTGTGTGTGAAACATCTTTTCGTTCTCTCTTTCTGTGTTGTGTAGCTCTCAGGTAGTAATGAGCTACAACCTGGACGCAGGTTGTGTTCATTTAAAAGTGGAATGAGGTCCTTTTGTTTAGAAAATATTTGGTTCTTGACCTTCATGAGACTGTGCAAGTTAAGAAGGGCACCGTGCAGCTTTTCTGTTTTGCTTAGTGGCTGTTTGTAAGCGGTCTCTGAAGCAGGGCTGAGGCGGTGGGAGCTATTGGCTCCCTTGTGCCTAGTGATGGGTGGAAGGTCTTACTGTCCCGTCTGCTTCTTGCAAGGTGGGCTAGCTTGGCATCCTGTAGGGCTTGGAATTTACCAAATACTATGGCTAAATAGGCATTGTTGTAATAACTGTATGATAGGAAGCGACTTAGATGCTGTGTGAGAGTCTTGGTAGAGGAGGATGTCACCATTCAGTTGTCCAAGCTGTTAGTGCCCCTTGCTGCAGCTCAAATAGTATGCCCAGCCCATGGAGCTTCTCTCTTTTTCCTCTCGCACCCTACACACAATATGATTTCTTTTCCATGCATCTTCCATAGACCTCCCTGTCTCCCACCCTGCCCTCCTGCAGTCTTCTCTCTCACTCCAAGACCCAAGGGCTGTGTCTGCACCACAGGGCAAGAGCTGGGATGGTGGCACTTCTCCTAGCACAGCATATGCAGCCCCATGAGCCCAGGTCTGTGTCAAGACCAACCTCTCAGTGACTTGGACCTTCATCTGCAGCCTTGGCTAATGGAACGTGACATGTTAACACTCGGGCCGTCTGCTTGGCGCTGGCCCACCAGGCAGGGGTGCAAGGCAGGATGGATTTTAATTTGGGGCCAGGGCTTCAGTGTGACTCCCAGGTCCCCTCTGGACCATGTTTTGAGCTGCTGCCCACCCTTATAAACCCAAGCCCTCTTGCCCTTGCCTCGGTCTTCACCGCAGCWAAGCGCCCACCTGCTCTGGGCACAGAGCTGTGTCCTCCCCACCCTTGATCCCCCTTGTCCCCAGCCCGCCTCGGCGGCGGGAGCGTGCTCCTCATGCTAACCTCCCCTCATTAGGCAGAACATTCCTCTTTTTAACCTCTTTAACCTGCAGCATTCCCGGTGGGAGAACCCTGTCTCCATACTTCTCAACCGCTCCTAATTAGATTGGGCATTTCTTGCCTCCACTGTATATTTACAATTTGGGAACAGGAAAAAATACAGCCTGCACTTAAGGGCTTTCTTCCCTTCATTTGCTTCCCCTACTTGATATTTTGGACAGCAGGAGGTGGAAATTTTAGAGCCTGGAGGAACAAAATGTGTTCAGGAAGGARGATCCATGGCAGTATAGATCATTCCTTGGGCAGCCCTGATTTTGTATCTGCCTGGGTTTTTACAGCAGCTTTCCCTTTTTTTCTTTTTTTTTTTTCTCTTTTTAATTTATTTCCCTCCTCCTCTCTGCTCACCCATGTATGTGCACCCCCCTGCCCTGTTGTCTGCCTTTTGCTCTTATTCTGCCATCAGCCTTTTAATAATATTATTGTTGATGTCTTTTCATTCCCGATGCCAAACCTGATTTGGAGATCGCAGGACTGAGGGTTTCATTTTGAGCGCTGCAGACAGAAAACTGAAGTCCTAAGTGACTAGAGCCCTCAGCCAATCTAATTGTTATTGACGTTTGTGTCTGATTGTTCATCAAGGGGGATTTGACTCGCAGGCCAAATCATTCTATTAGCAGGGCTCCTTTCAGCCTTCTCTGGAACACAAAAACCCGACCCAGGCGGCGGCAGGAGAATCAATGGCAATATCACTGGGTGTCCGTCTCGCTGCATGCAAGCAGAGGAGGAGGAGGGATGAAGGCCACGCATGTCCCATTTGCAATGGAAGGGCCAGCAAAAGCTTGGCAAAGTGACCGTATTGCATTACGGGGAGGGGGATAAAAAGGATCTCATTAAAGGACTACCTCTTGGCTGGCAAGGTGAAGGAGGCAGAGGAAGGAGGGGCTGGCAGGRCTAATTATATTAAGGTCATTTCACCTGTCAAAACTTTCCCTTTAGTGGTGTCCCTGGTGCCCTGGGATAACATCCAGATATGTCCTGAATGGCGTCTCTGTTCCTGCTTAGGAACCTTGACTGGTGGCTCATGAAGCAGTTTCATGAAAGGCGCCCTGAAGGCACCTTGTGCCTCCTTTTCACCTCCCGCCCGCCTTTGATTTTCTTTTTCTCCTTTTTTCTTGCTTCCCCCTCTTGGGTTTCACAGCGGGTCATGAGGAAGCTCCGGTTCTCTTTTGCTTCTCGCCGATGCTCAAGCTTCCCCCAGGAAAGCGCCAAGCCAGCTAGCACTCCAGATTCACGGAATCCTGCTGAAACTCGTGATCCTTTGCCCTGTGGTTTGTGCTCAGCCTAGATGAAGGTTCCTGTCTATGCTTCTCTAAATCACTTACACCCCTCTCTAATGCCAGTATATCCCCCTTGAAAACTCTCCTCATGAGCAGAGAGGGGTGCAACGAGGCTGATTTGTTTCCTAAGACCCGTGATTGAAATGAGGCCTCCAGAATAGTGCAAATGTAGGGATCAAAACAGCAACATGAGGAGATCCCTTGGTCTTTTCATCTAAAACAAGCAGGGATGAGGGGGATGCTGATAAACCAAGGTCCTGTTGATGAACCCTAGAGTTACCTGGCTTCTTTCAGGAGGTTGTTCTGAGTCATTAAGTTATTTCATTTTCTAGGTGTTTGGGGTGAGGAGAAGCAGATTTCCACAGTTAACTCTTATTTCAGGGCAAGTGGAGGCTGTGCAGATGGCCTCACTTTGCTAATGTTAACAGGTACGAGCAATTTGGGGAAGAAGGTGATGGAAGTTACACAATAGGGTTCATTCATGATCATGTGGGTTATACCCGTCGCCACAGAAACAGGGCAGAAATTGTGGACATCAAAGGCCTCTCGCCAAATTTGCTCCCTAAACGTGTTGAGTAGAACGCAAGAGAAGAGCAGAAGAGGCGGAAGCTCACCGAGTTTGCGTGGCCTTCGGCAACTCGCGCAGTGAGTCAGATCTATCCTGCTGAAGTAGCATCATTGGAGTTGAGAGATGGATTTGGCTTAACATGCCCTGCCTTTGATAGATGCCTAAGAAGAGGAGTGAGTCATGGTCAGCTGTGACATACAGTAGAATCTGATGAGTTTCCCTAAACCGGGGCATATTTGGATCCTGGGATTGTGGGCAGGAAAATGAGCACAACCGTGTAGTTGCTGTTCCAAATAATTATTGCATTAGAGAGGTGAGCAAAAGGCGTAGGCCTGTGGATGCAGAGTGGAACTGTGTCATGGAAATTGCTGTTAAGGATTAAACGCTGGTGGTCTGTATTTGCTCCTGTTAATTGTGTTAAAGGGCCCTTAGTGTAAAAAGAAGGATTTTTACAAGGAAAAAAAACTCTGTTTACCATTTGGACTCGTGAGAAGCCCTGAGGGAGTCTCTTTCTGAACTGTGAGGCTGGTAACTGTCCAACCAGGCTCTGCTCTTGTGAGCCCTCCCCAGACCTCCTCACATGCAGGCACCACCTTTGCTAGCAGCCTGCCTCCTGTTTCTCTTCGGCTGTTTGCTAAAGCACTTTTCTGCTGTTCTTCCTCCTGCTGAGCCAGCTCTGTCCAACAGGACCGTGACTGCCCAGGCTTGTTGTGCTGCGTGGTTCTTGTGAAGGTTCTTAGGAGATAATTCTAGAGAAGGGCCCCAGTCTCCACAGAAGAGACCAGGGTAGGTATACGAGATGCTGCTTTGGCCATAGCAAATAAGAGAATATTCCAGTGAGGAGAGTGCTGTGCATTCCTGCTCTTGCTAAAATGCACCTTTGGAGCCAGCCCAGGTGGTAGCACAAAAATACAATGGATGTGCTGAAGATGTTAAAGATGCCCCGATCCCGCTTATGCCAACCAGGAATTGCAGCTTTGGCCCCAGGCAGGATGGATGAGCAGTTTTAAAGGCTGGTGCCCTTTCAGAGAAGAGCATGCTGGGGTTTCACTCCTGTTGGAGCCAGTGGGAATCACAAGAATTTGCTGCATCTGGCAAGGGAGCATCCGTCCCCTGTCTCCCTTCTGGCAGGTGTTCCGAGTGAAACCGGGATGGGGATGAGGCTCCCGAGGCAGGGACGTTTCCAGTGCAGTAACCTGAATCATTTTAAAGAGCAGAGCCCGGGAGACAAAGGAAGGCATTGTAGGCAGCAAAGGTTGAATAAGAAGACCCTTGGGAGCCCCACTACTTCTCTCTTTAATCTGATCAGCAAGCAGCATTCTTGTAATTCCCTGCAGGTCACTCTGAATTCCTTCGATTTCTCAGCTAGGTTGAAGCCTTCCCTTTGGATATTAAATAATCTCTAGGCTTAGAAAAAGCATTGAAGCAGGAGCAATGCAAAACTTAATCTACTTAATATCAGAAACCGTAAGGAAATTTCAGTCTACTTCTTCCAACACCTTTAGGGCTCAGTAATTGAAGAGTTAGCTTGCATTGTGCCCTCTGCTTTTAAACTGCTTTGCAATGCCATTCTGAGAAGGATGCTCCTGGCATGCTGTTTAACACAGCAGACCTGCTTAATTCAGGGGAAGCAACAGTTTCAGCTCTAGCTCAGACACTAGACAGCCTGCTCCTCCGAAAGGGTGAGAATTGCACAGCTTGGAGAACGCTGCAATTGGGCAGGGAAGCAACTCTGACGTTGCAACCGTTGCTCATGTGGCTCAACTGACCACGACTGCACCTCCGCTTGAAGCCTTAGAGCAGCCACAGGGCTACAGAACCCACATTCCTTCACTGAAAGTCAAGCTACGAAACACATCGAGAATCAGGGAAAGCTTTTAATGAGTGGGAAGCTGGATGATAGTGCAGGGAAAAACAGGGGACTTAAAGCTAATGGAAGCAAGGCTGACTTGATAKTCAAATGTCTTCTCTGGGGCATGGTACAAGGCATAAATGTAGAGTGATGATTCAAGGAAGATGAATCAAGATGATTAAAGGTGCTTTTCYGTGTTCTCAGTGCAAAGTGAAGCAGAGTTGGCATTGCCAGCCTTGCTTGTTCCCGCTGCCACATGAAGACTCTGCTATGGACTGCAGTGGTTGGAAATGCCAGCCTTACATGAAATTGCAGAAATTTCAGTGAAGCTTTTAATTATCCCAAAGAGATAGAATTACTTTGAGGAAGAAAATGTTATTATCTTCTGAGAACTTCATTTAGAATTACACCAAATTTTCTTCTGAAATATGCAGAAGAAATGGTTTTTATCCTGGAAACRCATAGCCTGAAAAYGMAAAAAAAAAGAAAAATTAAGTCACCAGATTCTCTTTATATGTGAGATCTGAGCTTATTCACCTGGGTGTTTATAAAGTCATTTTTGGGGTGTAAATGGTCTCGCAGAAGTCAGAGAAGGAAAAAAATGCTTCCATGTTTGCCTGCCCTATCTTCTGTTCGCTCTTATCTTTATCTTTGCTCCATCTTAAAAGATCTGTTGCTGGYGACTGGTTTCAGTATGAAGCAAATTCAAAGTGGCCGCTGAAATTTTTGGAAGGGGGAGTAATTCTGTGCAATTATTGTGATTCTCCCTCCTCTTTCTGATCGTGTGGCCAAGTGCCAGATGTTCTTACCAAGGCAGAAAGCGGAGGTGATCAACGGGAGGGGGCTGCGGAGCCGGGGCGGTGCGTTCGCTCAGCTCAGCCCGTGTGCGCAGGGGAGCGGCGCGCTGCAGGGACCTGAGAGCGGCTCCGCAGCCGCCCCGAACGCACCCAGGTGGGGACAGTGTCTGCGCCGSGCGCCTGGGGCGGCCCTGCCGCAGAGCTGAGCTCCGAGGCTGCTGGCCGGAGGCATCTGAAGGTGTGTTGCCTTAGTCATAGCTGAGCCTTGCGGCGAGGGCAGAGCCTGTGCCAAGTGCCTGGGTGGTTCCGTGGTGACTCTGTAGCGGTTCTGGCTCGCTGGCAGCTCCGGGCTGGAGCTCGTGCTCTGTACCATGCACTCCCATTTGCAGTGAAAGTGGCTGTTTTTCCTACATTATCATGTGCCTCAAAACTCTGAGCTACGCTTAGCCTTGTAGGGAAGGTCTAAAATCTTTGTGGTAGCAGCAGTGCAGCTCTGAGAAAAGGGCTTTTGGTGAGTCCTTGTCACAGGATGCAACTGCTGATGCTTGTGAACTGTTTAGTATCTCTGCTTGGGCAAGGATCAAGTCCCTCTGCATCTCTTTCCCTGGAAGAAAACACCAGCAGATGCTTCTGTTGAACCAAACGTGCTCCTAAGTARGAAAAATCAGAAGAAATAGATTCACTTCCCTGTTAGGCTTCTGCGTTAAGCTGATGCAGGCAAGCTGGAGAAGGACCTAGCCCTAGATACTTTCAATATTGTGACTACCTTGAGGAGTCCCAAGATCTTGGCCATGGGGTGGGTGGAAAGAAGGCTCAAGAGTGGGTGAAGCTCTCAAAGGTGTCCCTGGGGCTCGGGCAGTGGTGCTGYATGACTGTATTCCTAAGGACCACACTGGGGCCGTGCACCCCAACTGTGCAGTGCATGTGGGTGCTTCGTTCATAGCTTGGCATCCTCCTCAATCACCCTCTTACCTTCCATCTCCTGGAAGGGGCTGCACCAGGACAGATTTTTCTCTAGATTTGGTGTCCCTTTCTAATCCCTGTGGAGGACCTGTGTCCCCTTGTCCTATACCCTCCTTGGAAAAAGGCACACTCAGTGACTTTTGTTTTAAGCAACGTAATTGCTAGGGAAAACATACCCTCTTCTAGTGGCTTTTCTTTTATTGTCATGTTTAGGGAGTTTTTTGCATGTCATAACATTTTGTCTGTTTTTTCTGAAATCGTTCCATGAAGGAATGATTGTTTGCACAAACGGACTGACATGTTGATACAGGCTGACAACTGCATGGCTAAGACCAAAATAAAATGTAAAGTAAACACATTTGCATAAGTTTATAATGTGACCCAGTTCTTAGGAAGCAGAGGAAATGGGGAGATCTGAATCTGCACAGCTTATCTTCCATCTCCCCTTTCTGCTTCTCCCCTCGTTCTTAACCTCTGCTCCTTGAATGCCATGGGAGAGTTGTTGAATTTTTCCATTCGGATTGGGAACACCAGGTCCCCTCGTGTTTGTGTTCTGCTTAGCAGGAAGGGCATGGAGGAGGAAGCGTTCCCAGCTTTCCCTCCATGTGAAACTGGTCGGTCTTTCTATCCTTTTTCTTCTCGGTTACACTTTAAAGGGCTTCTGTCAATGTATTTCCTGTCATTCTAAAATTGCACTGACATCCTGCTGTTCTGTGTCATAACTGTGCACCATCTCCAAATGCTGCTTTTGGTACTAGCTCTTTCTYGAGCTGCTTGTGGCATGATTTCCCAAAGGAAAGGAGAGGAAAGCTTGTGAGATCCTTCCTGCAGATGAAGAAACACAGCACAGAGCACGTGGCTTCTTCATGGCCGTCCGTTGGCTTGGTGGAGATGTCTGTCCTGGTTGGGCACAGCGTGGATTGTTGGTGCTCAACTGCTTGGCAGCACTGCAGCTGCCTGACCTGCATGTGCAGRCTAGCTGGCAGGGGCAGCACTTGCCCAGAAGCCCAAAAGAAAAAACATGAATCTGGAAAATACACATGGAAGGGCATTCTCCAGCCCTGCCATTCCTACCAGGATCCAGAGAAGACCTCGTAAGGCAACCTGCAATTAGCCTGTCCTCCTGGAGAGGAGGAATGAAGGAGGTGAGGCCGATGGCAAAGAAAGAGAAAGGGTTAAAACTGACTTTTGGATAGTGAAGATAGATGGTGGGTCCAGCCCTCAGAAGGACATTGCTTTAGCTTTCCTAATGTCTTCTTATCAGAGGCTTGTCCGGCTTTGGGGTTTTTTATAAGCAGCTGTTGGTCGAGGAACTGCTGAACTCAGCACSGGGGTGTTATCTGCTCCGGGAGCCATCCCCAAGGGGACTGTYGTGTCCCTGGCGCTGAGCTTTATAGCTGCTAACGGAGGGCTGGATTGCACTTCCTAGTAGCTTTGAGCACAGTCGCTTCCCTTTTGACATGAAGCAGCCAACTGGTGTTGAGTTATTGGGCTGATACTGCCCTGATGAGCAATCCCATAGTGTGGGGATCAGAATAATATGGTTTCCAGCATTTCTGAAGGGGATTAGATGCTATGGTCTCTTAGGACATGAGGAATTTGTAGACACAGTCATTTAGCATGTGAATTTCTAGAGGGCAGGGAGGCTTTAGTGAGTATTTCTCTCCAGCTTTCCTTTTGGTAATTCTGGGCCAAATTTTCCACGATGGTGCATTAGCTTCTGCAGATCCCTCTTTCCTCCCTATTTCCATGGGGAGCTGAAGTTGAGCCCTCGGAGCCGGGGGTCCTGCTGCCATGGCCCTAATGCAGCTCTCCACCTCCCAGACCTACAGCAATCCCTGCAGCTCCCTGCTCAGCCCGAGCTCCTTCCAGAGCCGGAGAGCCGGCTGGGAGAGGAACTGGATCCCTACCGATCCCCACGGCTGCTGAGCGAAGCAGACGGGAGCTTGAGGGTCGGGGCGCGCTTTGTCACACGTCTGCCCGCGTGGCCACTGCTGGGGACTTGGCTGGTGACATTGCAACCAAGTCGTGTGACACAAGGGTGCTTTGTCACGGCAAAGTAATGCTGCAATAGCTTTGTGTTATTTACAGGGCTTTTTTCGGGGCCATTTCATGTGTTGGTGAGAGTCTAACAAGAAAAACATGTGTTTATGAAAAATCCTAGACACAGTGTCCCCACAGCCAGATCCTTCATGTGTATTTATTTTGTCAGACTTTGGGTGTGCCGCTCTCTTTACGGGAATTGAGCACCCAACCTTAAACAGGGACAAAACTCAGAATTACAGACCCAGAATTTGRTTCTCCGGAGGCACTCGGCCGGAGGGTGGGGAAACGGGACTGCGACCTCGGAACGATTCACCCAGGATGATTATCTTATGCTTAGCATTAGATTTCCTCAATCTGGGAAGATTTAGGTAAATAATTTTAAAAAGTTAAAGAATATCTATTGTGGGAGGAAAGAAAGGCTGGGAAGAGGTTTGTTCACATTCGCATGTGCTGCTTTGGGGCGTTTTCCTGTGACAGATGTCCTGCTTAGAGCACTGCGATACTTTGTGAGTTCCTCTGTGGTTCTTCACTGGTTTTGTGGCTTTTAGGGTTTTCTTGGAGCTGGGAAGAGTTTTTGGTGTGTGTGAGAAAAAATTGTGACTCGCTGTAATCACTGGGTTTGCGTCTGCTAATATTTGTGTCCCACTCAATGTGTTTCTATGGGGAGAAGGCTTGMGTATGAGCAGAAGCGGGCATTGTTGACGTGATGGTAACCATGCTGCCCACTGCTTCCCAGTGATAATTTCATCTTAACCAAAATGGGAGACCTAACTCTGAGTCTCTAGGTTTTGAGGGTTTTTTGAAGAGGAAGGGAAAATGTTGGGTCTGGAGCTGAACTAGGTTTTGGAAGCACTAGGTTCTCATTCTTGGCCTTGCTGTAAGTTTTCTGAGAAATCAAAGACAAGTTGCCCATTTCCTTTCTCTGCCTTAGTACCATTATTTATAAGCTGGGAATTGTGAACTGTTTTTTGACTATCGTTGCGTCTATTTAGACCACAACTTCTATTAAGTAACTGGAACTTGACTTTAAAATATGTGCCCAGACACATGAGCAAGATGCTAGGCTGAAAATTTGCTTGTCTGACGTTCTTCCTAGCTAATATATCAGATAAAATTGAGTGCAAGATGAACATGGCTTTTCATGACTCTGTCTAAACAGTATCTAGACAGTCATGTGCTACTGCAGCAGCGTGATGGGGTTTTTAAACCAACATAGTCATTCTGGTACATGTGTGAGTAGAACTGGATTAGTTTAGAAGCTGCAAACTGAGTCCAAGAGCAAAAGCAGAGGAGAGCCTTTGGAGGTAATAAGGATGTCACGTAGTCTCTGRGTTGTGTTTTTGAGGGAATGGTTAMTAAACCAAACTCATGGTGGTTCTACCATCCTGACTTCCAAAACTCATATGTTCCTGCTRGTACCACCTTGAAGTGATGTTGCATGCCTCCGGTTTCGGAGAAATCCCTCGGTTCTAGCTTCCCAGTTCCCAGGGCCCTGCAGGGGAATTTTTCCATGTCTCAAGCAGCCACAGTGAGGAGGAAAGCGGGGTCTGAGCTGACTTACATGTGTGCGGAGCTGCTGGGAAGCAGCACCCTGATGGTGCTCACACTTCAGATTGTTTACAGAAGCTTTGTAAATCCAGTCCTTTGGAAATATTGTCGTCCTTGCATGGGTATGCAAGAATAAACGAAGTCTGTTGCTTCCATAAAGTGTGGGAGCAATGAGTCACGTTATACAGATTGCCTTATGTGCAAAAAATCCCTTCTAGGTGTCAGAAGAGAATGTGCCTTATGCCTATGGCCTGTGTGGTTTGCCAGCACATGATATAAAAATGTTCTGGATGTGTGGCAAACCAGCGAGAGCTGGGAGCTCTGACCAGATCACAGGAGCACGCAATCCTACACGAATGTTCAAAAGCCTTTCAGTGGGAAAAGAGGACACAAAAAAGAAAAAAAAAATCCTGAGACTTATAGCAGCATTTGGCAGGGCTCTGGTTTGTCCCTTAGAAGCAGCACATCTGTCAGATACGCTCCCATGCGAGCTTTGTGCGCTGTGTGCTCGCATGGAGCTGCTCCAGTTCATGGCAGGACATCCAAGGCTGCAAACTCCCTCCTTCCCCTGCTCCGATTGCAGGAACCGTGGAGGAAGTGAACAGCCTGTTTCTGGAGTTGTCCGCAAGCCAGTTACATGAGGAACCTTAAACTGCAGCACGGGTTGCTGGATAATATGTATTTATGCTTTTTTAAAGGCATTTTATGAAGAGGAAGTCAGGCTGGGGCTGGTGAGGCTGCAAGAGCAGGGAGTGGGTTGGCTGTCAAGGGTTAGCCTCCCAATAGCCCCGTGATCAAAGGCTGCTCTCAGCAGCATGAGTTTATAGGCAGCCAAGACAAACAATGAACAACTTTATCTCCTTTCAGAAAAAGAAGGAGAAGAAAAAAAAAATAGAAGTTACTCAAGTTCCAGGAAACCATTTTTGGACTAGGCAGATCTTAGTCGCTGCTCCTTCTCTCTCTCTTACACATAATGCAGCTATTTTGAGACGAAGCGTGATGACAGTGAGATAGCCGAGCAAAGCCCAGTCGTGAACCACGTTGTGCCGTGGGTTGGTACCCAGCAAAGCTCGAGCAGCTTGACCTGGTTGATCCTGCTGAGGATCTGGCCTTCACTCTCTCTGGAAAAACAGCAGGGAAGCTCRGAATTGAACTGTGGCCATTTCCACGAGTTCGATCCCTTCTCCGAAGGTGTTGCCTCATTTGTTTGCAGCTGGAGCGCTGCCGGCTTGGCTGTCCCAGCTGTGGCCTCCCACGTCAGCTGGTCAGAGCACAGCTGGCCGGTTTGAAACACGCTGGCTTCAGTGTGAACTTGCTGAAGAAGGCGATCAGAGGGGAAAAATATTTTGGGCTCCTGTGTACTTGATTGTTTGTTTGGGAGGAGAGGAGGAGATGAGAATAAAATCTCTTATTCCTAAAATGGAAAAAGTTGCAAAACTTGTAGTTGGGTTTGGATCTGAGGGAGAGGAATCTTCTCAAAATGCAGWGTGTTCTTGATTTAGGATTTCCTGTTGGATGCGTTTCAGAAAACAATTTAAGTCATAAGTGGCCAGATTCTCAGCTAGAATAAATCTGTAAAGCTCTGCTGATAGGGATCAATACAGCAACATTGACCCTGGCTAAAGATCTTGGAAGGAGGTTTGGTGGTGAGTTGCGAAGATCTGTCCTTGTTAATGGGTTGAGAGCAGAGGAAGGTCAGCAGCTGAGTGCTTGTCCAAGATGCAGAGCTGCACCTGGATGTTGAATCCCCCGGCAATGCAGACACCCCCAGACACCCCCAAATGGGGGCTTGGCCCTTTTTTAGAAGATGTAGATATCTAAACACAGTGTGGGCTATTAAGTTTGTTTTGTTGGTTATGCTAGATGAACCTGGGCAGGTCACGCCAGGGAGAGGTGGGAATCTCCTCAACTCCTCCAAATCTGACTTGAGCAAACATTGAACATTCTTGCAGGCATCACTGCTCGCTGTACCACATCCTTCTACACATTAAAAGTGCTGTGAGAAAAGCTTTCTGAGTCAGGGTTTAGAGCCGAGAATAGAGGCAGAAAGCCCTGGGGGTTCAAGAGCTCTTCCCATAGTCCTTCCAGATGTCCCTAGAAAAAACAGTGGAGAGCTGGAAGAGCATGGATGGTTCCACTGATGGGTGCTGCTGAGAAGATCACTAGGGTTGTTGCCCTGCGGTACAGGAGCAGGGCCATGGAAATGGAGCTACTGCTGGAACAAGTTTGAAGCAAGCCAGAATGCTTCATCTTGTCTTCCTCACATCTATCCCACTGGTCTCCAAGTGATGACTCTAATATCATGTTACAGCTTTAGGGATGAGGGGGAAAGGAAGACGATGGAAAAGCTGGGTCTAGAACTGCTTGTCAAGGCCAACAGCAGAGCCAGGAGCAGAATAGGTCTTCTGGTTCTCTGTCCCAGGGTCTCACCACACAGAACTCAGTAAGGCTGTGAAAATACATGCTGGTGGAAAGGCTTTTCCCACCCGGAGAGGAAAGGCATCCATAAATGAGTTCCTGTGCCTAGGTGTTCCTGTAGAGAGACCAGAACCAAAGCAGAGTGACTTGGTGGTGGTGGAACGTTGGTTTTGAGTGCACGTGATAGGAAATAGCAACTGCTAAAGATGTAATTGCAGGGGAGAGGACTTGCAGAGGAAAAGAGATCCTACATCTCATTCCGCTGGTGAGGTTCCTGGTTTCGGGAAGTGCTCCCACATGCTCACACCAGATTTCACAGCCATCAACCAGRACTGTGTCCACCGCTACTGTCCCTCCATGATGTCTAATTCTTTCCATTTGTGTATTTTGTGTTTCTCTCCCTTTTTCCTATCCTTCAGAGTCAACAGCGCAGCAGATTGYGAATGACAGCAGAAAATGTGCTATTCTGGTTTGTTTAATTTTAGTGACTCGCAGGTCTTTAAGCCCGTAGCGTTCAGCTTGCTGCCTGCTGCTTCTGCCTCCTAYGAGCTGTTGAGCTGTGGATGTGCTGGCGTAAGAGTTTGGTATTAATTTAGCTTGCCCCTTCAAAAGGCCTAGGAGAATCAGGTACCCACTTGCCCAGGGATTTTAGTAAGATTTAAAGCTCTGGTTTCTACAAAGTGCCCTTAAACTGCCCCAACTTAAACACACGGCATTTCCATAACGTGTCTCATTATTTATGAAATTTCTGTACAAGTAACAGACTCGCGCAAAGGTCTCAAGGTGCTCTACATCGATGCCAAGGGGTGACCTCATCGGTGTGGTGGAAAGCTAATGAAGCCCTGGTGACCCATAGAGCCGTGATGTGCTTGGGGCGCAAAGCGGCGGGCAACGCGAGCCAGCTCTGCACCTCCACCCCGATGCGTCCCCCCCATTCTGCAACTACCAAGAAGCTGGAAATCCAGTTTAACCATCTGCTTGGGAATTCCCCTGTAGCTGGAGGGGATAAAACATTCTCACACCCCAGCACCAAGGGTGCGGTTGCGGTGAAGGACGCATGCGTGGGATTCGGGAACGCTGCCTAAGCCTAGTTGACCACCAAGAGTGTCCATTCGCCACTGGGCTGCTGGTTGAGACCCAGCATGACAGTTTGGACTGTCTGATRTTTCTCAGAGGTTGGACAGGGTGTCTTGAGCATCTTGGAAACCCRGTGTCTGAGTTTGGCTTTTCTGTAGCTAGAGGAAGGTGAGTTTCTGGCATGCTGATGTTGCAAGTCTTCCCATCTCACTAGGTTGCAGGGCCTGCAGAGCGCCTTGATATTTTTGCTTTGAAAGCCAAACGAGCAAGATTGCACATGAGTGGAGGTTTTGCAGATGGGGGAGACTTTCGTAAAGGGCAAGAGCTCCCCCTGCAAGTAAGGGCCTTTTTCTTGGAAAGATCTCTAAACCCCCTCAAGCATCTTAAGCTGCAGYGTAGCCCTGCTAAGACCTGGTCCTCTGGACTTTTGTAGTGGAAGTCCAGTCGTCTTCTGCTGACAAGCAAGGAGCTGGAAAGCCCCAGCTCTTGAAYCACATGTGGCAGCAACACGTACTCCAGAGTCAGGGAGAAGACTGTRGTATTAGCAGGGACTTCCAAGCCCTAGTCTGCTCGTCTGTAAAGGTTTTTTAGCTAGTTGCATGGGGCTAGGGACTGTGATTGGATTTTTCATTCAACCTTCTTTATTTGCAAAAACATATGATTTTTGTTTGTTTGTTTGGGGGKTTTTTTTGATTGTTTTTTAATAATCTATGGGAAAATGGTTGGTTGACCTAGGAGCTTGTGTTCRGATGTTGGCTTCAAACTGGAGAAGACCTCACGATGTGGTGAGACCTATGGTGTAAATCTATGGTGCTCTGTAGTAGTTGCTTACACTGGGTGAGCAGTTCCCCRACTGAAAAGATCACCTGGGAGAGGTGTCTTGTCTTTATCTGATGCAGAGGATAGAGACAATTTGTGGTATTGTCAAAAAAAAAAAAAAAGCAGAGTATGTAAAAGGACTTTGGGAGGCCAATTTTAAGGTTATAACAAACCTTTTTTTTTTTCATTTATTTCTCTAGTAGAACTACTACCTAGATCAGCACAGCAGAGTTGACTGGATCCCAATGGCTGTTTTAGTGCAGTGGTGGCAGCATTTGGAAACTTGTTCTGTACTGGGTGTGAAGGCTGCGCTTGCAACTCCCTGGTCAATGTATTGGATAAATCTGTATCCTGCAAGCGAACCTGGGTTGAATTATAGTTGCCCAGTGAGCTATTAGTACCATGTGCTATTTTTCCTGGCACGCTCAGATTTTTCTCTGTCCRCAAAGTTCACGAGTGCGTTCCTCCCGTTTGCAGATAGTTGGGAAAATGCTCTGCCTTCGTTCCCTGTAAGGAAGAAAATATCTTCGTCTTAACTTCTGTAGTTCTTTTGCAAGGTTAATTAACAAAGAGAAATTGCTTTCAGATTCTGTTTTCCATCAGTCCAAACATAAGCTGTGGGTTTTGCTTTGGGGTTTTTTATGGCTGAATTTTGGGCATTACCTGCWTTTCTTCAGTGGGCAGAAGCAGGAACCGTTTCATGAAAATTGACTGACTTGACAGTATTTTTTTATGGAGGAGGGTGGATTAGGGGAAAGAGCAAAAAGCACAGCTCTAGTTAAAACACATTTTGGCAAGTAAGTGCATATCAACGCGCTCAACCCAATTCCACCCTGCCCCTGTTCTTGCCGGGTTTGTTCAGATGCAGTAAACCTCCCGACTGCCATTTCTTTTACAAATATGTTTTTCATTTTGTGTGTTTTGCTGCTGGTTAGGACCTTATCGGGTCCTTGCTCTATGAGAGATGCTTCTGCTTACTCTCCTTTTTCCTGCAGTTGAACTTAAGCATTTTCCATTATTTTCTGGTTATTTCCTTGCGCGCCGAATACTTTTCTCCCCTGTCCCCCCCCCTACTGTTGAGCTACTCGACGGGGAATGGGGAGGAAGGAGTACATAGAGCTCATTTATTTTTAAGTAACTGTAACTAATGGCTTGATCAGCTAACATAGTGGAAAATATGCAAACTGCTCGGAGGAGAGTGGATGTTAAAAATGTAACTTAAACATTATTGAGACATCTTTCAGCTCTAATGACAGGCCAAATAACAAACATGTCAAAAACTTTGTTGCTTCTCTAAGCAAAAGCAAATAATTGAATTTATTCTCGATGATGGTTTTGTCTTATTCAGCTCCCCGTCCATTTTGCCGTGGTTCCTGTCAGATCTTTTTGTGTAAACAGTTTTTATTTTTAAATGGTGGTGGAGTGAGCAGGGGAATAGGAGTTCTTGGTACCTCCCTCTCTGCTCTTCCCCTCCCCTCTCTRCCATGCTCCTTTTTGGCTTATTTGCCTAAAATCAGCTCTCAAATACTTGTGTTGTGGCTCAGGCAGGTGCACGCATTGGCCTGTGGTCACCYGCGCGTGCTCGGTAATGTGACCCAGCACCGCTTCATTAACCTAAAGCAAGTGATGTCCCCATCCTAGGTCCCGTGTTTTGGGACTGTGGAATGGCCTACCCAGGTCCTGGTGTTAGTCTGGAGCTGCTCATCCTGCTGTGGACACTGGCCTTGGCCTCATCTCCACAAGCTGCCCGCACTGCTAAGGCTGGGAGCAGTGCACTAGTGTTCATGACAGGATCCTTGCGTCTCGTGGCAAATAGGGCAGTAAAACCCGTTAGTGAAAACTATATTCCGTATATTATCTCTTAAGGTATCAAAGAATGGTTGAGGTTGGAAGGGACCTTTAGAGATCCAACCTCCCCGCCCCTGCATCCAAGTGGGTTTGGAAGATCTCYAGGGTAGGAGATTCCACGACCTCTCTGGGCAGCCTGTTCCAGGGCTCTGTCACCCTCACAGCAAGTTCTTCCTCCCATGGACATGGAACCTCTTGTGTTTCAATTTGTGCCCATTACCCCCTGTCTTATCACTGGCCACCACTGAGAAGAGTTTGCCCCCCTCCTCCCTACAGTCATTCCTCAGGTGTTTGTACACATTGATCAGATCTCTCAGTCTCCTCTTCTCCAGGCTGAACAGGCCCAGCTCACTTGGTCTTTCCTCATATGATAGATGCTTCAGTCCCTTAACCATCTTTGTTACTYGATGCATGCTGGACCCTCTCTAGAAGCTCCACGTCCCTCTTGTCCTGGGGAGTCCAGAACTGACCCCAACACTCCAGATGCAGCCTCACCAGGGYTGAGCAGAGGGGCAGGATCCGCTCCCTCATCCTGCAGGCAACGCTTCTCCTGATGCAGCCAGGATCCCATCGCCCTTCTTGGCCTTGAGAGCCCATTGCTGACTCCTGGTTAACTTGTCAACCAGGACACCCAAATCCCTCTCCACGGAGCTGCTTTCCAGCAGGTTAGCCTCTCATCTGTCCTGGTGCCTGGAGTTATTCCTGCCCAAGTCCAGGACCCTGCACTTTTCCTGTTGAACCTCGTGAGGTTCCTCTCTGCCCAACTCTCCAACCTGTCCAGGTCCCTCTGAATGGTGGCACAGCCYTCTGGAGTGTCGGCCACTCCACCTGGTCGTGGTGTTGTACCAACGTGTATGTGAAGCAGATTAGTTTAGGGATTTGGTTTCCCCCAGCACGCAGCACAGAGACTGGAGACCCTTCACGGTGCTGCARTTGCCTCCCAGCCGCCGGCACTCTCTGCACCAATAACTCCTTGCTCTTCTTGGCACGAGGAGCTCTTCTCAGGGCTGAATTTGCATTTTGCTCTGCAAGGGAGAGGAACGAGAGCGCGGTCTCACGCAGACCGAGGTCTGCAGCTTCCCCCTGCCTGGCACGGGGACAGGGTGCTCCGTGCATAGGGCTTTCCTGCACGGGTGCATGTGTGCGGGTGCACGAGTGCATTTCTCTCTAATTTAATGCAGAGCTGCAGCAAACCATTCCACCCACAGGTGAGATCTTTGGAAAAGCAACTGCCCAAAGTTCTGAAGCTTTCAGCCTTCACACTAACGCACGGGCCCAGCTGGCTGGAGATTAAAGAGCAAAGTCTAAAACCAAAAAGCATTTGAAATTGCGCCACTGAGCTGGCAGGAAATTCCAGCTTTTTTGTAGATGGAGGAGGCGTTGGGACTGCTAAGAGCCATAAGGTAATAGTCAGGCCTGAATCGCATCCTCAGCGTTTCCCTGGTGTAGGTCGCCCCACCCTGAGCACGGCGCTGGTCRGGATGGGGAACGGGATTTAAGGGGGGAAAGGGAGGAAAGCACAACTTGGCCTGGAGCCTCCCTTGCGCTCCAGCTCTCCCGTCTGCGGCGGAGGCCTCACGCTCGGTGCGAATCCCGGCGCGAGCTCCGGCGCTTGCGGCGCTCCCGGCTTTGCATGCGAAGCAAGGCCGGGCCACGCTAAAGATCTCCAGGAGAGATTGGACATTTTGTGGTGCTCAAGATAAGCACCTTCTTTGCTGCTTGCCCTGCGTAGTCTGGAAAGATAACACACAAATGATTCGAGTTTTTAGCTGATCTGAAAGGAATTAGCGTTTTGTTGCAGACTGAGTGCAGAAAAGCTTTGCTAGGGTGGAAGAAGGAAGGCAACATGGTTTTATGACCTCCTTTCCTTATTAACKAGAACAGTGCAGCCCCATGTGGAGACAGAGGGCCTGAAATGGGACCGGTGGTCAACAGCGCGTCCAAAATTGTATTTGGCTGAAAACCTGCACAACTCTTCTTTCCCTTCCTCTCCTGAATGGGCTGCCAGAGACCATTGACTATTGGCATCTGAGGCACTTGAAGCCTTCTATAAAGCCACAGGCACCAATGGGTGATTTTTGCTTCCTTCTGTCTCGTCTCTGTCCCTCTGCCCCCCACTGCGCTTGGCCCRTCTTGGATCAAACCCTGCCAGCAGGAGCAGCATCTGTGTCGACAACAGATGGAACAAATATTACAGATGCATCCCAGGGCCTGGACCAGGGCGTTGCGTAAAGCGGCCGCGGAACTTTGCCAGCTCRGGATGCTTGGCAGGGCTGGACTTTCAGCCAGCTTAATGGCAGGCTTTGCAGCCCCAAAACTCTATCTGCTTGTGCAGATTAGTCCATCGTTGCCATAAGCTGTCTCTAGCGGATAATTTGCTCTATCCAGCCTGGTCTTGAATGCTGTCTTTGCCCTGTGTCTGTGGCTTGCAGAAACTGTAGGTTAAGTGCAACGTTGGAGGCTGTGGATGCCACCTGGGTAGCCCGAGCATGCAGCACTGCCCACCAAGGCTGCTTAGACACCAGACAGTCGTGGGGCTGGAAGCTGTTCCCCTTTGCTCCCTGTGCTTATGGTCTGGCTGGGTCATCTCTGGACAGCTCCTTTGCAGAGTGAAGCTCGGAGTGCCCCAGCGTGGCTCGCACAGCTCGCTGCCACCATGCAAACTGCTTCCCTTGCTCTGCCTGCACACCAAGAGCTTGGAGGTGACGTGAAAAAGGCAAATCAGAAGATTTGCTGTTCAAATTCCCTCTTGGCAGCACCCAGCTTGGGGGTGCTACTTGCAGTATTTCTGGATGGGCACTCAGCAAAATGTGCTTGCAGCAAAGGTTGGGTTGATGGCGCAGGGCAGAGATGGGAGGCCAAAGCAATGGCCGTGGAATTGCAGCAGTGATGGAAATGAAGCATTTTGGTGTGTTGCCTGCCTCTCTGACAGTTGTGGTAGCCCATGTTTGCAGAAGACATCCTGGTTTTTGCAGGGGACACTTTTACACCTGTTAAAATCATAGTCATTATAGTTGGAAAAGGCCTTCAAGATCATGGAGTCCAACCATAAGCCCCTCAACAATCAGGGTTCCATAAAAGGAACCAGTTTCACCGATCCCAACCCCACTGTTTTACACAACTCCCATTGCCAAAGGGCTCTTCCCTCAATCCCAAACCCCAAAGCAAACCCCCATGGCTTGGTAGTGCATGGGCTCTCACTCTGCCAAGCAGCTGCACCTATTTCTCTACAAAATGACCTCCTGCGCCTGCTGACACTGGGTGAATCCCAAGGAAACAGCCCCTGGGAATGCACTGGTCTAGTGAGGAGCGCTGGAGCTCGCGTGAGCAGCTGTGGGGAGGGCGGTTGTGTCCAGCCCCTGTGCGCACGCGGCTGGGCGCGCTTTGCTGCCCCGCTCCAAGGAGCGATGTGCGTGGATTTTGGCTTCCTCTGCCTTGGTAAACATTTCTCTTGGTGCTGCAGAGGGGAAAACGCAGGCGCGAGGGCTTTGGAGGCAGCGGCGGCGCGTGGGAAGCGGCCCCAGCGCCTCTCCTCGCCCCACATCTGCACGCTGCATGTTGCCTCGCGTGCGACGGCGGCAGCGGCCACCTCGGAGGCCGGGGACGTCACCGCGGAGCCATCCCGGCTCATCCCCCCGTCCCCGGGGGGGCCACGGCTTTCCAGGGAAACGTGTCCCCGAGCGTCGCGGCGCTGAGAGGCCGTAGGTGGAGGGAGCAGCGAGGGATCCGTCAGATCCCTATCAGCGGCACGGCTTTCAAGTGGCAGCAGCGCCGGCCACCCGGGCAATGGCCCCGGCTCCCTTGATGACCCACAATAAAAAAAAGCCAAGTCAAGAGAGAGGAGAGTTAAGCACAGGGAGGCTCTGCTTTAAGAGGCTTATAAAAATACATATAAAACGGGCGAGAAGGAGAACAAAGGGGTAATGGGAGCCGACAGACAGCTCTCATGCCATTAAAACTGCATCGCAAAAGGAAGAAAAAAAAAAGCTGTTCCAAAAAAMCAAAAAAAAAAGTCATTATTTGAGGGCGGCAGGAGGAGGGAAGTGTTTTTATGGTGAACATGTGCAAATGGAGGCTCGAGCCGCATAAAACCCATGCCCACAATAAGTCTATTTGTGTAGCAATTACCGTGAGATCACAGGCCGGGCGCTTGCCAAGCGCCGGTGTCAGCGTGGGGCGCGCGCGGCCCGGCCCCGCGTGCGGCCGGCGCTGGGCTCGCTGCAGCCGCGCGCCCGCGGCCCCCTCGCACCTCGAGCGCCGCTTCCAAGCTCTGCCGGCGCCGCTGGCAGCTCCTTAAGGAAACTTTATGCAGCAGGAATTCCGAGCTGCTTGTAATTAGATCTCAACCCCCCCCCTCCGCCCCCGTTTTTCTCCCTCTCCCCAAAATGCACAGGGTGATTTTTATTTTCTCTCTCAAGGAAAGGAAACCTCGCTTAAATCTCCCTTTATTGTCGCAGGGCTTATCTCCCTGGTTTGCTGGCTTGATATATCTTTTCCATTAGGTTGCCGCTGGGGTTTCTAGTAACACTTCTGTGAATCCAATACTTTCTGGGAACTTTATTACAGCAGCTGCTAAAGGCAAAGCAGAGGCGTCCAAATAGCGCAGGAACATGAATTTACCACACTTACAACTCCAACGGATTGAGTTACCAGGATGGCTGCAATTTTTTCCTCTTTTCTTTTTGTTTTCTTTTTAATATTCCTTGTGGTCTTATTAAGACATTAAAAAAAAGGGGGGGGGGGGGAACAAAAAGTTGTGGTCCCTGATACTGCGTTTCTGAATTTGTTTTAAGCAAAGCGGAGGCTGGAGCGGCGTGTGGGAAGGTTCTTGGCATGGATGGATTTGGCTGAAGTTTGTATAAAAGATGCATTTGAAGCAGGGGAAGGGCAGAGGCACACATGTGCGTGCGCACGCGTGGGGCAGGGGGGCACTCTCTGGTATATCCTCCCTCGGCACAAAACGCTATCTCCGGACCTGTCGGCCTTTCATCTCCCCGGTGCGATCCGAGGGCGCTGGGACGCGGGACACCTCGTAAATCTGTAAGTCTGGCTCGAGGCCGCCGGGTTGGGGAGGGCCAGAGAGGCGGGAAGGGCAGAGTGACTTCCTACAGTGTCACGCAGCCCAGTTGGAGCRGGGTTTCCTTTGTGTTGAGTGGGATGAATCCCAGTTATTCCTCAGCCCTAGGAGTTAGGAACGGATGTGTCTCAGGTTTTGAGTGTTGACCAGCAAGAAGCAGAGTTTGCAGTGGGTCTTTGGATGTTTTTGTTCCCACTGCCTTAATGGATGGGGACCTGACTTGGGAGTGAAGGACGCCCAGGTCAAGCTTTCCTCTGCCCTCCCTGTTCCGAGCCACTTCCCACCTGCGATGTGGGAGCTGGGAGGACGGCCCGGAGGCGCCTGGCCAAGGGCCAGCCTTGCTTCCCCGCCGCCTTCCCCTTGGCATAACGCGGAGCACCGTGTGGGGCGACGCAGACACCGAGCTGGGTCCTGCAGCCCGCGAGCATCCCGTCAGCGCCGGCCCGGCGGGACCCGCCGCTGCGGAGCCGCCCTGGCTCCTCCGTGTGCAGCTCCTGGGGGTGCCCGCGGCGTGGGGTGCCCGGCCATGTCTCAGCTTGGGGTTTTCCTCTACTGCTTGCAGGCCTCATGATACATCCTACTCGCCAGGGCGTATTTAGAACAGCAAACCCTTCCCTTCCTGGTTTTGCCTTTTATTGATTTCAGCCAATGCTTTTTGGACCAGAGAGCAAGAACACCTATCAGACCTGTTATTTTGGGGTTGGCCTCGCTCCTAGGGTCTCCGCAAGGCGCTAAGTGCCAGGTTGCTTMAGCAGTACCGGGAGATGGTGGTGCCATGTGGTCATACAGCCCCGTGCAGGCAGTGCCCGGGTTGGGAGTGTGCCGCGTGTTGTGGAGGGAGGCACATTTTGTTGTTAAAAATGTTGGAAAAGCCAGCAGGCGGAAACGGCCCCCTCTGCACATGGTACGACGCCCCTCTTTGGCACTGCGTGTAGTTCCTTGTTGTTCCTGGAATCGCCAGTGGAGCAGGGGAGAGCCGGAGCGGCCGCCGCTCAGTCTGCGCTTGCTCCCAGTGGCTGCCGTTCGGGAGAGGCCACGAGGCCTCAGACCTGGCTTGTTCCAAGGCAGCGAAGGAGGCCCCAGGCTCCTTCTTCAGCAAAGGGGATGCCAGTTGATCCCTGCCAGGATCCTCCTGCGAGGAAAGCAAGGATGTGTCCAGATCCCCTTCCAAAGGAGCAGCGGGTAACTCCGAACACCCAGTACAGCCACCTCCCGTGTCCGGGCTGTGTCTCCACGCCTGGAGGCTCCTGCGTTCCTCAAGGGAGCAGGGGGCACCTGGTGCTTTCAGCCCTGGGGAGACTGAGGARGTKGGCAGCRGAAYTGGGAYTTTTGGGGACATGGAAGGACTCGASKGGAACTCTTTGTTCCCCTAGGAGAGGAATTCCCTTTCTGCATTTTGAAGTGCAGAATGAAATGAGCAACCAGGATGCTCTGCTGGAGATGGGAGTGGGAATACAGTCCCCTTCAAAGACTCGATGCGCCGTGCGTAGTAACCTGTAAAGCCAATAAATCAATCAGAAACGTAGGAAAAATAGTTCTGGACACCTGGAGCTGCGCCTTGCCAAGCYTCTCTGTGAAACCCTTGGAAGGTGCCCGTCAATCACGGCCCTAAAGTGCCAGCGTCCCCAGCGCCCCGGCCCCTGATGATATCCRTGCCTGGGGACAAGTGTGTCCCACGGGAGGCAAAGCAACACGTTTACATCCCTCCCTGCCGAAAGCAGAGCGGCTTCACGGGTGCCACCTCATGACTYGATTTATTTATTTTCATTCTTTATTTTTCCATATTCCCTAGAGTTCAGAAGAAATCCCAAAAAGAGGTTTGGGGTTTTTTTTCCTTGCGAAAAAGCCACTTTTGCTCTAATTCAGGGGCATTACCTTGGATTTTGCATGATTTTGTAGCCAATTCTAATCAAAAAACACCTTTTCTTTAAAAAAACAAAAAGTGTCTAACCAGAATAGCCGCTTGCTCCCAGGAAGTGATTTTGCAGAGCAATAGCTTTGTTTCTTATAACTCCGTTAATCTGCTTCTTTATGTATTTTATAGAAAAAGAGACATTAATATATACATATATATATATATAWAAGAAAGAGTACCCTAGGTGAAATCTGTATTTTTTTACCCCTATCCGAACGCTTCTCAGCCGGGTCCTACCTGTCAGGCCGCTGCCCTCCCTCACCCCAGGGACTCAGCTCAGGCCAGGAGCTGTTTTCTGCTTCGGGGGAAGCAAAGTCAGACCTGAGCGCGTGGCTGAAACTCTGCAGCTCTGGAGCTTCRCTAGTAGGAGCCCCCCTGCAGTTCCTGCACGAGCGTTTTCCTCTCCTACTTTTGCTATTCCTATTTGTGGTCTCCTGCAAACCGGCATAAATCAGAAGTACAAAACTCACCCGATGGGAGAAAACCAAGCCGTGATGGGGCACTTTTGGCAACAGAGACTGCTGTAGCGTACAGAAGGTCTATGGTTATTCTGCTCGCGATGCCCTGCCTCGTTAGCAGTTGCGCCTGCTCGTCCTTGCTGTGGATTTTCCCCCTGGGGAAATGAATTTTTGGTTTTGCAGAATTTTTTCCAAGTGTCTGAGTGGGGCTCAGGTGTTCAGCTGGCAGAAATGCTGCGGCTTCCAGAATAAATCAGAATCTCGCCTTTAATTCTAAGGAAAAAAAAATCTGGTTTGTGAATATGATTGGAGTGAGGGATTGGTCTCAAACTTGCTCTCTGGTGTCAGCATCRCTGAGTTTTACAGTGTATTTCCTGCAGGAATAATCCTAGAAATACAAAGGTGGGATTTTCCCACCTTGTTTTCTTGGTAAATCTCTGAATAAATATTTATCCATAAATAGAGCAGATTTGCTTCTAAAATGGAGTCTGCAACCTTTGTACGTGTTTCGTGTTCAGGGATTTTTTGGAGCGTTGGGGCACGAGTGTGGGATTGATCCTGGGAGAACTTGCTCTCCGTGCTCCCGAGCCGTTCCAGGAACAGGCGGGAGGCGGCAGGGAGAGGGAACGTGACAGAATTGGGTTTTGTCAGAAAGTGTCATTTAATGGAGGCAGATCTTTTGCTCACAAATAAAAAAAAAATGGAGTGAAACCTTTTTTCTAAAGGAAAGTCTGGTTTTAAGTTGCAGGTTGCTTTGCTTGAATGCTTTCAGAGGAAGAAAGTACTTTTTTGTTCAGTTTTTTGATTATTCGTTGTGGTTCCCTGAAACACTCCTTAACATGTTTGGGACCCGATGGGAACCTGGAGGAGAGAAACTTTCCCTGAGCAGCTGCAGCCCCCAGATTTGTGCAGATTGGGGCACAGAGGAGTTAGTTATTAAAAGAGTCAGTAAACTGCAGGTGGGCTATGACTTCTGATATTTTTTGATATTTGATATTCTAATATTTTTGCTGCTTTTAGCACCTGAGGAGAGGACAGAAAGGAAACTGTTTTGTTTTTAAGAGGGATTTGCARCTCTCAGGATGGGCATAACTGCTTGGTATGAGGCAGGGACAGATGCACAGGGACAAGAGCGGACGCTCTGGTCCAGTGTCTCCCTGTGCCACCTTCCGAGCACACAGGACACCACTCAGGTGCCACGTCGGGTCCCGTGTGGCTTGTATTACCCCTGGGCTTTGCCAGGGTAACTCCTGGATGGGCCACGTGTCAGACCTCRTGGATCAGGAGGGAAGCCTGGAGATCAGAGGAGCCCACTGGCCCTTGGAGCTAGACAGCATTACCCACTGTCAGCACTGCAGAAGGGAAAAGCCAGGCTGGACTCTGGTTTATCTCTGTCTTTGATAGTTTGGGTGCACTCTCAGGTCTAAACTTGCTAATTCTCCCTAGTCCGCRTGCCACCGAAACAAGCAACCAGGGAAGAAACGGGGCACCTTGGAAGCRCGGAGGGTTTTCCTGCTTTGCAACCAAAAAAAAAGCGCTCGGCTCTTCCAGGGAACTGCACTGCCCGTCGTTTCGTCCTTGCGTGCTGCAAATATATCTAAATATTGAGACATTCCTCCAGCATCCGTCTAAACTCAGAAGTGCATTAGGGAGCCCAAAAGCAAAGCACGTCCGCACAGGGATGTGTAAATAGATTTTGTTGCGCCGAGACCGGGAGGCTGCAGCTTTCCCCGGATTGGTTTCATACACTGATTGAGTTCACTCGGGGGCCAAGCATCACTGGAGAAACTACTGGAGAATTTCCCTGATTTTTTTTTTTTTTTTTAAACCTTTAAAAAAAAAGGAGAATCTCTTTCTCTGCTGCTTAGGTGAGTGCTCGCCAGCCGCATGCACCGGCAAACTATAATTTTGTCCCTCGCTGCCATAAAACGGGAGACACTTATATGAGGGTGAGAGGTCAGGGGAGGCCTTGATTTAATAACRGGAGGAACATTATTTTTCTGTTATTAATTACGCATTATCCATAGTACATTTGCTTCACTCACTTTAGATAAGGTTACGTCTATATTTTTATTGGAGAAGCTCCTCAGGTCACGCCAGGGAAGCTGGCTGGAAGGCCGGGCAGGGAAGCGTTTTCCAGTGCCGGGGGGAGCGCTGGGTTGCTCTGCAGCTCCCCCCAGTCTGCTGTGCAGGGCCCGATCCTGGCACATTCTTGGAATAGTTCACTTGGGAATGCGAAAGGCATCGGTGGTTGGAGCGAGCATGRGGCAGCACAGATTTCCCGGGAAGTCCAGATGGATGGATGRATGGATGGATGCGTGTGAGCCCTTTCTCTATAGCTTAGAGCTACCGGATCACTCAAATTCCAAGTGAAAAGTTGTGCTGGGTGAGGGGAACCCTCCCCTCCCTGCTCCCCTGCCCGCCTTCCTCTGCCACACAATGGCCCGATCCGGTGTCCYCTTGAGGTGGCAGTGACCAGACTTGGTGGCCCCTTGAGGTGGCCACGGCCTTCTGGCTCCCGTCTGAGGCTGGGGGAAGGGAGCAGACCCCGAGGCAAATTGAGGAAAAAGAAGTGCGAGAAAATAAACAACCCTCAAGGAAGCCACTCGGCGCAGATGGATGGTTTGTGTTACACAGGGCTGAAGAACCTCTTCACATGGCGCCAGCCCGTAGGAAACCTTTTCCAAGCAGAGCTTTTTTATTATTATTATTATTATTGCAAGGGGTAAAGAAAGGAGTTCTACTTTTCAGTGTGTCCCTGTCGCAATCCCCGGAGAGTGGGGGCAATGAAAGTACCTGCCGGTTTGGGCTGTGTTTAAGATTAGGTTTTTGGCAGCAGTTTCCTTGTGACGGTGTTTTCCGTGTYGCTGTTTTGCTCCCATCAGCAGTAACATCATCAGTCAAGGGCATCATCCCAGCATATCGTCATGTTGGGCACGAGGGGTCTCCAATGGCTCCCCGTAAGCAGGGGGTCCCTTAGGCCCCGTCTAGCGAGGAGCAAGTTTGTTGCTGCCCCAGCTGGTCCTGGAGTTACTTGGCCTGAACATCCCGGGAGTTATCCATCCTTGTGTCCTCACCCCTATTTATACCACTGCTTTCGGATCCAGCTTCCGATATCYGCGCAGTCCCTTGGCTCCCTTCCTGCTTCCGAAGTTTTCTGCAGAGCAACCCCGCTCCATCGGGAGCAGGGAGATGGGCAGTGAGGTTCAAGGGAGTCGCCCGTTCTCAAGGGAAGCTGCTGCATGGAGCAGCCCTGGTGGCCAGGGACAGTTTGTCTTCCGTGTCCAGGCAGGTGTCRGAGCTCGTGGGAAGCGAGATGGGAGTTTCTGCCTTTCAGGCTGCTTTCGTGCCCTCCAGGCTTAGCCCYCTGTGAAAGTGAACATGAATTTAGCTTTTGGAAATGGTTCTGCCCTGGCGAAATGACCAGCGAGTAAGCACAGGTGGCCCCACCGGTGACCAAACCCATTTGCTCTCCTGTGTGGAGTCAGCACAACCTGCAGTGATGAGGCCACTCTCAGGCCGTTGGTTTTGGGGAGCCCCTCCATGCCGGCTCCCTGTTCCCAAGGTCACTTGGGGCAGTGTTCCTTGGATGCACGGGGCATGTTTTAAAGTAAATTCATTTCAAAGCTCTGCTAAAAGTCTAATGGTAGAATTTCTCGGCATGAACATATCGCTGCCCACCTGCAAGGGGCTGATTTCGGCACTGTTACCAGGATGTCAAACACTGTGTGAGCACTCGTTGCACTGCATCTGTGTCTCCCTCTGCTTCTGGACCTGCCGGAGTACAGGGCATCTTTCTTAAGGTGTAACTAGAAATAGAAAAGGCAGTGATTGCTGAAGGGAYTCCTGGAAACGCTGTTCCCATGCAGAGCGGGGCCATCACAGAAAGGCCCCTTTTGTTTTAAGTGTAGCACCAGTCATAATAGGCGCAACAGGGAAGTACTTAATAGGGTTTCAGCTTGCAAAACAGTAATTAGAAATGATATTCCTCTGATTGCTCAAGGCTGCGTTTGTGATAGGTCATTCCTCAGTCGTGGCTGACTATATGTGATGGGGAGGCCCACGCTTGCAACATTACAAGGCATGCATGCTTTTCTTTAATCATTATTATTTCAGTTACAACCCGGATGAGTGATCCCAGCTGGTAGATAAGAATCAAACACACACAAACATGGCTCATCTTTCTTAACATATGGAAGCCTGAATTGCAGAAGTAGGCTCCATCCCTGACTCTGCTCAGCCCCTATCTGCCCAGGCCGTGTTTCTGTCCTGTTTTAGCTCTCGTTAATTGATGAGCAGCGATTTAACCTATACGGAGCTTTTCTCCCAGCRCAGGGGCAGGGTGAATCCCGGGTTCGTGCAGACCTGGAGTCCTGGCTGGCTTGTCCTTGCTGCTAAACTTGGGGTGCAGCCTCCGACTGCCCTGTCTTCTCTCCGTCTGCTCCTGCTTCATCTTGATAACGAATTCATGCCCCGACTCAGCTGCCCGTGAGGAGTTTATCTCTAAACCCAGGGGAAAGTGCTTTTATGTAGTATTTCCTATACAAGCTTGAGAGGGTTTTTGCCTCCGCCGAGGGCGGCCACCTGAGCAATCAAAGCAGCTCAGGGACGGGCTCGGAGCACGCATGTATCTTCCACATGTCAAAATACTTGGCCCTCTCTATTAAAAAGTAGGGGTGGGGGGGACCCTCTGATGAAGAGGAAGGGGTAGCAGTGTCTAATCACTGCAGAACCATCTTGAGCTAATTGAGTTTGTCTAAAATTCATCCAGCCTTTAAGGTTTAATAGAAGATGATGGTCTTAATGCATCACATGCCTTGGAGTAAATGGATACTCTGCTTTAAAGGCCCTGTTGATGTTATGTGAAGGGGAACAACAGTTGTTATGATTCTGAAACTCAGATTGAACCCAATTAATCAATGCTGAGATGATTTGAATCATGTGGCATGCATGGTCACCTCTCTGATATTCAATCCTTATCCCTCCCTAGACTGAGACATGATTGATGTCAACTGTACACTGAATTTTCAGAGGGGGGGAGCCTGAGCCAAGTCATTTGGACAGAGCAACAAATTAGATCAAAAGTGTGATCCAGGGGAAAGGGGATCGGTTTCCGAGGTGAAGCTGAGGCTCCTTTCTCGTACCTTGGGTGCTCCGGCCGGGCGTGCGGGAGCACCAGCGCAGGGCAATGGCTGCACCCGCCTGCGCCCAACTTGCCAGAAGGCACATTTGCCTCTTGGAGAGGCTCTTAATGTAAAAATAATCTCCCAGCCATCCTCAGGTCTTAGGTTACAGGCAGCCGTGGTTACCTTGTGACTTTGCTCTGAGAAAACGGATCTGGAGAAGGGAAGGGGGGAGGAGAGCCGGGATTAGGCGTTGGGGACGGGCAGCGGTTTCATCTCCAGGCCAAGGCTGCTCTGCCCTCCCCTCGAGCAATCCCGCGGCCTCTCCCGCGTTCGCTTCGCGCTCCRTTTCCACGTTTCCTCCACGGCTTTTATGCCTTGCCCTGCCTGCCAAGCCCTGGCCGAGGCCTCGCGTTTTTGATCTCGCCTTCCTTGCGCTCCCCTTCTGGATTAGAGCGAGCAGGGGCAGGACTTGGCAGCACGAGCCGGGGCCTTCTGAGGACGGGCAGAGGGATGGGCAGGGGCTTCTGCACCCCGGACCCTCCCGCAATGCCTCGATGACACTTTAGACAGTGGGGGGGGACACTAAACCCTGTGCCCTGCCCCAGCCTCGAAGTCCCTGGCTCAAGTGGAGCCCGGAGCCGCCGTCAAAACCCAGGAGGAGGAAGAGGAGGAAGAAGGGGGGGAGCTCCCTGGGGCTAATGAAGCGCGGGCGGCGGGTCCTCCCCCGCGGGGAGCGGCGCGGCGGCCGTCGAGGGGGGGCGCGGAGGGTCGCGCAGCGGCTCGAGGAGGGGGGGAGGACCCGCGCAGCGGCTGCGCCCGGGGTTTTGTCGCTGCTGCGCGGAGCGATCCCGCGCCCCGCGGGTCTCCAAGGGCGCGAGCGGCGACAGCGGCGAGGCTGCCGCTAAGGGGGCGTTTAAAGCCTCGGGGTCCGAGTGCTGGGGCTTCGGAGGCAAACGGCGCCGGGAGTGGGGCTGCTTTGTTGGTGTTTCTTTTTTCTTCTTTTCTCTCTTTTTAATTTTCTTCTTTTTTTCTTCCCTCATTTTCTTTTATTTCCCTTTTTCTTTTCTCTTCTTTTTCTTTTTTCCTTTTCTTTTTTTCCTCTTCTTTTTTCATTTTCTTTGTGTTCTTTTCTCTTTTTTTCACGATACTCGCAAGCAATTAGGTTTAAAAAGGGGAGCTCTCTAATTGTTGTTTTAAGCGATTGCATCTCGTGGATTAAAGCGAGCGTGGTAACAGTTCAATACGGCCTCGTCTCATCTCTTTAATAGCACTCAGAGCGTCTGCGGGGGGAAGGAGACCTTAAGGAAGTTGGGGGATGTCAAGATTATTTCTCATTAGTGCATTTTTTTTTTTACAGATAGAAAAGCAACAAATACTGTTAATCTGGTTCAGTGAGGGGGCAAAGCCTTTAACTATGTATTTTTTTTACTCATTAAGTTCATTTGTGCAAAACTCGTGTAATGTAATTGCATGTTTATGCTACCTTTGCTCGTTTTCCTTTTTTTTTTTTTTTAAAAAACCCTCATCGAAAACAAGCTACTACCGCTAAAAAATGCCGATTTTCGTGACACGTTTGTTCCCCCRCGCAGTGGAAATGCTGAGGAGTTAAAGCGGGGTAAATAGGAAATTGCGGCGGGAGAKCACTGGTTTTAGGAACAGTCTGTCACCAGGAGCTGCGAGTACCTGRGTACCTGTGTGTTCACTAGGGTCTGTGTAAATGGGTTTGCGCAGGTATTTAAGTGACTCCCCTGCATTTCCAGTCGGGGCAACGAGTAAAAAATGAGACTTTAATATTGCAGGGCGCAAAATCTTCCAGCAGGAATAGGTGAGAAAAGCGCTAAAGTAAAAATAAAAGCGGGGGGAAACGGGGCAARCGTTGTCTGCGAGGCTGCTCTTAGCTCTTCCTCGGTCTCTTTGCGGCGGAGGTTCCCGCTCCGCTCCCTGGAGCGGCGCGAAGGATGCGCCAGAAGCGCCCGGACGGGGCTGGACGGGGCGGGCGCTGCACCGGCCGGGGGCACCCGGCGACCACGGGAACGGGGGAAGGGACGGGCACGTTTCTCCTTTTGCCCCTTGGGACAGGTCGGGACCGTCGCCGGGCTTGGGGCTGGGCCGTCGTCCCCGCGACCCGCAGCAGCGGAGGAAAATAAATATATATATTTAWATATATATATATAGCCTGGAAAACGGACCAAGCGCTTGCTTGGCTCAGGAGCCGTTCTGAGGAGGGAGGCAGAGCAGCCCGCAGTTCCCACCTCCCGCTCGCTATCGATTCTGTTGCTGCTCAACAAAATCGCATTTGCTGCTTTATTTTTTCCCTCCCTYTCCCCCGTTTCTCGCTGCCCCCTCCCCTGCCTCTTGCACCGTCTGCGTATCGTCAGTCAGCGCAGAGCTCCTTCCAGCCTACGCTGCTTTTGTGTTCTTTCAACCCTCTGCCTAATTGTATTCCCAATTGCATTTGCTTTGATGGATTTACTTCCTTTCATAATTTCCCAGTTATGGACCCTGCTTTTGCCTCCCTGACACTTAATGTGGAAAAAAATACCCCTTCTTTTGTTCGTTTTTGGGAGAAACATCTCGGCTGCCTCTGAAAGGTCTCGRGGTTCCCACCCACTTATTTGTTTGTTTATTTTAATCTGACCTTACCCTTTTTCCCTCACTTTTTGTCTGCTCCATAGCGGCTCCCCGCTCCCCAGTTGATTTTTATTTATTTATTTATTTTCACTTTGCTCTAAATCCCAATGTCTTCCCCCGAAAAGACAGGTTGAGGGCAAGGTCCGTGAGAGCCTTGCAAAAGGGAAAAAAAAGAAAGGAAAAGGAAAAATACGAAAAGGAAAAGGCAGGAAGGAAGGGAGGCGGCGTGCGGAGTCCCGTGCGCCGAGCACGGGCCAGGCCCGAGGCCGCGGTGCGGGCTGCAGCCGRGGGCGCTCCCGGCACTCGGTGCACGCGGGGGCCGTCGCGCGGAGCCGGGGGACGCTGCGGGGGGCGACGCAGAGCAGCTCCGCTCCCGGCCCGCGGGCAGATCCCGGCGGCGTCTGCCCAGGAGCAGCCTCGGTCCTTCAGGAGCCGGGGGGGACACGAGCAGAGGCGTCGCCGGGGAGTCAGGGACGGGTGATGTTCTCTCCCTGTGAGCCTGGGACCTCCGTCCGTCCCCTCGAGTCCGTCCCCTCGRGTGTCCTTGGGAGCCGGTTCTCGGGAATCTCACGTCGCGAGAGGAGCGAGGTGGAAGGGACCTCCCAGGGGCAAATAGCCGGAGGAGAGGGCGCTTTGAGCCCTTCTGTAACTGCCGCTTCCTTTTTGCCTCCCGAAAACACGATTTCCCCCCATTTTCTAGCGATCCTAGTTTAAAACACGAGCGATTCCTTCGGGTCCGCGACCGTTTTCGTTCGGGGAGCAGCAGGATCCTCCGCGTTTCAAGCGGGTGCAGGGTCGGACGGGCGCGGCAGGAGGGACACGGGCGGAGGAAGGAGAAGGGTGGCGGCGTCGCGACATAAATCACGACACCCCCGTGTCCCGGCTGCCGCCGCGGCCACCGCCGGCACCAGCGCTGACACTGCGCGCGTTTTGCGAACAATCCTCCTAATCAGGGAATAATCCGCAGGACACTTTAAAGAAAAGCTCCGGCATTAACCCTGTGCCCCGGTATAATTCTTCCAAGAAGCATCTGGTACTTATATCACAACATAGGATTAGCTTTCTCCCGGCCAGGACCCCACATCAAAGGGCTTTTTTTGCCTTTTTTTTTTTTTTTTTGCTTTTTTCTTTTTGCGCGGGGCGCGGACGTTATCGCGGCCGCTGCGTGGGCTGCGTGTTCCCTGCGCAGGGTCTGCCCCACGGAACGGGAGAACCCCCGGCCTCCCTCGGCAGTCACGGGTTTGCTCCCCCGAGCTGCTGCTTTCCCATTATTAATATTATTATTATTCCTTTTTTATTCTTCTTCTTCTTCTTCTTTTCTCTTTTTTTCTTTTTCTTTTTTTCTCCCCTTTTTTTTCCTTTTCTGCTTTTTTGGTTTTTTTTCTTTTTTCCTTTTTTTTTTCAATGGAAGTGGGGGCCGAGCTCCGCAGACCCCCGTGTCCCCTTTGCGCTGGGAAGCGCTGCTGCCCGTGGAGGAGGGTTATTCCTCCCTCCGCTCGTTCCCAGCAGCTCTGCGGCCCCGAGGAGACGGTGAGAGGCGTCGCTGCGCCCTCCTGGGCTCCCTCCTCGGCTCATCCCGGGGCAGCTCCGCTCGGGGCCTGCCAGCCTTGCTGGGCCGCGTCTTAAAAAGATTTACAAGACACTGTTAAAGCGGCAATAAAAAACAATTAACTTTAATGGCACCTCGGTGCTTTTTTTCTTTYTCCTTCTTTTTTTCTTCTCCCTCCTCGGCCGCGGAGCACCCAGTGGAYAATTCAGTTAATGATTTTTTACTTATTTGTTATTTATTTATCTGCTATTTTAGGGTGTTCTTTAGTTTTTGCCCTCGGGTTGCAGCTAGGAGGGATGTGCAGTGAGGAGCACCTGGAGCTCCGCAGCCTCCCCCCTAGTTAAACTGGGCTTGTGCCGCATGAAAAGGGCTGGTTTTGGGGAGGGAAACAGCGACCCCGCTCCCTTTCCTCCCAGAGCCTCCCCGAGCATCCCGCARTCTGCCTTCAAACTCAATACAGGTCATTTTGTGTCTTTTAAATAAGGGGATTAATTTCCAGGAAACTGGAAATGTCAGTGGCAGATATAAATCAGAGCTGGCCGGAGGACGAACATTATCCAAAGTGAAGCAATTTAGTAAAATCATGTCTTTCCCTCCGTCTTCTCTTACCCCCCCCACCCCAAGAAAATTCAATTATTAGCCCAGCAGTATAAATGATCGTGCAGACACAGTTGGAAATGCTCTTTGGGGCGAGTTCATTAGATAGACRACTTAAAGAACGAAAGATTTACAAAAACGCAAATAAAAAATGACGTTCAGTTGTGCTGATCACAGAGGGGCTTTATCCGTCAGTACGGCGACAGCAAATGCATTTCTTGTGGTGATTGAAGGTAGAGCCGTCSGTTATTAGGATTTCTGCATTGCTATTGAAACATCTGGACAAATCGGACAAAACGTTCTCCAAAAACGTCGTCGCTTCGTTGAKCTCAAGTGTTATTAAAAAAGAAAAGAGCTGGCAAGAGCACCGGATCATAAAGCGCGCCTGGATTTTATATGAAATTTCTACCCTGACATAAAACTCGKATTCTGCGGCGGATCCGAGTGCATCCTACCTAAAAGATGGGCAGCTCGGGTGTTTCTCATGCTCTCAGCTAATCCTCGTTTGCACAAAGAGTTGCTGATGGAAAAAAAAAAATGCTTGTTAAAAAGAAAAAAAGAAGTGAATTTGCCTGAGATGTGCCCTGCCTTGGGTCACTGTGCAAAGGCCCATTTCTCACGCTGCCGCGTGCAGAGGCATCTCCCGTGTGCCCAGCTGGCACCGTGCGACTCGCTTTGGGTTTCCGCCTCCAGCCTTGCCGGGGTGGCCGGGCAGGGGAGGGTAATTAGGAGGCTGCCGCTCTGCTGACACAGGGCCGGGCCACCTGGCAGGTCGGAGCACGTCGGGCGGCTCCGCATGCCCCAGCCGCTGCGGGAGCCTCCCCGGAGCAGAGCGCCCTCCTCACCCTGCCCCGTCCTAACCTCTGTTTCTGCCCTTCCTCCCCTGGAAAGGCTCATCTTGGATCAAAATGCTCCAAAAGGATCCCTGTTTGCAGCACTCGGAAGGAGAGAAAACCAGCTGGCGTCGTGCGGGTTAATATTCCCCCCGAGAACAGCCCCCAGTCCCGGTGTTTTCCCAGTTTTCCTGCAAAACGGGCCTGTTACCTGCCTGCTTGTTKGGTTGTCTCTGCTCCAGGCTCCCCTGTGCTGCTCCCTGCTTGGTGTAGGGCAAGGAGAGCAGCTTGGGGAACTGTCCTGGCCTTGGGAGCTGGCTGCACGCAGCAAGGAGAGGCACGGACAGGTAGTCGCCTGCACTTGAACACGGAGAGTTGCCGCCTATCAGCTCAGCTGAGGTGTGCTGAGCAGCTTGGACACCCACCAACATTTTTTCCCTTTTTTTGTTATTTTTTCTTTTATTTTTCCTCTTTCTTACTCCTTTTTTTCCTCTCATTTTTTCCTCTTTTCTCCCCTTTCTCTTTTTTTTTTGTCTATTTCTTTTGTTGCCAGAGCAGCAGTTTAACCCCCTCACCAAGCTCTTCGTCTCCCTTCCCCAGCCCTCCCAGCCGGCTCAGGGCGGATGGGCAGCGCGTCCGGGGCTCCTTGCGGAGGGCTGCAGGTAAAGCGAGCGCGCGGCCCCGCTAACGAGCAGCGACTCGTTAAGTTTYAGCCGCTCCAGCCTTTATACTCGCCTGCCTCTAAGGGAGACCACACAGGAGCAGGCGGCTCGTTCTGCYGCGCGGCTTTCCTGCGTCAAGGGGGAGGTGATAATTATTTGTCTGCGCTCGCTGTGTTTAGGAGCACAGCCACGTGTTTATTTTTCAAGTGAGCAGCAGCTGAGCTGCCGGCCCCATGGCCTAGGGGAGAGCTGGGACAAGGTGGCAAGGGCAAGGCCATTGCGCTGGCCGCAGGCACCGAGGCACCGGGAACCTCAGCTAAGGTGTGTTTGAGGTTCCTCAGGTTGCTCTGCTGCAGATTCAGGGATGCTCTGCACTGCTCTCTTCCCAATGGGAAGAGGGGGGAGCTGCTTAGAGCATCTTGGTACCTTCYTCCACTTCTCCGCCAGTGACACTCATGAGGCTGAAGACAAGGCCTTGGGCTTGCAGGACCTGTGTGCCCCTGGAAGCCACCTCRTGGCCAAGCCCCCCGCATCTCCCTCCAAGGACAGACCTGTGGGAAGAAGCTGAGTGCTGGATTTGGGGACAGGAGGCTCGAGGCACCTCCTCAGCAGCCGACACGCCAGATCCGCTGTCCCCAAGCCAGTATTTTCCTTGGTAACTTGAGCCCAAACTTTCCTTATCGCGGCGCCTGGGAAGGCGACAGAAACCTCATGCACAGCAACGTGGGGCAGGGAGGACAGAGGCGTTGCATTGCTCCTTTAAAAAGCCCTTCTGAGAGAGGCTTTTGTGCCTCTCCTTGGCTGCCTGGATGAGCACTACTTCCAAAAGAGAAAAAAAACTTTGGAGACAGACTTGAAACAACTGCCGGGCTGGAGCAGAGCGTGCGGCTGAGATATGGAGTAGATTACAGCTTGACACGGCACATAAAACCACTCTTTCCTTTTAACACCTTTATTGCAAGTTTTAAAGGGTAATCACAATATATTCTTAGCTGTTTGCTTATATGCTGTAAAAGGACACCCATACCTGTGAAATCCCATGACCTACAAATAGTAAATTTGTGTGTTTTTGTTGTGCCAGTGACCTTTTGAGTGAGGATACTTAAATAGAACGCACACAGTGCATAGGAGATGCCTTGTGTAGCAAGAGGATGCTGGGGACGGTCCTATTTTTCACCATAATGAGTGGAGGGAAAGAGAAAAAGTGTCCTGAGTGTTTGGTAGGGAAAGTGCATCCCGTTCTGTTTCCTTGAAAGTCGCTGGAAGGATGCAGGTCTGCATCGAGCAGAGCTCTGACCCCACGGAAATGGGCAGTTCTGTTTGCAGGGAGRAATCTGTGCAGGCTCACGGAGCCTTCCCGGGGCTCCTCAGCCCTTGTGTCTCTGGCYCCAAAGTTGYCTTTGCTTATTTTTTYCTCCAAAAGCTCTGGTTAGGTGGATTGGATTAGATGGGGGCTTGAGAAAGAAGAAGAATGGTGGAAATGAAAATGAAAAGYGCAAAAACGGGGGCTGCTGCCGAGCATCCCCGCACCATGGCCAGGAAGCAGGGACGCCCACAGTGGTGTTTTCCTCCTTTTCCTCTCATCCCTTTGGTATTAGTTTTGTTTCTGATGCTTTAGGTTTCTTTTTGTCCCCAAGTCAAACGGGGTGCAGGCCTGAGGATGAAGCCAAGCGATGGAGTTTGGTGGCATTGCCCAGATAAGGTCGTGTGATGCTACAAGCAGCCAGGGGCCGGGCCGCTCGGAGCGCGCTCCAGCAGTGCCGCGTTTCCCTTCCTCCCGCTCATCCCGGCTCCGGAGGCTGTTTTGGGTAAACACGGCTCGTCCGAGGAGCTGGCCTGGCTCCCGCTTGGAGCGAGGAGCGGGAGCAGCGGTAGCACTGGTTCGGCTGGGTCCCTCTGTCTGGAAATGGTGCAAATGGCTCCGCCGCCGCTATCAGCCACGCGCATCGTGTGATTCATGCGCGCGGAGGCCGCGGTCACGGCTGGAAGGCACGTCGTGTTTAGGCTCACTCAAATCAGCCCCATCATAAAAGGGCCCTCGTCGTGGGCGTGCTGCGGAGGCGAGGGAAAAAATAGAAAGGATCACGGAGACGGGCTGGGCAAGCAGCCATCTTGTGCAATCAATATTCCTGCAAGTGCTGCCTTCCTCCAAGCCCGGGTCTAGGAAAACACTGAGCACCTTCTTGTGGTGAGCAGCTGGTTTGCTCATCCCTGGGGACCTGCTGAGGGCCGTGTCTCCCAGAGCCACATCCAGCCCTTCCTGCCCTCCGTATGCCTGGCACACCYCCCTTTTCGTTGGTTTCCACGTTATTCGGGGGGACAATTTGGGTCTGCGTGACTCTGTTAGAGGCAGTTTGAGATGTGCAGTGCAGTCGAGTTGGCCTCTGCAATGCTGTATTTGATAAGGAGGCATCGGATTTGGGCAAAAGGAGCTTTTCCAACCCTGTGCTACAGGTAGGGAACAGCCAGATCTGCCCTTCCAGGGGTCCCAGGTGACTGCTGGTCTCCCATGTTTGGGAAGAGGAGGCTGTTTTGGTCTTTTCTGCACCCTTTGCCATGAAAGATGCYGTGGGAGCATCTTGGGTGTTGCCCCATGCCAAGCTTCTCCGCATGACGTGTGTGAGAGCTGCTCCATGCTGCCATGGAGGGAAAGTCCCTCCTTGCAAAATCCCTTTCATCCGGCAGTGGRTCCTTGTGTGCCTCCTCCCTTGATGAATCGTTTTTAGCCCCTCGCCAAGCCCTGGATCCCACAGGAGATCCCCCAGGAGAACCYGGCAGGCCATGGGGATGAGGAGGGAGCAGCGGGCGGGAGGAAGTCACCGCACACTTCATTGTGATCTAAAGCAGAAGGAAAAATCCTGCTCCGCTGCTTTCATAGGGCTGGATATTCCCTRTCCGTGCATCCCCGAAACATCCACTTGCAGAGGGAATACAGGACAGAGAGGTATTAATGAAACATTTCTGCTCTTTTATGGTGAGTGTATGGGAACAATAACATGGGATTTTTTTTCACCCTGAGTAATCACAAAAGTCTAMTGGGTTGATCTGGATCAGACTCTTCTTTGCAGTGTGGTGGATACAGGCTGGACGTTGTTAGTGCCCTTCTGTTTATTATTGCACCGGGTCTAATGCTGTTCGTCATTAAGTCGTACTACAGTTAGCCACTTTCCAAATTCATCCCAAGGACACCTCTGCTAAATTATTTCCATGCTGGTCATTTGCCATTTATTTCCTTCTCCTCTGTTTTCTGTCTCAACAAGTTTTTAATCTGTGACAGCACTTTATCTCCCAACCCCATGATTATAAAATTTCCTTCAGAGACTCTACTGAAGGGCTTTATCAAAAGCCCTTTGAACCTCTCCATAAATTAGAATCTCTGTTCTCCTTTTCCTCTTATTTTGTTAACTCTTTCAGGGGCTCATACAGATAGGGAAGGTTTAATTTACCTTTGATTTGCCGGATTCCCTTTTCTTTTCGTTTGCTCACGGTGGTTAATTTACAGCACTATGTTGGAGTTATTCTCTGTTTATCGCCCCTCTCTCTTCCTGCCCGGATTCCTGCCGGAGACGGCGCTTGGGGGCCCTCCTCGCTGGGGTTCAGCCCTGGCTGAGCTCGCAGCTCCCCTCCCCTGTGCCCGGGAGCACCATGGAGCAGATCCCGCTCCTGCTCCGAGCGGAGCCCTGGCTCCGGGGGAGCTCTGCCGATTCACTCTGCCCGGCACGTGAGAGCTGCATTTTATTCTTTTCTTTTGTGCTGGCGACGGTCACTTTGTTCTCAGCAGTATTTGGCCTCCTCAGTTCGTTGCAACATTCTGGCTGCTCCCAGAGCTCCCCAGTCTGCTCCAAAGGGGTCCTGGCTCCCCGCAGGAAAAGCAGTCGTAGAGGCAGCCTTGGCCAGAGGACGGGGGTGTTGGACCGACACCCTGCAGACTCACATTATTTCTCCTTGTGTCTGCTCTTGACCAGATAAGTAACCCGGGGTGAGTCAGTTCAGTTCTCCTGAACCTTCCTATTTTTCCTCCCACACTCTTTCTGTCTCAGCAACTTAGATTTTAATATATCTACCGCAGGAAATTGTCTCTCGCTCTGTGTTTGTACAGTGTCTAGTGCAATGAGAACCTGGAGGAAAAATCATAATTCAGCTTTGAAATCTCTTCCTTGTATATCTGAATTTCCTATCCCTCTTTGATGGATTCTTTCCTGTAGCTTCTTCACTGGGTGCATGTGTGTGGAACATACAATTATTCCTTTTTCCTCAGACAGCTGCTGAGAGAGGGAGGTTTTGTGGCTTTGCCCTGCCCCTTCATCATCTTCCCCGATACCTTTTGAATGTGAGAAGTAGTTGCAGTCAAAGTTGACCAGTGGGTCAAAGTTCCCTCAAACCTTTGTGAAAACAGGGAGCAGGAAGGAGGAGAGAGACTGATAGTGATTCCAGAGAAAGTGGGAATTATTGCAAGCACTCACTTCTGTTTAGAGACCCGAGCAGCCCCGCTGGGCACAGCTCAGCACCTGTAATATGGGTGCAAACACTGGAGTACGCCCTATACGAGACCCTGGAGAAGCCCCTCAATAACCAGGCTGTTTTTCATGCAGGATCCCGGGTGACAAATGAGAGGGGAGTTGGCGCCCGAGCTGTAGCGTAACTTAGTTAAAACGAACACTCAAGCATGGCTGGAAACAAGGCCCACGAAGCCGCCTACGAAGCCAAGTAGTTGGAAATATCTCCCACCCTTTGCCCACATGGAGCCTTTAGGGCAGAAGGGAGGGTAAGATATTACCTGCCTTCCTCTTTCCCTCCTCCAGATAGCTCTTGGATGGTGCAGAAAGGCTGAGAACTGAAGCTCATGAATAGCACACCCTATGATCAGCCCCAGCTACCAAACCACCAGTTTTGGATGCCGTATTTTTTCTTTTCCTTTTTTTATTTAATATGAGTGGGCGGTTTGCAAGATGACGGAGTTGCCTTTCCGGAGTGCTGCAAAATCCTCCTGCCGAATATTTGGTTGCTCAGCAGTCCTGAATACTGAAGCCTCGAGGGCATTTCTGAGTGTGGAAAATGAGGAACCTTGAATGAACAGACTCGTGAAAATTAGAGGTTCTCCCGCTGTGCCTCAGTTTACTCATAAGTAAATTGGGCAAAGTAATCCTTAGGTTGTTGCCCCAGGGGCCCCTGAGCCGGGATACTTCATGCTTCAAAGTCCTTGAAGGCACTTGAATGAAAGGCTCGGACCTGGTAATTACAGAGCGTTGTGCTTGCATGAGGCTGTGAGATAGGGAGACATTTGCCAGGCAAGGTTTTGAAAAGAAAATCAGYGCCGTGCTGCCAAGCCCTCGGAGGGAGAAACGGGTGATTTACCGAGCGAGCAGCAAAATCAGCTGTTGTCATCCCGGGCCGCTGCCGAGGGGTTTGCAGCAGGGTTGTGCTTGCACGAAGCCGGCTACCAGCAGCCAAGGGAAGCCTTGCGAAAGGCCGTGGTCCAGGCGGTGGGATTTGCATGGGAGCAGCTTAGCGGCAGCGCCCGGCGCAGCCAAGCGCGGCACATTTCCCTAAGCTGGAGTTTTGGCTCCTTTCCTTGAAAAATATCTTCTCAGGGAGAGAGAAAAGGAGGTCAGACGTGTCAAAGGATGTTTTGCCTGTCTCCCTTAGGACTCGGCTATGGATTTAACATGAGATTTCCTTAAAGCCCTGGGAAGAAAGCAGGCTCCAAATTGTAGGTCAAAGCTATGATTCAGCCCCTTGTTCCTCGGAGTGAGGGAAGCCGATCTGAGTCAGCTTGGCACCGAGCRGGGGTATCTCCGCTCCGAACCGCGGGAAGGAGGTGGGAGGAAGGTGCTCCCGGCCGCRGTTGTGTCTCCCTCCCGCTTTCCTTTGCTGCTGACTTGCCCTGGGAAGCTRGGTCTCCTCTCCTGCAGTGGAAATAGAGAGTATAGGTTGTCTGACCTTGTCCCTCWGTGTCCTGGGCATAGGCATGAAATGTGTCTCACTCCTTGGTTATAGCTCCCAGATCCCTCATGTCCAGCTCAATGTGCTGCCAACACCCCTTTCCAAAGCACAGGAGCTCTTTGCATYAAGGAAAGTGTCAGGGCGGGATGAGGGATGCCGAGGTGCCTCCTTGCTAAGGACCCGTTAAAGAGGGAGACACCTTTGAATGCACACAGGAATACCATGCAGAGGGTGTGAGTTATTGCCCTTGTTCTCAGCACAGAAATGATGGATATTCCTGCGGAYAGGAAGGCCGTGCTTCCTTGGAGGTGGCACCCGTCCTTCTGCCATCCAAATTCCTGGGTCTAATGGTGGGATTTGATTTCATTGCTAACCTTCAGTGACAAGAAATACACACTGGGTGCGAGAGCCACCTGATTGCCCCACWAACCTGGCGGGGATGGTCATGGAGAGCAAGGGCAGGAGGCAGTAGGGCTGTCGCTCCTSGTCTCGGGTCCTGGGGCACGATGGATGTGAGTGTGCAAGGTGCACACGCGGCTCTGGGTCCGTGCGTGGTTAGGGCTTGACCTGAAGTCTTGGGAAATTATTGGGGACCTTTTTCTCTTTTGGTGGGTCTCTTAAGGACTCATTAATGGACTTTTAGGTTTGTCAGCTGGGGTTGTGTCGTGGGCCTGAAGTGCAGTGTGGAAGTTGAGTGAAATATTAAAACAGGATGTGTAGTGACAAGAGTGACYCTGTGTGTCATGCAAGAAAAACTGCATGTTTGGAAAGGTGTCTTCTAGAGGTCATTAACTTCATCCCAATGAGATGCTCCCAGCCCCCTTCTCCATCCTCAGGGCTTCTCCAGCTGGACACTCTCTGATCACAACTGGTCTTAGGTAGATCTATAAGGTGGCTGGGATATTTGAGCACCTTGAGTGCCTGGAAATCACATCTAGGCTGAACACATCGCAAATTCCCAGATGGGGACGTTGTCTATGTGCCGATACATCCCATCTCAGGGCAATGGAGCGAGCCCAGCATTTCTGGGATGCTTTGTGGCTCTTGCAGCTGCTCTGCAGAGAGCAGCAGGAGCCCAAAGGCAGGACAGACACATCTTCCCAGCTGGGAAATCCTGGATGGAGAATCAAACATAAAGGATCTCCGAAGTGCAGGCTTTGGTAGATGGACGTGAGCAGTGGATTGCCGTGTTGGCAAAGCACTCGCCCTTGAGCAAAGTCCTGGTGCGAGTTGAGGCGTCTCCAGTGATCCCAGCACACAGGAGGGAAAGGGAAAGCGGTTCCTCCAGCAGGCAGGATCCGGGTCGTGTCAAGCAAGGATGGTTGCAAACGAGACCTCGAGCTTAGCTTAGTGGTTGGATGGGGACTCACTGAGCACAAGTTTGACCCAACCTCTGCCGAAGCAGCAGCAGCGGCTGTGGTGTGGGGAGCTCTCTGGTCTTGCATGGGGATTTATGCGTCTCTTTAAATGCCACCACATCAATGTGAGAGTGGCAAAAAAAAGAAAGAGAGTGTTCAAAATAGCATTTTATTGTGTCCTSTGGCACTTTCCTTGGGTTTTGCCTGTTGTGCCTAGCGTGCAAACTTGCCTAGCCTGCAAAAATCGCATCCAAGCCTATAGTGASAGAACAAAAACCACCCCAAACTAAGTTTCCAGCAGGATACTCTTGGCTTCGTCACTCCTTGTGATGTCTCGTGGTGTTTGGCAGAATTATCCCAATAACCCTCAATRTCCAAAGGGAAGACAGTGAGGAAAATCACCCCTTTTTCCTCCAGACAATGAAAGGTTGGACCTCTGTCCRCTTCTCCCATGCCCCTTTTTGATGTCCTTGTCTATCATCTTCCACGGATTGAGTTTTGCCGTGGAAGGGGGGATTACTATTTTAGCCCCGTAGTGATATGTGACTTAGATAAAATAGGTGCAGCCCACACAGCCTATTCTGCTGGCCAGGGACTAAAAATTCAGCAGTTGAATGAGAAGATGTGAAATCTCTCTCCAGGCATCCGAAGGAGCCTGAAGAGGTTTTCAGAAGTGCCGAASCCTTAGATGTTCCCAGAGATTTTAGTGGAATCTCGAGTGCTTGCCTCTGGCTATAACCYGAGCCCAGGGCTGTCGCCAGGAGCAGAGGGACCTGTTTTCAGGTCCCCATACTTGCCTCACTTGGGTCAGGTGTTCGCTACTTTCCTAGCTCCCGGCTAGGCAAGGGGAGCACGTGAACCATCGCCAGTCTTAGACTTGTTGAAACTCTTTGACTTTGTGCAATTGGGAAATAACCACTAGAATGAGAGCRAGAACAGGCACAGGGGGATGGGAAACCTCCTCTAGGCCTTGGGGGTGAAGGGGCAACTCCAGTGCTTAGTGACAGGAKCGGGATCGCAGCTGAAGGTCCCAAGCAGACTGTGGCACCAAGCAGAGATGCTCAGAGMAGCTCATTGACTTGGCAAGTTTTTTCTCCCTGGCTTGTGAAGTTCTGTGTGTCCTTTTTGGAGCACTTTGCTGCCCAAAACCTGCCCTGGGAAATGTGGGCACCTAACGTGGGGATGCAGGATCMCCTCGGTGGTGTTTGCTTCAAATCTTTGGATAATGCAAAGTATAGTGAGTCCTGTTTGGCGGTGTTTGCATGGGGTTGSACAGTGTGACATGGGGCTGCATCTCGTGCTCACAAGATGTATTTGACGATACGTGTCCCAGCTCTCCCTCTGCAACAGCCTGCGTGGCTGCCCCAGCTCTGAGAGCAGCTGGGATGAGCGGTCCCGGCCCCGCTGGATGCCACGCTCAAGAGCTGCCTTGAGGAGAGGTTTCAGCAGGCACGAGGAGGTGGCAACAGGCCCTTAGGTTGGGACCTGGGGAATGCAGCCTTGGTGCTCTCTGTGGATGAAGATGGCAGCTCCAGCTGGCCAGATTCCAGAGGCATCTGGATAGCCTCTGTCATCAAGGTGGGATGGTTGGGAGGGCAGCGGGCTCTGGTGGGTTATCTCCCCTCCGACTTGCTGCCCAGGGAGGGCAGCTGAGAATTAGCCAGGATTTACAGGGTGATGAGCACTGAACAGCATTGCCTGGTCCTCTCTGCAGGTGTAAGGCCACGGAGCTGGAGAGCCGGGCGGTAGCAGGGTAAAGGTGCCAGGAATGGGCTTGAGGATCTCGGCTGCAATACTGATCTTCCTAGTGGGACTGGRGAGCATAGGGGTCCGTCCGGGTTACCTGCCCCTGCTTTGTGTTGTGCCTTAAGGAAAGGGGAAGTGGGGCTAAGAAGTGGGAGAATGAGGAAGAAAAAAAAAAAGAAAGAAAGAAAAAAGAAAGGGGAAAAAAGCGAGGGAACAACAGAGGGAAGGAAAAAAAAAAGCGCGGAGTGAACCTGCCGGCTTCGCCAGACTGCGCGGCACCACTGCCCGTTCCTGGCGGCTGTCGGGGCAGGCTGAGGGACAGCTGCGACTCTGTGTAAATCTGTCCTGCCGCCGCAGCGCCCTCTCACCTCCAGGGCCCCGCGCGCTGCGAGCGGAGAGCGGGCAAAGCAGCGCCGCGACGCTGCGGTGATGGGCGGCCGGGCGGGCAGCGCGGCCGGGGGCAAACGGGGGGAAAAGAGATGGGGGAGATGAATAAATCAGTAGAAGGGATTCGGAGAGGGCGGTGCGTTTCCCTCGGCCGCTGCCCGTGCCCGGCTACCTCCTCCTTCTCCTCGTCCTCGTTGCGGGTCGCCCCCCGCCCTGGGAAGCCGTCCCCAGCGGGCGTCTCCCCCTGGTTTGCATTAAGGAGGGGGTGGTGTGTTTCCCATCAAGAGCGACTTTAATCTTGACTGCGTTCTGAAAGCTACAGGGCTGCAGTTTTCCTCGGCCACCTTTGATTATTACTTTTTTCCCCCTCTCTTTCCAGCTCGGTATTATAGATCTGCCCTCCCGCCTCGAGTCCTTAATGGCCCGGTCCATGCCCGCTCCCCCAAGTACCTATTGCCGATGTAGCAAACCCTAATTAATTATAACTTATCTCATGACTTGTCAGCATCGCATGTTTGATCCCGTTTAGAAACCATATTCCCAAGGGACGGGAAGACTCGGGAGTAGCTTGATGCTACTCAACGGTGATTTAATGGACGCATTAATGCCGAGACAGATAACTGTGTAGCCATGTTAAGTAATACATCAAGAATCTTTCCAGAGAGGCAACTTTACAGGTCACTGCAGAGCTGCTAACTGATATTAACCCGCTTCGCGTCGCGCCGGCCATACGGGCGCTGCGAGTTCACACACAGTCCCCGGGGCGTTGTCGCTGGGTCACTTTTTCCCCCCAAGTCCCCCCTGCAAGCGGGGCCGATATTAGACGCCTAATGACAATGTTTCACACGCGGGGGCGGCGGGGAAGGACAATAGCCTCGCTGGCGGGGCAGGTTTTTAAGCGCACCCAATTACTGCGCTTAAGTGGGCAGGGGCCGGGCGGGTTCCAGCCCCGCTGCGCCGGGGCCCGCGGGAGGCTCCGCTGCGCTCGTTATCTCGCGTGCTCCGCCGGGCACGGGGCTCCCGGTTAAACGGGCCGGGATAGAGGGGAATCCCCGGGGAATGGGCTGGCGGGTTGCGCTTTTTTCCCCACTTTTTTTTTTTTTTTTTTTTTTTTTGCAGAGGTTTTCGTGGGCAGAAGCGCTCCGGTTTCGTCTCCTTTTGGCCCGTAGTTTCTTTCGTGCACCCTACCCGTGTGTAACAGAGGCGAAGCCACCTGTGCTCGTCCAGGCTCCATCCTCCTGGGGCCTGGGGGGAGGTCCTGCCTCCCTCTAGCACATAAGCTCTGCAAAGCCCCCCGCCCACCGGGCCTTATTGCCCTCCGGCCGGCGCCCCGTGCCCGGTTTGGAGTCCCCGGGCGCGTCCCGGMCGGGAAGGTGCGGCATTGCACGAAGGAAGGGGATCGCCCAGTGGCCCCGCCGCTAACTACAGTCCCGGGGTGACAGGGACAGCCYAGACGCCCGCTGGGCCGCCCTGCCCGGGCCTGGGGCGCGCACAGTGCCGGCCACCTCCCTCCGCAGCGCGACAGCGACTGTCCCCGCTCGGGTCGGGAACTGGGAACCCACTGGGAACTGCTCGGGGCGGCTCCCACCTCGGCCCCAGCCCGTCCGGGTGTCGGATCCCGCGGCTCCGGCCGCGCTGTCGGCGGGGCGGGACGGGGGCTGCTGCGGTYGCCGTCGTTGCTAAACGCTGCTCGTGCCCCGCGGCCGCAGGCGAAGCGCCTTGCGCATCCCCCGCTCCTTCCCTTCTCGCTGCCCATTCCCGACAGCCGGATCCTTGCGGACAGGCGGCGCCGGGCGGGAGGCTCCCTGGGATCCACCTTGTTGCGGGGTAAGGGAACGCCGGTTTTCCTACCTCCCGGCGGCCGGAGGACGGGGGACAGGGGACAGGCCAGCCGCGCTGTCGCGGAGGCTGCGGGGCAGAGAGGAGCCGCAGTCACCGAGTGTCGGCGGCTCCGCGGACCTTCCTCCGCAGCGCCTATGTGCACTGGGCATTTATATGGTCAATCCCTCCCTTCTCAGGGTGGCATCGTGCGGGGGCCGCGAAGGTGCCGGGGTTCGCCCAGGTTGGAGGGGACGGTTCGGGTGCCAGCGCTGATTAAAAGCTCTCCCCGAAAGATGCTCTCCGACATGAGATAATGAGGCTCCGTGGCCGGCCCCAGGTTCCCTTTAAGTTTTCCCATGGACCCGAGCTGTCGCCAGTTCACAAAACGACAGTGTAAGACAGCACCACGCTACTCAGATCCAATTTACGGCGCACAAAAGCTGATCCCCAAATCCCCACTAACAAACCGGGACMCGCAGACAATTCCGATAATGTTTAGTTTTTATTCATTTCTCGACTAATTAACTGGAATCCCACCTCCCCCCACCCGCCCCCCGACAGTGCCCAATTAATCTGCAATGTATGTCAAAGGTCTGGAGCCCACTGTAAACTGCTGAACCTTTGCAAAGATTTGTGTGTCTCTATATTGATCTGATTAGGACGGGGGTGCTTTTCAGCTATCGCTGCGAAAATAAGAAAAGTGCCTTTTTTTCTCTCCTTTAGGCTGTGCCTTCCCAAACTCTAATAGGATTTCTCCAAGTCGCCTTCAAACCTCCTTGGKTGCCCAACGAAATACGTTTTTTATTATTATTTAATCAGAGGGTCGCGGGGGAAAGAGGCGAAATGAAGTTATTTGCGAGACGGGAGCGGGGAGGGGGTGATTTAGGGTAAATCTGGATTCGCTGCGRAATGTCCCGCGTTGAAAAGCCGAAGGGGCCGTCGAGGGGCCGCCGTGGGGGATGAAGGTTTTTGAGGGCGGCGGGTGACAGGGGGAGCCGCTGGCCCCGACGGGACGGGCGAGCGCGGGCACGGGGCACTCGTTTTTAATCTTCAGAGGGAGCGAATATAAAAGAGGAATTTATTAGCTTTCAGGCCATCAGAGGAATAAACATTGATTTTATTGACCTAATTATGGGCCAAATGACTCCTTCCATCGATCACATAAAATACTTCATTTGGAGAAAAACAGGCGCGGGCGCCTAGAGGCGGGGGGAGCGGGTGGATGGGCTGCAAAATGGGAAGAAAAAGCAAAACTCGACGCTGRTTCGAGGGGTTTAATGCAACAAACGTGCCCGTCGGCTGCCGCGGCTCCCAGACGTTGCAGTGCGGATGTTTTGCAAACTAAAGCTTTTATGTCGAATTCCAACCCGGCCAGTCAATTTGGCTAAAACAGCATTAAACAAATGGACGGTGGTTTATTTATATCCCCTCCGTTGTATTTTATAGACAGAAGAGAGTTACTGGGAACGTACTTTACAAGCAAAAGACGACACGTCGTTTCAGCCCGAGCGCGGCTTTTTCCCGTAATTAGAGGAGACTCAGCACTAATAAAGCAGCAAGCAGCCTCTTCCCTCCGTCTCAACCCCGCTGCTGTCCGCAGCGCTTCCCTGCGGGCCGGGTTGCGGTTTTGTTTGCGGGGGGGAATCGGAGCGCTCACCTGAACGCGCCGGCATCGGGGGAAGGGGGAGCGGGTTGGGAGGGGAGGCAGGGGCGCTTTGGGGATCGGTCATCGCTTTTAGTTGATTTTGTAGCGCTGGAATCAGGATTTTGCCTTTGTTGATGAGTGACAGCGAGAAGCAACTTCGGCTTTATTTGCTTTTTTTCTTTTCTTTTCTTAGTKTTTTAGTGACTGTGTCGGGAAAGGRGGTGTTTCGGACAGGAGATTTGATCTTTTCTCTGTCACCTGAAATACCAGCTCGGTGCAGCCTCCCAGGCAAGGGAAGGGAGGGAAAGGGGGATGTTTTCAGTTTCACTCTTTCGCAAGCTTCGATTTTTTCCCCTCTGCAGCCACGATCTTGGTTCGTCGTTTCGCTCGCCCTGTCCTTTTTCGGTTGTTTGTTTCCTCTCCAGGGCTTCGCTCCTAACTTTTAGGAACAAATTCTCTGCACCTGGACCTGAATTTCCCCGAYCTCCCTTGCACCACTCCCAGCCCCCCCAACCACCACATAATCCCCTCGCTCCCCCTCGGCRGGTGAAAATCCCGGGAGCGGCTCTTGTGCGTGACCCCGCCGGAGGCCCGCGGATGCTCCGCGGCGGAGCGCGCAGCCGGGCACTCCATAAACGCCGAGCTGTCACTTCCAATAGCGCTTTTACTGCCGTTCGTTAAGATGAGCGGTGCCACTGGCCTGGCCTCCTCCCAGCCCTTGCTGCTGCCGCTGGCGACGCAGCCCCGGCGGCTGCGGGGACAGAGGGCCCGGGGCCGAACCGAACCGGGCCGGGCCCAGGTGAGAGGCCGCTCCCCTGCGCAGGTGCGGGCGGCGGCGGCGCCATCCCGTGGCCGTCGGGACCGAGYGCGGCGCTGCCCGGGCCCCGATGGCGACAGCCCCGAGGCCAGGAGGGGGCTCCGGTCCTTGCACCCCCCCCGCAGCCCCTCGGGGTCCCGTCCCGCCGCGGGGCCGCCCGGTTCACGCAGCGTTCAGCGCTCTCCACCCCCGCCGCTCGCCCGGCGCTTTATGCGGACCAGCTGTAGGGCGAAGGCAAAATAAATGACAACACTTCTACACCACTTCCTACTTAACTGCTCTTTTTATGTGGCTGCGCTGGATTTTCCAGTGCTTTGTACTGCTCGGCTCGTGTTTGGGTGTTTGTACATGTAATACTCCGCTCACTGCGGCTCCGGGCACGGGCTTTGCTCGCGTTTTCCTTCTCCTTTCCCCCCACCTCTCCCCTCATCCCCGTGTACAGACCGAGGATCTCGGAGCTCCGCGCGCGTTTGGGCTCCTCGCTGCCAGGAGGGGCCCGGCGACCCGGCCGAGGCGAGGGCTAATGACTGCCCAAGTGGCAAGCGTTAATCCCAGCGGCTCTGAACCGGGGGGCTCCTTCCATCCCTGTCGCCTTCCTGTCGCCACTAAACAGGATTTTTTCCCCCTGACCCGGCATGCGGATGTTTCTCCTAATGGCATCTATCTAAAGCCTCGGTTAAACGTTTTGCTCCATTACTTGGAAGCCGGAGGCGAGTCCCACGCACGACGCGTGGGCTCGGTGCAGCCCGGCCAAGCCGCAGCACTTGGGCACCCGCTTTTAGCGAGCGGGGCGGTAGCACCCAAGCGCCCAAATGTCCCGAGGGCAGGAAGCACAGCGACATGGATGGTGCCTGTTTTGTTTCTTTTTTACCAAAATCAGGATTTACACCTGCAGCGCGGAGCAGGGTGAGCTCAGTCCCTCTGCGCTGGATAAACCCGCACGGGATCAATTCCTCGTATAGATTCATCGTTTATATTCGTAAATGTATGTATGTTTACAAGCAARAAGCAAGTGCAAGATCGGAAGAGTCCCCTGGCTCTTCTGCAGACGTACACGCTGTTAAAAGCGGATAATTCGAAGTAGTTTTATGCTGTAAACTTTCCCTTCGTGTTACTATCTTTGGCGGATGGGGAGTACAGAGCCCTTTTCCCCTTTCTCAGATGACCGTGAAGGACACTTTTTTTTCCATTTTCCTTTGTGTGTGCGTTTGCGCTTTGGGAAATCACGCTAAAGTTGTCGTCCATCCGTCCCCCCAAATACTGAATTAAAATAATACTGCGAAACCTCCCACGTCTTGAAGCGAGGGAAGCCCCTTCTCAGCCCGGTCTCGTCCTCACATAGCTGATCCCGTGGGCTCCATCCCACGCCGCCCCCCGCGCGGGGCTCCGGAGGGCAGCGCGCTCCATAGGGCAGCCCTGCGCTGCGCGACCCCGACGGGGCGCACGGGGCCGCGCGTGGAAAGCGCCGAGGTTTCTCCTCCTGGCACCGGAGAGGGGAAAGTCGCGGGGTCTGGGGACTTTCTCCTGGCGCCCCGCTGGGACGCGGTTCCCTGCACGTTGTGGGAAGGTTTTAGGCAAAAATTCGCTGTCACCTAAAAAAGAAAGTTCCGCGGGGCTCAGCTGGGCACCTTCGGTCGCCTTTGGGCGAGTGGCGCGTTGCTCTCGGAGGACAGAGCCAGCGCAGCGGTGTCGGGGGGCACATCCCGGGTCCAAGAGGGGCTTCGGAGTGCGGAAAAACTGGAGACGACCTCAAAGGTTCTCTGTGGGGGCGCTGAGAAAGCAGAACTCCTTCCTCCTCCTCCCAAAGATCGGGAGATTTTCGGGTCTGATATTTTTGTTTTCTTCCTTTTTTATTTTTTAGTTTATTTTTAACTCTCTCACTAGGAACATTTTTGGTTCCGTCTCACGCCAAGAAGAGGGAGAGGAGGGCGAAATTAAATGAAGCTGCTGGGACCTCTGAGCGCCCCGGGCCCCTTTGCTCGGGGCTCTGCCCGCAGCGGCCGCGGGGCGGGACCCTCGGGGGAAAGCGCAGAGCAGTTTTCCCGTTCCTGGATAAAACTACCTGGCCGCGGGTTGTGTCCAGGCTCCTCTCCCACACCCACAAAACCCCGTGGGAATAAACGCGCGAGACCCCCTGCGAGCTCACAGTTTGTCCTCGCGCCCTGTCGCGAGGCTGCTCCCTGGTGACACGGGACCAGCTCCGTTCCGGCGGCCCAAGGGAGCCTATCCTGAGCCGAATCCCTCCTTTTTGGGAGCCTTTTCGCTCCTGCATGAGAAAGGGCAGAGCGCGGGGGTCCGGAGTCCCTCTGGGAGTGACTTATTTCTGTGCCGCGGTGCCGTCCAAGGGCCGTGTAACCCGAGCGAGGGCCGGGGCATCTCAGGAACTCGGGCTAGGGAGAGGGAAGCGAGGCGCCCGCAGGAGCTGGGGGAAGGCAGGGAGAAAGAGGGAAGAGCAGGGGGAAAGGGAAGCCTCCCGTGTCGGGGCGGCAGCGGATGGGTCGAACCGGGCCTGGGGGTCTCCGCTGCGAGCCGCGACAGCCGCTCGGTCACCTCAAGAGCGGCTCGGGATGATCCTGGGCAGTTCCTGCCCCTGCGCTCAGCCTCCTCCTCGCTTTCATTTATCTCCTGCCAGGGTTAAGGTCCGGGGGCGGCTGCCGGGGGGAGGGGGGMCGGGGAGGGCTATATCTCTCTTTAATTGAAACCTAGGAAGGCAAATAGTAATGGACACCAGGCTGCGACTGGGAATACGTGTCCGCGGCTCCGGGATGAGTGTTAGTTCAGCAGATTTTAAGAAGCCARTTCTTCTTCCCTGTCATTTCGCTATTGACAGCAGCCCCTATTAGATTTACCATGTTCTCTCGCAACAGCTGGTCTTCTCCCCCCCTCCACAACCCCCTCGGGACGAGGTATCAATCGATCGCCCGGTGACTTGGTGGCATCTTGCAGAAAACGCTCCAGAGCAGGAGCCAAGCGGCTCCCAGCTCCCCTCTTTGCTCCGAGTCGTGGATCCGCCGGCAGCTTCTTGCTCAGGACCCAGCCAAATCCTTCCCTTTCGGGGGGGGTGCGCACAGGGGGACAGGGCTGCAGTGGTGAGGCCGGCTCGTAAAAGAACCCGCTTGATGGCCAGAGGAGATAAAAATCGCTTTTATTTGGTAATCTCGAGTGCCTTGTTTGACTGGGTCTACAAGGAGGCAGGAGGGGGAAGCTGGAGGGTTCCTGTCGGGAGCTCCGTCCCTCTCGGCGTTGCTCTGTGTGTTTAAATAATTGAATAAATGTATCCACTCGCTCCCTCTTTGCCCCCTTGCACGCAGGCACATACAAAGCCGGCATTGAGAGGATAGAGCTGTTGGGCTCTAGGAAACGACAATTAGTTCGACTTCCTGAGCGGCAAACTCCATGTACTCCGTGCCTGGCTCCTTAAAAAAAATAATCCTTATCCAAATAGGGAGCTCTATTTAGCATTTCTGCTAAGCCCTCGCTGCTGGAAAGGGGTGTTTGCCAGTGCCTGGGGAAGGCCCTGGCCTGTCCTTGCGGCCTCCGTAGCAATAGGGAAGGGGCTGGAGATGCCGGGGCTGGAGAAAGCAGGTCTGGCCTGCGAGGAGCCGTGGTCAGTGCAGGGGAGGCGACTTAAGTGACGAGACAGAGGGAAAATAATGAATGGTGGAGCCCTGATTTTCAGGCTCCTATGTGAGTTTGCAAGTGGCAGGAGCCAGGCTGGAGACAGGGATCACTCTGGAGCAAGGAGAAGGGGGAGGCGGGACACAAAGGGGCCCAGTTCAGTTGGAGATGTGTGATTTGGGGGAGGTTGCTGGTTTGCACCACAGCTTTCTGAAACAAAAATTTCAAGATATTTTTTTTTGAGGAGGAAGAGGCTCATCCCAGAATAGAGCGTTTGAACCCACGGAGATCCCTGGCCTGCGGCCTGCAGTGCTGCTCCCGCCCGGAACAGCCACAACACCAGCTCCTACTTACTGACACCTCTTGCCAGGATCAGGATCGGGAATGGCCTGGAAAGGCGGGCGAGAGGCTCATGGGAACGTGCCTGTGATCGCTGCTCGCCAGACGCCCCCCAGCTCGAGCGCGTGTTTACTGCAAAGCTGCCAAAGCAAACGAGCCCGCTGCCTTTTTATTCCAGATAAACCCAGCGCGCCGGCCGCAGCCTCCTGCTTTCCGCCACGGGAAGGACCGTGCTCCGGAGGGGCGGATCTGGGGACAGCGCGGAGTCCCCAGAATGGTGCAAACCCACTGAGGTAGAGGGCCTGGTGCAGGGGAACAGGGCCCGTCCTCTGCAGCGGAGCAGCCGGCGCCGCGGAGCACACGCGGAGCAGGGGGACACCGCCGGGTCCGCAGGGATTTGCGCTTCCCCGGTGCATAAAGCCCCGCCAGAGGCCGGCGCACGCACCCGGAGGCCTCGCAGCGCAAAGRCGCATCCCCTGCACGCAGGCACCGACGCAGCCGGGCCTGGCGGCCTCACGGGCCCCGCGTGGGCCTCAGCGGCGCGTTTTCCTCTTGGCTGCTCCCTCCAGCCGCCTCGGCAAAGCCGGGGGGAGCGTCGCTCGCCTCCCGCACCCCTCAGACATGGGGCAGGCTGTCTGGGTGCCCTGATCACCCATGCAAGGCTGCATGGGCCTTTTGTGCTTTTTTTTTATTTTCCATGTTTTTTTTCAAAAGATTTTTTTTTTTTTGCACAAGGTTTTTCTGCACTCTTTTTTTTTCCTGCAAACTTTGCTTTTAGGGCTCAAACTCCACCGAGAGAGCTTCCCCCGGGCCTGGGCAGCCCAGCTTTCCCTGCAGGTTTGGGAGGCCACCCGCAGCCACAGCAGAGACCTTCCYGGCTGCTCCTCCTGCTCTGTATTTTCCGCATCCATTTGGGCRCTCGCCCGACCTTCCTTTACTCGTGGCAAAGCAGGGGAGGCTAACAAGTAGCTGGAAGCACTGGCCAATATTTAACTAAGATGGCTGGCCACCAGGTCCCTTTTGTTTGCTCGCAAATTAATCATCCAGCGCGCAGTCGGCGCCAGGGTAGATTTATCACCCGCAGGAGGGGGAACGAGGCGGCCGAGGGGAGACAAAGACTGTTCGCACCTTCCCGCTTTTGATGTGAGATTAGCGCAGCCTCCCTTCACAATACGAGTCTCCGGGGGGCTTCCACGGGGAGGTCACTCGGATGTCTGCGCGACACGAGCTGCCGCGGGCGGCCGCGGCCCCCTCGGGGGCGCGGACACGCGTGGGGMCGCTTGGTTTGGGCCATTAGGCGGCCAACTTCGGAGGGGAGGGGGGGGTTGGAAACGGGCGTTAATTTTGAGGGAGGCGGCGCTGGTTCCTAGCGGAGGTTTCGGGGGGGACTTGCAGCCCCCTCTGCCCCTTCGCCCGAGCTAGGGGAAACTCATGAGACTTTGTCCCCATTTTCTTGCCCCCCCATCCTCTCCGGGCTCCGGCGTCCCTCCTGCTGCCTTCCCGCCCCACGGGGAGATATTTTGGGGAATGCGGAGCGGTCCTAGACGCGCGCGGAGCGGGATCTCGGCGCGCTGGCGCCAGGCGCTCTTAGCCGCGTGCGTCAAAACGGCAGCGTTCGGAGCGCTAATCGCGTTAGAGATTCCGCTGTCTCCGCGCCGCGCGGCGGGGCCCCCCGCCGGCCCCCAGCCCTTCCCGAAAGCGGGACGAGCCCGCGGGGGTCCCCGCTGCACCCCCGGGAGCGGCTCAGCAGCTCCCAGCGCCCCCCACGCGTGTCCGCGCCCTGCCCCCCCACTCCGTCACGCAGGGAGCCCGACTCGCTGCTCTGCCCGCCCCATTCCCGAAACTGAGATCGGGCCCGGCTGTTCCTACCACCTTCTCCGCGGGCAGAGCCCCACGCGTGACGCCTACACGGGGAAGGGGGGGGGGGTCCTGCCGATTTGGGGGCTGCTGAACCCGCCCCCCCCCACCCCGTCACGGCGCCGGCCCCGACGCAGGGAACACGGCACTTCCCGTCTCCTCCCCGCAGCCACATGGAAGGGGAGGGCGGCGGAGCCGTAACCCTCTCGGCGCCGGCCGAGAGRAAAGCAGACGGAAAAGCCAAATCTCCCATTTTCCACCGCCCTCCGGTCCTGYCCCCGCCCGCGCCCCGGTTACCGGCCGCGCGAGGGGCCCCGGCGCGATAACAACAACAACAACAGTCACCATCATCATCGTTAAAATAATAATAATAACAATCATCATCGTCATAAAAGGCAGAAATACAAATAGCGATAACGGCGGCGCGGGCAAAGGGCGGCGCGGCCGCTTCCAGCCCCGGTCCTGCCGGGGAGCCGGGGCTGCCACCCGCGAGGCCGCGGGGCCGGTTCCCGTTTAAAGAGAAGCAACTTTCCCAGGGCGGGGAGAAGAGCCCGGGCGGGGGTGGCACCGGCACCGGGAGCGCAGCGACGGCCGGAGGCGGCGGCGATGGGCGGGCGGCGGGGCCCAACGTGGGTCCGAATTTAAGAGAGGGGGGGTTCACGCATGGCCGCCTCCATGAGCGGGGAAAGAAGGGACTGGTGGCAGGAGAAGGGGTTATAAAGATGGGGGGACACCCCAGGTCTGCCCCCCCCCACGCCCGTGCCCGCCGGCGCGCGTGGGAGCCCCTCCCGCCCTGCCGCCTTCCCCCCGTCCGCGCTCCTACCGCGGGCGCCGCCGCTGCGCTGGGAGCCGCGCAGCCAACGGGGCCGGAGCGGGAGGGGGGGCCGAGACGGCGCCGTGCCCCCCCTGCTCGAGGTGGCCGCCCGTCCCGCCCGCTCCCTCCCCTCTGATCATGTTGACATATTCACACGGCACCGCGCGCGAGGGATGCTGCGCTGCAGCGTTACAGTTTCCGACACCTTCTTTTTATAACTCGGCTCTGTCCCCCTTCCACTCGACCTGTCAAAACCACGCCTATGGAGCCACACAATTGGTCCGAAAGCGTCAAAGAGCCAATCAAGGAGGCTGCAGCTCCCCTGCAACCCACAACACAGCCCTACAATCCGGTGCACGCAGGGCAGAGGCTCACAGGGATCCTCCGAGCTCGCAGGCTCCTGCTCTCCCTCTTTCTTTTTCTCTCTTTCCCTCTTTCTTCCTCCTCCCTCCCCCTTTCTCTCTTTCTCTTCTTTCTCTCTCTTCTCCTCCCGCTGCTGCTGCCTTGCTGGGAAAGGGAGGCGAGAGGCTGATTCTCGCTTTATTTTTTTTTAAGCAGAGAGAGAGGGGAGAGAAAAAAAAAAAAGAGGAGGAGGAGAGTGCAAGGAAGAAGCGCTCCCGATGGCAATCAGGGCACCCTGACCCGCAGCTGCCCGCAGAGGGGGAAGGCGAGGCGGAAACGCGATTTCCCTGCAAGTTTCAGCCGCTGCCGCTTCCCAGACGCTGCCGAGGAGCCTCTCCGGGGCGGCCCGCGCCGGGGGGAATAGGCTCGGGTGGCTTCTCACGCCTCTGCCTCCTCTCGCGGGCTCGGCTCTGCCCGCACGGCAGGAAGGTGGAGGGCGGCGGGGGCGGCGGGGGCCGACACAGCCGCCCCGCAAGAAAAACCCGCCGCGAGCCGCCCCCCTCCGCCGCCGAGGAAGAGCGGGGGGCTTGAGAGCCCGGCAAGGAGCAAGAAGAGGGGAAAAAAGGACTTCGCTTTGCTCAGCCCCTGTGCGGCGCCGGGAGACACCGCCGAGCTCTGGATTTTTGTGTGTTTTTTTTTTCCAACCTTCCTTTTTTCTTTTTTTCCGGCGTTTCTTTGCAATTGCGAGGACTTCTGTACCGGGGGAGAAACAAAAAAAAWTCAAAAAGACCCACAGAAAGACCGAGCAACAAGGACAAACAAACAACAACAACAACAAAAAGAGCAGGACTGAGAATGAACAATTCTAAGCAGCTGCGCCGAGGGCTGAGGATGTGCCCCGGCTCGGGACGGTGCGGGCTCTAGTTCTGCCGCCCCCCATGCACTAGAGCTTGTGTCCCCCCCTCCACCATAACTATTTTTTTTTTGTGCTTTGCTGCTGCTCTTGTTACTCTCTCTCTCTTTTTTCTTTTTTCCTTCTTTTTTTTTTTTTTTTTCTTTTTTCCTCCCTTATTTGCGATGTGCTGTTAGAACCCACTCCAGGACTACCCTACGAGTAGGAAGCCCGAGGCGTGGAGTGGATGAATATCCCGATGAGAGATCCAGTGATCCCTGGGACAAGCATGGCTTATCACCCCTTCTTACCTCACCGGGCTCCGGACTTTGCCATGAGCGCCGTGCTGGGCCACCAGCCCCCCTTCTTCCCAGCCCTGGCTTTGCCTCCCAACGGGGCTGCCGCCCTTTCCCTCCCCGGAGCGCTGGCGAAGCCCATCATGGATCAGTTAGTGGGGGCTGCAGAGACTGGGATCCCCTTCTCTTCCCTGGGCCACCAGGCAGCAGCTCATCTGAGGCCTTTAAAAACTCTGGAGCCCGAAGAAGAGGTGGAAGACGATCCGAAAGTGCATCTGGAAGCCAAAGAGCTTTGGGAGCAATTCCATAAAAGAGGCACGGAGATGGTGATTACCAAATCAGGAAGGTAGGTCTGGATTTCGTGCCTTTTTYTCTCCCCCTTCCCGCCTTTCCTCTCTCCGAATCCCTGCATCCTAGCAGTCTGCTCCAAAGGAAGGCGGYTTTGCCAGGGACTTCCTCCATAAAACTTGTTTCATCTGGAATTATGCAAAGTTTCAGATAGCTGRAGATCCGGGCGTGCATCGGGCACCGCATTCCCGGGAAAGAGTGAACTCCTGAGCCTGGTCTCGGCTCAGGACGCATGTGGAGAGGGCGCGAGGGGCCGTTCATGGTTCAGTAGCTTTAATACTTTCTGGAGAGCGCTCGGAGCAGACAGAAAATAATTTGGGATTGCAAATGGAGCTGACCTGATTGCAACCTCGCTGCATGGAGTTTTGCTTCCTGAAGGGGAAGAGGAAAGAGGGGAGAGAAAAAAAAAAAAGAAAAACACAAAGGAGAAATATTTGTAGAGGGTTATGTGTGCTGGTGGAGTAGGAGCTGCAGGAGGGCGAGATGTGTTCACTTTATCAGCTGCTTCACTCGCGGCTCTGCTGCTGCGAGCTAGGCATGTGCTGACTAACTGCATTTGGAAATACATGCAGCAAACTGAGAGAAGAGATAGCTCGGTGCTGCACACACGGCGTGGTGCCTGCCTGCAACCCGGGGGGAGATTTTGCAGCCCCCACCAGAAAAGCGCGGAGTGTTTATACCCCTCTGCGTGTGTATATAACCGTCCCGTGAGAATGAATGAGCCTCCACGGCGTCCACGCCGCGTTTCTGCGTTTTAGGGGTTGCCCCTTTCGAAATTTGCCTTCGCTGTTGGTGCTCCTGGTGACAAGCAGCCAGCCAAGTGTTGGCGCTTGGGTGTTTTTGTAACACACCCTCTTCCAAAGGCACCAAATCACGCGTGGGATTTGCCTGGAGAAATACCCGGGCCAGGCGCTCCTCGAGCTCCAGCCTCTGCTCCTTGTCCTGCTCCATTGCAGGGCGCAGGCTCGACGATAACCCGGGAGCAGGGAGGGCCGAAACCCCTCGCCCTTTTCATCTCCTTTCGCTGCGTTTACATTTATTTTTTTTTATTCCTGTTATAATTTTCTCCTTTCTCTGCTAATTGTGGTCAAAAGTTTTGCGCGAACGCCTCGCCCGAGCACCAGGCGCCCGTCCGCGCGGCGAAGTCATGTGTTTCCTTTTAAGTTGCGATTGCTGAATGCCAACCACTCGATATAATAAACAGCAAATTTGCGGTATCCTGTTGCCGTTTCGAGCTGGACTTGGGAGCAGAGGGGATGCGGTTTGCAGGGAGCCCGGTACACAAATATATATCCCAACCTGGAGCGCCGGAGCTTGGGGCAAGTCGCCCTCGCAGCCTCCCCTGCTCCACATCGATGAAGAGGTTTAGGGAAGAGCGGAGTGTTTCTATGTCGGAGCCCTGCCCGTCCCTGCCGCTTGTTTAGTAGAGAAAAAAAATAATGAGGTGACCCCGATGAAGCTTTGCTGTTTAGGAATGGAAGGGGGTTAGGTGCGTGCTGATTTATAGGGAATGCAGACCTCTCCCTGCTCCATGCTATCTCCAGGACAATTTTCTCTTGAAACTCTTAAATGTTTGGGAAAACTTTTCGCTGGGCCCGGAAGGGACTCTTTTTACGTTGTTATTTGGGGGTAAGGGGAAAGTTTTGCGCTTCCGAGAAGCGAAGCGATCACCGCGTAGATGCGGCAGCGAGAAGCAAGAAGCGACTTACACCGTAATTTATTTTGGTCCCGGTCTTGTCTTTTCTCTCTTCCCCCCCCTCTCCCGTCTCTCTTTTCCCCATAGGAGAATGTTTCCTCCATTTAAAGTGAGGTGCACTGGACTGGATAAAAAGGCCAAGTACATTTTACTGATGGATATTGTGGCGGCTGACGATTGTAGGTACAAATTCCATAATTCCCGGTGGATGGTAGCCGGCAAAGCTGACCCTGAAATGCCAAAGAGAATGTACATCCACCCGGACAGTCCGGCCACCGGCGAACAATGGATGTCCAAAGTCGTCACTTTTCACAAGCTGAAGCTCACTAACAATATCTCTGACAAGCACGGATTTGTGAGTGGCTTTTCCGCCTCCCTTTGCACCCCTCGCTGTCCCGGGCTTCCCTCGCTCCCGGCCGAGCCCCGCGCAGGCAGCGCAGCCGCGGCCCGGGCTGCGGCTCGGGGCTCGGGAGGACGAAATACGGGGGGAAAGGGGGTCCCTGGGTCCTCCCCTTGCGCACCGGGGGCTTCCAGCCCGGGTTTATGCTCTTCCTTTCACGTGCTTTCGCTGAAGTCAGTATTAAAAAGACCAGCTTATCCTGCAGCTTTTCCTCAGCGCGGTCCGTGCTGTTCAACTGTGACTTTAGACATAGATTTCCATCTTAGCACAACTCGGTGTTTCTTAAAGCTGTGTTCGGTTTTGTTCATTTTATAGAGGTTTCTTTTTTAATAAAGATGATCGCACTTTTTTTTTTCTTAAGCGTAGGAAAATGATATGCATATGTGTGTAAAGGGCTTAAAGGCCTAAGTATGCAAACATTTAAATATATATTAATCTGGATAATATAAAGCAAGCCAGAGTGAAAATAAACAGGAACCAAAATCAGAGGTCAAGTTGCCCATTCATGTCTATCCACTCCTCTACATTTACTGGGTGTGCAGAGATAAAAACCTCCCCTAAGAGCGAAATCAAACAAACCGGCTGATAAGTGCCGGGACGATCCCGGCCGTTTCTTTCCATTCTGGGGAAAGATCCTACCTCGGAGCCGGGGGTGGCCGTGGGATCTTTAATGTGTTGGAGATTGCATTTACTGCCTGGGATTTGATTAGACACTGCGGGTTTTTTTTTTTTTCCTGGTTTTCGCAGAAGGCCTTAAGTGGATAGGGGTGAGCAATTAGCACGAGCAGAGGCGCTGCTGCTGTTGCAGATACTTCCTTTTTTTACCCCTTCTTTTTCTTTTCTTTTTTTTTTCTTTATTTTTTCCCTTATTTATTTATTTTATGTTGAAAGCAAAATATGTTTTTTTTTTACCGAGTTCCCAAAGTTCCCCCCGCTCGGTGTCCAGCGGGAAGCCATCGCTGTTGGGATGTTAACCCCCTTTCCCCCCACGCACAACCCTTAGACACGCGGCGCGGGGAGGGTGAGCGGGAGCTGTCACTGCTCCCCCGTGGATGCTGCGAGGCGCGTGTGCTCGGAGCGCGCCTTTGCCGGGGAGGAGGAGTGCGGGGAGGCCGAAGAAGGGCAGGCAAATGAGGAGAAAGTGGCGGCGGCCGCGGCGCTCGGGGCTGCTGCTCACTCTGCCTCTGTTATCTCCCCCCCGGCCCGCGCCCCCTCCTCCGCAGACCATTTTAAACTCCATGCACAAGTACCAGCCCCGCTTCCACATCGTGCGAGCCAACGATATCCTCAAGCTTCCCTATAGCACGTTCAGGACCTACGTTTTCCCGGAGACGGAATTCATCGCAGTGACCGCATACCAGAATGATAAGGTAAGGAGATTAAGAAAGGATTTGTTTTACGTGTTTTGGCTTTGGGGAGAGCTTTTACTCTGCATTGTTCCCTTCAAAATCACGACGTCCGTGTTTCCCCCCCTCCATTTCCTTCCCTCCTGTCCCAAAGAGGTGGCCCCCACGTCGTGAGGGCGCTGGGGCAGGGGGTGGCGCGACCCCCGTCCCGCGGCTCCGAATTAAGCGTTCGCTGGCGACGGTTGCGGCGGGAATGGGGCAAAAAGGGGGTCCTTTCTGCTGCGTTTTTCTTTTTCTAGGGGAGGGAAGGAAGAGGGGCTGGGTTGGGGGGGGTGCAGCTTTCGGTGTGGATTTAATCTAAGGCGCATCAGGAAAAGAATCGGATCCGTGTGTCGAAAGACATAGGGGGGAGAACAGTGTGGTTGCAGATTTGGTAATTCTTCCTGGCCTTTGTGCTGTTTTAGCTCCTTTAACAGCAATTGGCAATAAGACCGGAGCGCACGTCTGGTTCCTATTATTATTATATTATGATTTTTTTTTTGTATCCTGCAGTGTTTTATTATTTTTTGTGGTGGAGAAATATGCTCTGATCAGAGAGGGGTATCTCGACGGGGTTTAGCTGGAAGGTCTAAGCGAGGCAGTGTGAGAAAGTTTGTAGCGCCGCAGCAGCCGCGTTCCCATTTCGGCCGCTTTATTGTCGCTCGCTACGAAGGYGGCACATTGGAAAGCCCGGGAAACGGGTGAATTTACGGTGATTAAGTCAAGTGGAAGGAAGCAAAGGAGCCAAAAAGGGGCTTTTTAAAAAAAAAAAAAAAAATTCTTTCGCTCTATAAATTATAACTCCGTGGGCGAGCGGAGCGCGGGGCGCTCGGTGGAAAACGCGCAGCCCCTTTGCGAGGATCTCCTCGCCTTGGGTCCCCCCAGTTAAAAATCAGAGGGGCAAAATGAGGGGATCCCCTCCAGTTTTGCCCAGCCGGCCCTGCCCTCCTTGGGGTTGATTCGCTCTCTTTCGGCGGCCGGCCGTTTTTGGAGCAAACGGTGCAAAAGCGCGGGTGCGGAGCAGCCCCGACGGCGGCTCGGGGGGTGCGCAGAGCCCCTGCGGGCGCGGGAGCCGCCGCGCTCGGCGGGCAGCGGTCGCCGGCTCGCTCTGATTGCCATGAAATTGCCAAGCAGCCGCTTCGGGGGGGTGGGAGGTCCCGCACGGAGCCCTCGCTGCGATCGGGAGGACACGGGGCAGAGCCGGGATCACCTGCATTACAAGTCCCGGCAGTCCGTAGCAGTAGTGGTTCTGTTTATTGTATTTTATTTATTATATTCTTTTTTTTCCCTTGCGCTGACCCGGCCCCGAGTTCGAGCAGGGGGTGGAGGGGGCTCCTTGGGCTGCGCCGTTGCAGGAAGGCAGAAGTTCATTCACTCTTTGGGCTCTCGCTCCCCTCGGAGGGCTTTGCCAGGCAAAGGATCCCTCGGCTGGGTGTATGGGGGGAAAAGAAAAACTTTCCCCCTCTTTCCTTGTCTTCCAAATCCCCTTTGCGAGTTGAGCCGGGATTGTGGCCACGGCCGTGGACCCTTCACTCCCCAGCACGGGGGAGAAATCTGGTGGTTTCTCTTTTTGTTTGTTGGTTTTCTTCATAAAATCAGCTCGATCCTGCCCCCCCTCCCCCGCAGCGCCCCAACCCGCATTCACTCGCGGAGCCTAATGCGATTATAGAAAGTATTTTATTATCGCGAAGGGGGTGGGTGCGATTCCTCTACGGGTTAAAAAGGGCCGTTAAAGAGCTGTGGCACCGAGAATCGCGAGGATTCACCCCAAAAACAGGGCCTGTGTCCTGGCCCCGCAGATGGCAACGGAGGGGAAGGAAGTTCTCCCTCTTCTCCCTAAAACTTCTTGCCTTATTTCTACGTGTTACGCATTCCTCCATTTCGATTTTTTCTTCCCTCCCTCCAGATAACCCAATTAAAAATTGACAACAACCCTTTCGCCAAAGGTTTCCGTGACACCGGCAATGGAAGGAGGGAGAAAAGGTGAGTCCGCCGACATCGCCCAGCGCCTCCTCGTTGGGGTTTTCTTGTGCAAAAGCCCCGAGCAGAGGTCGAAATCACCTCCCATTTCCTCCAAACCACGGTTCCCCCGCCCGAATTCACGAGGATCTTGTCACGAGTGAACCAGGCTGGTTCCATGCGCACTGGCCGTGTGTCCAGGTTTGCTTTCCGCCTCGTGCTGCTTCGCGAGTGAAAGCGGCGTCSGGGCATTAGCAGAAAGGCGGCGAGTAGTCCTGGCGAAAGAAGGTTCCCTGTACGTTTTGGCAGGGATTTTGCCCCGTAGTTTCTACCTGGAACGGTGAAACCGGGAGGAGGGAGGGCAGAGCCGCTTGCCTCTCCCCTGGCGTTCTCCTGGGAACTCTCCCGAAAAGGCTGGAGTGCGAAGGAGAGAAATGGGAATACGCTTTGCAGTGACTCCCTTCTGACAAGATGCACCTTTTGGATAGGGAAGCAATTCCTTATTTTTGCAAAGGCAGCCGGGTCATTCGAGTGGCAGGTAGAAAGATGGACAGCACTAAAAGTGGCCCAAGCTTTGTGTGTATACATATATATACACACATCTCTATATATATGTATTAGAGGAAATAGAGAAAGGCAAGGCTCGTTTATTTTTACTGGGATATATACCTTTGTTTTACTAAAGAAGCCAGGATGTTTTAGCCATTTGCACTCAGTTTTAGATAAATGTGTTCCTTTAAAAAAAAAAAAAAAGAAAGAAAAGAAAGAAAAAAAGAAGAAAGAAAAAGGAAGAAACAAAAAGGAAGAAAGAAAGAAGAGAGAGAGAAAAAGGAGGCCAGAGACCAAGGAGGGGGAAACGTAAATCAAAACAAGAGGCCTTTCTCCCTGCCCAACACGCACACACGCACACGCCAGAGCCTCTTGTCCATCAGTGAGAAAATAAAGCCAGAGCTGGAGCCACAGGACGGAAATGATTTCTAATTTCTCTCCAAATATAAATAGATTTTACTCCGGGTTAATTGTTGGCGAAAAGCTTACATAAAGTGCCTAACAAAATAACCACTTCCTCGCGAGCTTAGCAACCATTAAGACGGCTCCTATCTCGGGACCATCCTCGCCTTTTAGCAGCTCGTCCCCTGGGAGCGCTTCCCGCTGCCCTGGCCTCCCCCGCACCCCCCGCTCCGGGACCTCCCCTGTCCCCCCCCGCAGCTCCCCTCGACGTGTCCTGGCCCTYGGGGCAGGTTCCCGTGGGGGTTTGRKGRGGGGGACAGCGGCGTTTGTGCTCCCCRCGCTCATCCCCCGCGTCCCCCGCAGGAAGCAGCTGACCCTGCAGTCCATGCGGGTGTACGACGAGCGCCAGAAGAAGGAGAACGCCACCTCGGACGAGTCCTCGAACGAGCAGACGGCCTTCAAGTGCTTCGCGCAGGCCTGTCCCGCCGCGCCCTCCGTGGGCACTTCCAGCCTCAAGGGTGAGCGGGGGCCCCGCGCTGCAGGAAGAGCCGCTGCCCCCAGACCAGCTGGGGTGCCGGGGTGGGATCCGTGCGCTCCCGTGCAAAGTTTTGKTTTTATTACTTTTCTTTCCTTCACCTTTTTCTCTCTGCCTTCCCCTCTCCTTTCTTGCTCCTTTTCTCTTACGCCCCTTCTTTCTCTGTTTCTCTCCCTTTCGTTCCACTTTACCTCTTTTTCTCCTTCATTCCCTCTCTTCCTCTCTCACTTTCTCCCTCTCTCCCTCTCTTTCCCTGTTTTACTTTMTCCCTTTACTTTCTCCCTCTTCCTCCCCCTCTCGCTGTCCCCCTCCTTCCTCCCCTCCCTGCTTCAGAAAGGAGCCAGCTCCGAGTCAAGGGAGCAAAGACAGACCACGGGGCAAAAGTTCAAAAATGGAGTCACGCCATTAATATTCCTCCCTGAATCTGTTATTAAAGGAAGGATCTTTCCCCTGGATACAGTCCCGAACTTTGTTATAGAAAAGCCACCCTGGGCTTTTCCCTCGCGGCGCGGGGCAGAAGCTGAGTTAACCCGAGCAAGGGGAGGAGAAAAAGCCCCCCCTTTATTTTTGTAGCTGTTGCTTTGCTCCCTTGTTTAAAGCGCTGCCGAGGGCAAGGGAGCTCTTAGGGGACTCCAAAATCGGAAGGGAGCTTCGCACCCGGAGGGCTCCATTTAGGAGCAGAAGTGGAGGAGGAATCGGTGACTTCTGGGCTGGGGAGGGAGAGGGTAGTTGGAGGCTGTGGGGAACTCGCATCTGCCTGGGAAGGCTTAGGAAAAGGGGAGAAGCCCCCCAATGGAAGCGCCCCCCAAGTGTCCTCGGTGGGAGGGGCCCATCCACCGACCCCGTGGGCCGGGCAGCTTTAAGTGCCGCTAATCCGGATTGACCCCGGTGCAGGCGGGAAGGAGCAGCTGGCCCGCGGCCGGGGTTGCTCGGGACGCCGTTTTGCGTCCCGGCCAAGTGCTCGGCGATGTGAAAGTTCAGCTCCAGCGAGCGGGGCGGGCGGTGGGAGCCGGGGACTTCACTCAAAAAACTGAAAAAAAAAAAAAATAATAAAAAAAAAAAAAATTTCTATGAAAAATATAAAATTA
>PTEX01000075.1:465888-476333 GCA_003342815.1 Eudromia elegans
CCCCTTCTCCCGTCCGAGCGGGCGGAGGGAGGTGCGCGGTCCCAGCCTGCGCCGCTTTTGTCTTGCAGACCTGTGCCCCAGCGAGGGTGACAGCGATGCGGACAGCAAGGACGAGGCCCTGCTGGAAGCGAACGACTCGAGCAAGATCAGCACGACCACGGCTGGCCCCCCCGGGCCGGGCCTCTCCGCAGCGGCGGCCGACGACCCCCGCGACAAGGGGAGCAGCCCCTCCAAAGGCCACTTCTTCCCCGGGGACTCTGCGCTGAGCCGGAGCCGGGAGAGGACGGAGAAAACCCCCCCGGACTCCCGGCACAGCCCGGCCACTATCTCCTCCAGCACCCGCGGGGGAGGCCTGAGCGGCGAGGACCTCAAAAGCCCCCTCCGGGAAGGACCCAAGGTGGACGAGAACCGGCTGCTGGGCAAGGAGCCCTTCGCGCCGCTCACGGTGCAGACCGAGGGCCCCGCGCACCTGAGCCAGGGACCCCTGCAGAACCTGGGCTTCCCCCCGGGCCTGGCGGGCCAGCAGTTCTTCAACCCGCTGGGCAACGGGCACCCGCTGCTGCTGCACCCGGGCCAGTTCGCCATGGGGGGGGCCTTCTCCGGCATGGCGGCCGGCATGGGCCCCTTGTTGGCCACCGTGTCCGGCGCCTCCGCCGGCGTCACGGGCCTCGACAGCACCGCGATGGCCACGGCGGCGGCTCAGGGACTCTCGGGAGCGTCGGCAGCCGCTTTGCCCTTCCATCTGCAGCAGCACGTCCTGGCCTCTCAGGTACTTGTTCCCCTTTCCTCCTTTCAAGCCCAGTTCCAACAGCAGGGTAGTCCCTGGGGGTCCCGTCTCGGCTTCCCTCGGGGTAGCGCGTCGGCTGCTTCTGCGGGGGATTTTCCTCTTCACTCTTTCCTTCTCTATTTCGTTTTCCCCCTTTTTTTTTTTTTTTGGCGTGGGGAGGAATTCAGCCGTGTTAAAGCCCCGCAGTGGGGGAAGGGGGTGGCCCATGTTGAACTCGCTGCTCTCCCTCCTCCATCCACCCGCTTTTGCTCTGTCGCTCGTTGAGCCGTTTACGGCCAGCGAGGCTCAGCCAGAACCGCCCCCCGCGGGGACTTGGCCGCTGCCCCGGGGACGCTCAGGGCCCGCGGCGGCCGCCCCGTCGGGGCGGGAGGCTGGGGAGGCCCCCGGGGGCTGCGCTACCTGCAGGGCCTTGGGGGGAAGGGGCCAGGGGCGGGGGGCGAAAAGCCCCCCCCAGGAGGAGGAGGAGGAGGGTGCCCGGGCTCTCACCTCACCCCCTTCCACCTCGGGGTCGGGGTCTGCCCCGCGGGGACTCGGGCCGGGCTGCCTGTGGTCGGGGGTTGTGGGAGCTGCTGCTTTTATGAGGGGGGATCCCGGTGCTCAGCACTGGTGGGAGGGGGAACATCGGTCACCGAGCGTGGCCTGCGGGTTTCGCAGCCCTCCGACCACCCTCCTTGCGCTCACGGGGACGGGTCGCGGGGCAGGCGGCACTCGCTGRTAACCCCTTTCCCCTCCTCCTCTTCTTTATAAATTTATTCCCTCCTCCCGTTCCCCCCCCAGGGCCTGGCCATGTCCCCCTTCGGAAGCCTCTTCCCGTACCCCTACACGTACATGGCAGCGGCGGCGGCGGCGTCGAGCGCCGCCTCGAGCTCCGTGCACCGGCACCCGTTCCTGAGCGCCGTGCGCCCGCGGCTCCGCTACAGCCCCTACGCGCTGCCCGTGCCGCTGCCCGACGGCTCCGCGCTGCTGCCCGCCGCGCCGCCCGCGCTCGCCGCCGCCGCCGAGGCCAAAGCGGCCGCCAGCCCCGCCGCCGACTCGGCCTCCTCGGGGCTGCCCTCGGGCGGCTCCGCGTCGCTCTCGCCCAAGCTGGGCGCCGACAAGGAGGCGGCCACGAGCGAACTGCAGAACATCCAGCGCCTCGTGAGCGGCCTCGAGGCGCGGCCCGACAGAGCCCGCAGCGCCTCCCCGTAGCGCCGCGGGACGGGACGGGGGGACGGGGGGGACCCTGCGGCGCCCACCCTCCTTTGCCTTCCTTCCCTGTGTAAAAACGCAAGCGAAATCAAACAACCGCCCCCACCACCCTGCGAGCAACCATCTGAATAAAAAGTGATTTTTMCTTTTTTTTTTCGTTTAAAAAACCCAACATTCTAAGTAACTCGCATATCAGTTCTTCAACCATCGGTTCCTGGGCGGGTTGTTAACGACAGCCCTTCTTAGTCTCTCTCAAGCGAAGCTGAGTGTTTAAAATATTGTCGTGATGTCTGAGAGCCCCTCGGTGGCTTTTTTTTTTTTTTTTTTTTTTTTTTTTGCATGTTCCATAGTAGACTGCTTTTTTTGGGGGGTATTTTTTATTATTATTTCGGTGGGGTTTTTATTGTTTATTTTTTTATGCTTGTTTCGAATCCCAGGGACGAATAATAATAAGAATTAAAACAAAAAAAAAAAGACCCTTCTCCCCCCGTACCTTCGACCTCCTCCCTGTAGCAGCAACGATAAGAAGTGTAGTTGGAAAGGAAAAAAAAAAGTGAATTTATTTTATCTAAACCCCTCTGTAGCTTGACTGTAGGTTCGTCACGGCTTTTTCCCCTTTAATTGTATATGCAATAACAAGGTTTAAACGTACTGAGAAGAAGAAAAAAAAAAGCGGACACTATTATTAAAACAAAGTATTTATGTAATTATTTGATAACTCTTGTAAATAAGTGGAATATGAATACTCGAAATTAAACTTTAATTTATTGACATTGTACATAACTCTGTAAATATGACTGCAGCTGTCTTCTCCTTTTTTGCTTGTGTTTTTATTTCTAGTCGTTTTCATTTCAAATGTGTAATTCCTTTAAGCAACTGCCCCGATTCAGCGGAACAATCGAGAGGAGAAATGCCTTGTTTCTGAGCGCTCAATTTTAAAATTTATGTTCCCCGCAGAAAACCTGACCTCGTCCTTTTTCCTTTTCTTGTTTCTTTTTTTCCTTTTTTTCTTTCTTTTTTCTTTTTTAAGAGCCGAGTGCGAAAGACAAAGAAGAAACAAACAAAAAAAAACCCAATAAAAAAGACCTAATTTAAAGAAAAAAAATAGGAAAAAGAAAGCGCGATGTGCCATGGTGGCTTTTAATCCGCGATTTCTTCGATATTAAAAGTGCTACTTTCGGGATAAAATTTCAAAAACCGTCAAAATTATACACTTGGATACATGACAACAGGTTTCTCCAGGGGCTTGAGAGGAGAAAAAAAAAAGTGAAGATCCTGGGATTTTCTTTACTTTGTGTTATTTCCCCCCTATCTCCTTGGTGCGTCAAGACCCACGGCAGGGGTTGACTACTACGTGAGTGTCTTTGAGCGAGGGCGTGTTTTCTTGGCTTGCAAGTCAGGTGCTCAGAGCTGATTCAAAGATAAAAAATGAAGGTGTAATTTTTGTTATATAAATGTCGAGAAGTTTTCCTTTTTTTCTTTTTTTTTTCTGTATTTTTCCCYACTTTTCGAAGTCACTGAAGTTTCAATAAATTTTTATTGAAATGTCTTGGGCGTGCTGTGAAATACCTTCCTACGAMCCTCCCTGAAGGGCTGCCTAGGAGGAGAGGGGGGAAAAGGCACCTCTCCCTTGTCTCCCCTTCTCTCCTCACCCCTTCCCCAATATCGAGCTATTTCCCACTCCATGAGCCTAGGAAAAAACCAGCCCGGTCGCCACCATGTCCCCCGCCTTGTTACGGGGGCAATACAAGTTTTAAGCAAGCTGTTTAATGTACTTTCCCCCGTCCCTAACACTTTTACGGTAGGATCAGAGGCTAGGAAGTCGCCTTCGTTTTAATGGAGCAATATTAAGTGGCGTTTGAAAAGTTAATGAGAATGGCTCAGCGATGCTTTTATCTATCATAAATTAATAAAGCCATAGCTAAGAATCGGAGAATAGATCTGTTAAAGTTTAATGCAGAACCCTCCTCCAAAGTTTCCAGGTAAAGTGCTCGGGACTTGATGGAGTTGCTGGGCTCGTTTTTTCCTTCCTGCCCGGGAAGGGGAATCGGCCTTTGGAGTTACCACCTGGAAATACGTGTATATATACTATTTATTTATTTATTTATTTATTTATTTTCGTTTGCAAGCGCCGCTTCTTGCCGTGGGGTCGTTGAAACACGTTGAGATCAGGCTAGAAAATGGCTGAAATAAAGACACGCGTTCTGGCTGCAGCTGAGAGCTGAACAGCCAGTGGCCTGGGAGGTCACCGGGAACAGAAATGAATTGGCAGCCGCTGCCTGTAGCCGTGCCAGTCCGTGAGCACATCCTCAAGCAGAACATATATATTTTTCCTCGTTAAAGAGATTTTCCCCCCTTCAACAGTTAGTGGCCCGTATATTGGAAAGTGATTCATCCTCCGCCAGTAATAAATATTATAAGGATGTACTTCCAGCGCGCATCCTGTTTAATGCTCTGCCTGCCCCTCGGCAGCGCTCCCGCGGCCGCCGTCCTTCCCTCCCCTCTCTGCCGAGGTCCCGGCGGGCTGGGGACCCCGGGGACCCTCCCCACGACCCCCTGCAGGGCAGGACCCACTTTCCCCTCGCAAATCCCTTTCTCCAGTTCTCAGCCCCCCCTTAAACCCCGTGTCGGGGAAGGGGGGTGGGATGTGGGGGGGTCCGTCTAGTTCCACCCAGGAACCGCATTTTAAACCCGGGGCAGCCCCTGCGCTCGCCCGTGGTGCGGTCGGTGCGATGGGGTTTGGAGCGAGCTGCGTTTTCTCTCCTTTCCTCCCCCGCCTGAGCCGGGCCCAAGGTGAGGGCCGCCCCAGCAGCCGCGCTCTAGGTGGGGCCTTTATGGACAGAGGTGGCGTCGGGGCTGGCGAGAAAACAAACAGCGTCTGCGGGCAGGGAGCTGGGGGGGTTGTGCAGCTCCAGCAGCGGGATCTGGTTTTTCACCCGGATCCTATGGGAGGACCCAGGTTGTCTCCSAGCTGCCTGGGCAGGGCGGGGGGTGCCCGCACTGGGGGGAAAAGGGGGCTGCCTCCTCGGCCGCTTCGACAAACCAGCTGCCGAGCAACTCCCTTCGTCCTGCTCGTGTGTCCCCGGCCTCGGAGGAGGCACCTTTCACAGCGATGTGACACTCTCCGTGTCACYCCCGGGCACGGTGGTCTCCTCCTTTGCCAGCAGCCTCTTTTTTTCTTTCTTTTTCTTCCTCTTTTTCCCCTCCCCGAGTGCTGGTATCGCAGATCCCCGGTGCAGCGAGGGCGTTTTTGGCGGCGGCGGCGGCCGGGGCGAGGGCTGCTCGCTGGGTAATGAGCTGCTGATGTTGAGTGGGAAGAGATTCCCCGCCGGCCCTTCCCGGTAGCCAGGGCTCAGGTCGCCTCTGCGAGTCCCCGGCCGCCCCGCGGCGCCTTCGAACCGGCGCTCAGGGCTTTAGTTTCGGGGGGTGGCGGGGAAGGCTGATTGATTTAGGGCGTGTGTGTGTGTAGGGGGGTCTAATCCTGACCTCCCCCTCCCCATGCCCTTGCGAGAAATCCGTGGACCGCAGGTGTAACTCTGACTTGCAAATGGCTTTATCTCTTGTGTATCTTATTTGTATATAGTAACGTTAATGAGTAACTCTTGTGGCGCTTGTGGATGGAGGTAAACAGCGAGCAATCTCGCTGGATTATCCTGTCTATTACTCACCTGGCGCCTGTCTTGATATCCTCAATGGTTTTATGGCTGATGCAGGCGACCCGGCGCTGGGGGGGGGTGTCCGGCGGCGGCGGGAAGGGGGGGCGACCGATGGGGCGGCGGCGCCACCTCTCGGGCATCTGGGGAAGTGGCGGAGCGACCCCGAGGGGACCCACGGCCCGGGGGGGACCCGCGGTTTTGGAGGGGGACGCGGGTGGGAGCCGCGGGGCCAGCGGGTTCTTCGGGGCGCGGCTGCGGAGCCGCCCCGGGCTGCGGGACCCGGCGGAGCGGCTGCCCCAGCGGCTCCGTCCTGCCGGCCGCGCTCCGCTATTAGTTAATTATTGATTGATTACAAGTGAAAATTTATGGCCCGCTCCCCGCGCTTTGCTTCCCCCGGGCCTGGTACGCGGCGCGCTCCGGCCCCCTCGCACGCACCCCCGCGCCTGCCCTCTGCAAACACTTGGGAGGGAGGGCGGGAGGCGTGTTGTTGTTTTTGGCCTTGACAGCTTCCAGCAATATGAAATATTTAAGCCCTTCGGTCGATCTGCCGTACCCTGGCCGCCCCTTTTTTTTTTTTCCCCCTTTCATGTCGCGGCTCTGGGGCTCCCACGGCGGACAGGCCCCCTCTCCGCACAGAGCCGGCGTGCGGGCTCGGAGCGAGCCAGGCCTCGCAGATCAAAGAGACCTCGGCGTCCTCCGCGTCGGGAGAGAGGGAGGGGAGGAAAGAAAGAAAAAAAAATGAAAGGAAAGTTTCTTTAACGATTGTTCGTAAAGGTCTTGGACGAGAGGACCATCCTGCCCCCCGCCTCGCCCTGGGCTACAGGGAAGAGCTTTGGGAAAGGCAGGGAGAGGGAAGGGGAAAAAAACCAGACGGTTTTCTTGAAGTTTAAGAGCTGCTTGTACAGGGGAGCCCCGTGCGGCTCCCTGCGCKGCCCCGCTCCGCTCTTCGGGGCTGCGGACATTTTGTGGAGCCGCTACTGGGGACCCCAGCGCCGGAGTGACTCCAGAGCCTCCCTCCGAGCTCGCTCCTGCGCACACCGCAGCCGAATATCGCCTGCCGGGCCGGGCGATTGATCCGCTGATTGATCGGGCGCTGTCTCGGGCAGGCGAGTGCCCTGGCGGGGACGTTGCCTCGCAGCGCTCGCACGTTGCGCCCCGCAGCACCCGGCCCCGCTCCGGCCCCTGCCCGGCGCCGCCGGGGCCGGAGCAGCCCGCGGAGGAGGCGCCGGGGCCGCGGAGCTGGCGCGGGCGGGGGGCTCCTCCTGCAGCCCCTCGGCGCCTTGCAACCCCCGCCACCCCCCCGAGGGCACCCGGGGCCCTCAGCCCCGCGCACGCACAGACAGACACACAGACGCGCACCCAGCCCACGAAGGCAAACAGACATGAAAAGGGACATTCCAGCTCGTGTAGCTGGAGGATCGCATCGCTTTATCTGCCTGACCCGCCGACCTCTCCTTGCAGCCAGACCCTTTTTACATCTCTCGAGCTTTTAAAGAGCGGCGGGTTACACCTGAAGCCTTTTGACTCCAGGGAGAACCAACAAGCTCACGGGGAGCCAGCTCGGGGACGTGATGCATGGGGCTGATCCTTGTCGTGTGTCTGTGTTTGGGGGGGTGGTTGTTTTTTGCAGCGAGCCCCAACTCTCCACGTGATTCTCTCAACCCCCCTCATTATTCGGGAACAACTAAGGAGTTTAAAAACACTGCGAGGTGAAGCCCTTAGTTTGAAGTGCCCCTTTAAGGCGCCCTTGTCGCTCCAGCTCCTCGCCCCAGGGTCGCAGCAGGTCCCTGCCGCCCGTGCCAACCGGGCAGCGACAAGGTGTGAGGGGACAGGGGCAGCAGAGAGAAGGGCACGGGGGCAACATCGCCTTTGCCTGGACGCGGATTCCGATCGCGGCGTTCGCCTCCGCCGTGCTGCGGGCTCCGAGCTCTGCCCGAGCTCCCGACGTCTCCGGCTGCCTCTGCTCCTCCGCAGCCGCCGTGCAGGCTCGCACCTTCGTCCTTCCAACTCTCTTCTTCTCTTTCCTCCCTTCTTTCCTTTCTTATTTTTTTAGATAATTTGATAATTCAAGGAAAAAAAATCTTTACCTTTAGTATGGCTGAGGGCACTAAACAAACAATTAACCCCCCCACGATCTCGGCCTCTGGCGCTGCCAACCGTGTCCGTAATTCCCGCAGCGCTTCAGGTTGTTCCTGCCTTTCTCAGCATCCTCCCCCACCGCCGCCGCGCATCCCCCCGCCTTTCTAGAGACGGGCCCTTTCCCCCCTGTCACGAGAAAAAAAAAACAAAACAAAACACACAAAACAACAACGGCAACAACAAGAGATAACCCCTGGTCTCAGTCCAGAGCGATTCTGCCGCGCTCCGGAGCAGCCGGGACACCGAGAGCCCCTGCGCCGGTTCCCAGCCGCCCCTGCCCACCGCTTTTCTCCCTGTCTCTCCCTCGCTTTTCTCTCTCTTTCTCCTTTTTTCTCCTCTCTCCCTCTATTGCTTTTTTTTTCTTTTCTTTCCTTTCTCGATTTCTCCTCTCTTTTTCTTCTCTTTCCTTTTTCCTGATCAAGCCTTTTTCCTTCGCAAGCTGACAAAGCATCACTGCCAAAATAAAGTTTGCAGGCAAATGAGCCCCCACCTCTACCCAAAAACCACCAGCAACAAAAACCGCCCAGCGGTGTCTGGCGCGGCCCCGGGCAGAGGAAAACGCTGCCCGATGAAACGCGGAGCCCTCGTGGGGGCCACAGAGGAGGCGGCCGGCGCCGGCGGGTCCCGTCTCCGCCGGCGCCCGTGACGAAGGAGGCTCGGCCCGGCTCAGCTCGGTTCGGCTCGGCCCGGCTCGGTTCCGATCTGCTGGTTCTACCCACCCCAGGTGAGGACGGACTCAGCTCCCCTGCCCGGATCGGGCTCCTCCTGCATCTCCCCCGCGCTCTCCCAGCGCCGGCGACTTCCTTCCTTGGGAAATTCAGCATCAGGATTACTTCTGGCAGGGTATTTTCCTTTCTGATATGCATTTTTTTTCCTATAATTTCTGGCATTTTCCCACACTTTCTTTAACATTATTATTATTTTTTAAGCACTGCCTTGTCCTCCTCGTTGTGAGTGTAGGGTCTTCCCCGGGAATTTGCCGGGCGCTTTTTCAAACCTGTCTCCTCTCCGTGCCCTATTTCAGCCGCTTTCCATTTCTCCCGCGTCCGAGCTGCAAACGAAGGGAAAATTCCCCAAACCCTAAACACAAATGGAAAACCGGGCAGGAGGTTCCCCCGCTCCGCTTGCGAGAGCGGGTGGGGGCAGGGGATACCCCTAGGAAAAGTGAAAAGCTTGTTTTAATGGGCGGTCATTGCTAAATCTCACCTTAGGGCCAAAACGACTCGCGACCCATTGCCCTCCTTACGATGTATTTATTTGTCTCAGTGGCACCAGCCGTCAGTCATTAGGCGGGGGAGGTCAACCCGGGAGCCGCACGGCCAGGATGGTTGGGGTCGTGGAGCTCTTTGGGTTGTTTTAAAGATGKTTTTAAAGATGATTTTTTGCTATTTTTTTATTCGCAGGAATCCGTCCAGAGGCGAAGTCCAGTCCTTGAAGCGCTGCGAGTGAAACAGTGGGACACGCGTGGGAGCGCCKCGAGGAGCGACCCCCCTCCGCGAAAACGCCGCTTGGGGTGGGACAGGAGGGAGGATTTGGGTTTCCGAAGGCTTCGCTCGCAGTAAAAGTGGCGGCTCCGCTGGCAGAGAATTTGTTTAAACAGRGGTTTCTTTCCTCCTGTTCTGAACAAACACATTTCAGGGAGGGAAGAAAAGAAAAGGAAAGGAAATAAAAAAGAAAGAAAAAAAAAAGAAAGAAAGAAAAAGGAAAAGCCCAACCGCAAAAACCGAGAGTAAAGTCCACGAAAAAAGGGGGTAGATCGGCACGCTCCTCACAGCTGAGCGGACTCGTGTTCGTGGGCAACCCACGTTCGCGGGGACCGCTGATAGGAGCCCTCCCGCGCGGCGTGTTGAAGCGCCCGCGTTTCTGCGGTCAGACACCTACCGTATGTAGCTGCAGAGTGGGGCTACATATTACTTTATTATTACTTTATTTACATACAGATGTCTCTATAAGTCCCGCGCATGCAGCGCTAAATAACTTCATGCGTTTCAAATATTTATACAGTTCAAATATTTATGCAGTGCAAATATATATGCGTGTGGCCGCGGAAAGCGCGGCTGGACGAAGCCGAGATCGGCTGCGCGTTCGATTCCCTCTCGCCGCGGATCCGGGTCCCGTCCGACGGCGCCCGCTCTCCACGCGGGCTGTGTCACTTCTGYCCCCGCACGGCCACTTGCTCCAGCCGGGCCCGGGAGGCTCCGTCTACACGGGGTATTTTGCTATCTCGTGTCTCGGTTCAGCCGAGTGTTACCTGGGCTCCCCACAGACAAATTCAGCTGCGGTGCCCGTTGCAAACAGGCAGAATAACGTCGTTGCCCATTTCTGTCCCCGTCTGCATCCTCAGCGCCCTGGCCAAGGAGGGACCCGCGTGGGCGCCCTGCCCGTGCCAACCCCCTCGCGCGGCCGCGCTCTGCCTGGGGGCTCCTGCCAAACATTTACCCAGGCGAAGAGAGACAAAACGCAAATTTATTGTGTCCCCCCCGCCCATCCTCCGTCCTCGTGCCCGGCATCCCGAGGCTCCAGGTTCCTGCCGCGAGCAGGAGGATGGAGMGACGGGGCGGGCGGCTGCGCTGGCGCCCGGCGGCGGCTCCCGGCGCGGCGCCGCCTTCCCGCATCCCGAAACGCCGGGATGCGCCGGGAGCGGCGGCGCCGGAGGCAGGCGGGGAAGCAGCCGC
>PTEX01000075.1:476359-608756 GCA_003342815.1 Eudromia elegans
GTTCCGGGGACGGGGAGAGGCTGCTCGCCGGCGGCGGGGCCGCGCGGCTCCCGGGGCCGGTGTCGCGCGGTTCCCGCGGCCGGTGTCGCGCGGCTCCCGGGGCCGGTGTCGCGGTGGCTCCGCCGCTCCTGCAGTGCCACCTGGTGGGGACAGCCCGGCGGCGCCGGCCCCGCCGCGGCCCCGGGAAAGAGGCCCCGCAGCGCGCGGGGACAGCACGGGAGGACGCGGCTGGAGGGACGAGGGTGACCCCAGGGGGCCAGACCGCAGAAACGCGGGGCCCGCTGGTGACAGCGCCGGGAACGCTTCCTGCTCAGCGCCCGGGAAGGAAAAGCCTATCCTGGAGACCCCATGTGCCCACCTCCCTCCTGGCTTTTTATGGGAGGGGGAGCGGGTCACTGAGCACAGGGCTGCGTGCAAGACCTCCACGAACCCCTACACGGGTGCTCACAAAGTCCCAGTGCAATCTCCAATCTCCCGTTCTTTGTCTCAGCCATTTTACGCACGGCCTGGCCACTTTGTAGGAAACCTGCCCAGCTTTTCCAGGTGGGGGGAACCGCACGCTGAGAGCAGGCAGGGTCCCTAAAACTGCCTGATTCCCTCCCCTCCGTGGCACCCTTGGGCTGTCTGGAGGGCACAAGGCCTCCTGCACCCAGCAAGGACATAAAAGCAGGAAGACATGTATCAAACTTTGGGGTAAACACTCTCGGTGATGTTTTAATGTGCATCTGCCACACCATAGAGATGAAAGGCCCAGGCTAAAACGCTCGTCCCTCTTAAGACCCCAGCAACCAGCGCATGTGCTGGAGTGAAACGGCTGGACCGATGTGAAGGGACCGTTCTGCTTTAGGGAAACAACTCTACGAGTCCAGCAGAGCTTCCAAACCAGCTGCTGTCCTACTTTCCGTCTGTCCCCGATTAGGCAGGAGAAATGCTCATTGTCCCTCCGCACGCTCTCATTAGGGCCCTCGAATCGCGTGCGTGCACATAGGCGCCCGGGCCGCTCCGCAGTCCTCGACACGCAACTTTTCCACCCTTCTCCTTGCTGGGGTCCGGCTCTCACTTTGTTGCAGCCCAGAAGACTTAGGAAGGAGCCAATCCCTTGGTGTCTCCCGTGAATTCCCTCGGGAGAGGGAGTGAGCACCCTGTGGATGTTTAGCAAAGCGGTGTGGCCCGGGATCAGGGGGGCATTTGCAGTTTGGACACCAGCAGTTTGGCTGGGAGAAGATGGATTAGCTTGGGATGTGTTAAAGCAACCACTCGATTTCTTGGGTGTTGGGTTTTGGTCCAACCGTACCGGGATTAGGTAGTCTGGAAGACAGCTTCTCCTTCCCTGCTTTAATGAGTTCTTGTGAGTCCCGTGCACTTTATTTTCAGTCAGAACGGTGTCGTATACATTAAAAGTGCCAGAACACATGGAGGGACATCTGCTCCCTCCGTTTAAGAAGCTGCAGCCTCTTTGGGTGACGAATCTTGTGCCCCTGAGATGAGATTGCACCTCGGAGCCCCGGCTCTGCTCATGGACGGAGGGTGATTTTTCCTAATGGGATTTGTGGCTCTGGAGGTTCAGTCCCTCCAGCCTCCTGGGGGGGTTCAGCCCTTGCCCAGCTCCTCCACGCTGTAACGCGTTGCAAGAGAAACGTCACCTACTCAGGGACCAAGCTCTGCTCCGTGCAGAGGGGACAAGAGGGAGCAAGCTGACCACAGTGCTCCATCTGTGCAAACAGTGGGGTCTTTCAAGCAGGTTGCCCTTGAGTCCTACTGCTAAATTTGACCACCCTTCCCCATATCTCCCACCCTATGACCTAACATGTCTCCGGTTATGATCCTGCCCAAAGCTCTGACTCAGGACCCTGCATTGTGATGCTTACACCTGCTGGAAGCCCATTCCGGCCTCTGGAGGGGCTCACTGGCCCTCAGACTGCAGACCTTGGGCTTTCTACCTGTGCAGGTGGGTGCCCAACAGGAGCAAACGAAACCAGCTGCAACTGATAAGGGGAAAATGAAGGTGTGAATTGGCTGCAGGGAGAACAAGGGGCCTGGGTCTTTATAAGCCAGGCTCAGGGCAGGTGCTAGCTTTTTCCTGGAGGGCTGTGGAGTTACTGGAGCTGTGAAGGGGGAGAATGGTGCTGACAGGACCTGCTGCAACAGGGATGAAGTGCTCTGGATATGCTTTGGAGGTAAGCAGGAGCATGGGGGGAAATGGAGAGCTGTTGTTGGAGTAATCATGGCAATTGCTTCTGATTAGTGGCTTGGCTCCTTGTGGGGACCTTTTCTTTTCCCTTTCCTTCCTGGAGGGCACCCTGCAGTGCTGGCTGTGCCCATCTCCTGGCTTAGAGAGGTCTAGTGATCGGCACTTTGGGCTTCTCCTACTGCAAGGTTTGCTGTATGGAGGACAAGAGGAGGAGGCGGGGGGCTGCTCTGCAGTTCAGTGGTGCTTTAGGCCTGGTAGGGCTTCCCTGTGGTGCCCTACAGATTTCTCTGTCTCCTCCTCATGTTCTGGCTGGGTTGTCTTGGTCCTTTGGCCAATGTTGTTGTCACTGACTGGCTTCTGTCTTAGGACTGTGGGAGTCCTTCAGATGAGACATTGGAGGGTAGAGGAGAATCCAGGTCTCCAGATTGGCAGCTCTAGTGTCTGTGTAGACCTCAATGTGCTTCTTTTCCTTTTGAGGCTCTTCAAGATGTTTGTTGCCTTATCCACAGGACTCAGTGTAGATCTAAGCGCATCCAGGTTTTAGCTTTTGGTTCCTGAGTGTTGGTGTGTCCTTGCAGAGGATTTTTGGTCATTATGTTGTGCACCTGAAAGCTGCTGTGCAATGACATGGAGTCCTGTGGTATCAGCTTCTTGTGCTCCTTGATGTTTCTTTGGGACACGTTGGTGAGAGAACAAAGGAGGAGACTTGTGTCTGGGGAAGGTTTTGAAACTCGGGGATGAGTGTGGTAAAGATGCTGCTCCAGAAGAGCTAGGAGTGCAGCTAGAAGGGAAGGAACTTGTYAAACGAGTGACATGCTCCTTCTGGCTGGCCTGGCAGCCAGTTGTGGTGCTGGATCCTGCATTCATCTGCCAGCCTGGCTGGTCTGCCCAACACCTGTGAGGGAAGAACTTCCCAAAATTATGTGTAGTGTTCCTTATGGATCTCAGTCATGTAAGGTGCATAACTTTCCATCCCAGGCAAAGGCACAGCCTGGGAAATCTGGGGCTATGCTGATAAGGATATCTCTGTAGGCAGCGCGTTCTCTGGGGCAAGTGTTCAGTAACTGACATACAGGAATATGGTAGCAGTTGTGACTGGTGTTGGGGGCATTTACTTAACGTGATGGTTGTTCTGTCTGAAATGGAGTAGAAATAATTGCTATTTCCATGGAACCATTCCCAAGTGGTCATGTTAGAAAAAGTCTTCCCAGTCTGTGATCTCTCGGCCCTAAAGCAGCTTAGTGACCCATCTATAGATGCAATGCAGCACAAGGTTGGTCTGGAAGAGTGGGGAGAAAAAATAGTATGGATCCATCTTACATTTTGGTGCTTTTCATTTTAATCTGAGCTGTTTCCCGACTGCAACTTGCTATTTTGGTTGGAGATCCTTCTATTTTGCCCCTTGATAAGCAACTTGCCATGTGCTTGGCTTGGCAAGGCAGATACCCCTTCCATGCAGGAAGAGTTAGCTCCAACATGGAAGCTTGTGCCAGAGGAAGCTGTACCTGAGCAGGGACATGGTTTAAGGTTTCCAAAGCAGGACTGAACCATGAACAGCTCAGTCACAATTCTCATTATGCTGGTGTAATTGGGTGATGTGCTTGGTGGCCTTGGTTTCTTATCTTTCTGATTCTGATTGCAGTTTGCCCAATGCCTTGCAAAAGTGAACTGAGCTGTGTCCTGGCTTAGCAGAGCAGGAGAAAGTAGTTGAAAGCTCTTATAGATACTAAAGGAGGCTCTGGGTATAAAGATCTTCCTTGAATAAATGTCTTGTTCCTGCAGTAYTACTGAAGCTCTTGTCTTTTCTGAAGCTACCAGGTGTTTAGGACCTTATCTGCTCTAGTATTTTTGTTATGATGGGAAGGGAGAACCTCTGATGGGAAAGGTTCAAAAGCTCCATTAATATAAATTATTGACTTCAGAGGCTTCTAGGATGGTGAGGCTTCTTGTACATAAAGTCCGGTGGAAATGAGCTGAAGCTGAAGTTTATGAAGGTTTTTTTTAAAGGACTTGTGGGAAAGGTTCTTCTCTTCATGCTGTAAAGAATCAGTGGTTCATGGATGAAAAACATCAGTACCTTTGATCAAAAAATTAAGCAGTCAAAMATATGAGACAATGGGCCAAATAAGGGATCCTATGAGCTAGTAAAGTTTTTGTTTTGTTCTTGCTCTGTTCCCATAATACTAAACTTAGGTTTCCCAACTTCTCCTCTGACTAGTGTTGCTGGGCATAGAACAGGCTGCTGGGGTGGTTGTTAGCTGTGTGTGCAAAATATCTCCTTTGCCACAGTCAGCACGACTGAGTGAGGAGTTCCAGGCAGATTTGAATTGCAATCAGAAGAACCAAACTCTKACTTGGGGGATGGAGGGGAGAGCACTTCAGTTGCCCTTGAAGCTTGCACTTGCGAGCTGTGTGAAAGCATGGTACAAATGGCCTGCACCCAACCTGGAATTGCATCTGAGTTCATTAGCTCCAATAGCCAAGTGCAAGTTGATTAGAATCAGATTCATGGAATTGCTAAGGCTGGAAGGGACCTTCAGAGATCTAGTACAACCTCCCTCTGTGTGCATGGTCACCTAGAGCATGTGGCACAGGTTGGCATCCAAGAGGGTTTTGAAGATCCCCAGGGAAGGAGAGTCCACAGCCTCTCTGTGCAGCCTGTTCCAGGGCTCTGTCACCCTCCCTGTTAAGAAATTTATTTCCTTAAGTTCCTGTGGTGCTTTAGTTTGTGGCCATTACCTCTAGTCGTATAACTGGCTACCACTGAAAAAGAAGCTGGCCCCATCCTCCTCAYTCCCTCCCTCGAGGTATTTATATATACTGATCAGATCCCCTCTCAACCTTCTCTTGAGGTTGAACCTGCTCTCAGCTGGGAGATGGCAGCTGGGCCAGGCAGATGTTCCAGGTCCCTGGTCATTCTCTGCATAAATGTCTGTGGAGAATAGCAGCATGTTAAATATAGGCCAGCTTCACACTAGAATCCTGCTCCTCATCCTGAAAGGCATGAGGAGCAACACCTCATTCCTAGAAATATAGACCTCCCTGATGATTTATTGATGTGTTAGGTGTTGAGGATGGGGCACCACATCTTACAGCTGAGCGAGGTGCTTATGTAGGAGCAGGGCTACCCTGATGCTCTTGGTTCATGACACTGATGACTTACTGAGGCTGCTGCTTGAGGTCAGGGCTTGTAGAGATCATTACTTTATTATGGGGCTGTGTGAAGAAAACTATTTGCGCTGGTGTATTCTCTTTTGGAGTGGGAGATGCTTTTTTCTAGACTGGGGAGGGTTTGCAGAGAATTCATGCCCAATCTAAATCCAATTTAAACAGGAGTTTAAGCACAGGGTTTTGTGCGCACAGATATCTATACATGCGTATTTAATAAATTATAACTTGAAAAATACCTGCTTCAAGAGGCTTTTGAGAGGGAATAAACAAAGAAGCTTAGAGCCATAAATGTTAAGGTCTCTAACTCTGAAGGAGAAAAACTTTGGGCTCAGCTTTCCTGCTGCTTCTGTCTTGGTTGTGAAGTGTGCTGAGAACATCTGSGTTGTAGAAGCAGTATATGAGACATAGGTAGCATATAGAGGAGCAAGGGAGCAGGCTTCTCCTGGGAAGTCAGATTCAGCCTGCTCCTCCGGAGGGGACAGGGTGTGTTGGGACACCAGGGGAAGTCACTGCTGGGGGGAGGCTGTTGGACTAGAGCTTCCAGCTGGCATTCGGTTGTGTGAGGGCAAACATCAAGGAACCCTGGAGCCACATTTGCATAAACTCCAGCTGAACATGCTTGTATTTTAAAGAACTATATTAAAATATGCCACTAGATGGCCCCAGGAAGAAGCTTGTTCAAGCTCTTAGGCCCAGGGGATGCCAGGAGCAGGGAGCCTTGGAGCAGTCACCTGGCTGCCTTCTGCTGGCTTGGTGGCCCCTGTGATCTCCTGACTTTGAAGGGCTGAAGCTAATGCAGCCCGGTTACTGAAAGAGAAGTGGTGGGAAAGAACAAGGGGAGCACCGAGGGCTCCCACACAGCCTTATTTTCCATAGCACACTGATTTTTCTAGCTTTGGGGTATACTGCAGGGCTCTGGGGAGCATGCAGGTGTGGGGCTKTAGTGGGTGAACTGTGTGAACTGCCTGTGCATTACCCTATCTGAGCACCCACCTGTGAACATGGTGGCTGCCTAGTGACTAACATATAGACTGTTCTATAGTCTGTGTAGAGGCTGTATTCAAGTGCCAAGATCCTCAAAGGGTTGGAGAATTACTTGTGTTTTCTTAGTCCTCAGCCATGATCAGTGCTTGTCAGATAAAACCAAGTGGCTGCTGCTCCTGGGATATTGTTATGGTCATTGATATGTACATCTTGAGGGGCAAGTCCTGGTGTCTGTTGGCTTAAATGATGGCACCTGGGTTTAGGGCTGCTGCCCAGGGGAGTGCTTTCTAATTGAGATGCTGAACCAAGYCCCCTCTGCTGTGATTCCCTTTCCAAAGGGCTCCAGATACAGACTGGGGCAAGAAGCAAACCAAGTGGTGGCTGCGCAGGCACAAAGTGGCGACGATGTCTGAGGAGATCAGAGCTGTCAGCACCCACGTACTTCCCTATCCTGAGCTGTGGATCAATGTTCACCATGAAGGAAGGAAAACTTCCTTCATGTACAGTGCAAAGTGGGGTAGGAGAACCTTGGAGGCTGATGATTGCAGGGGGACACTGGATATCTCATGCCCTGGTTAAAGTTATGCTTGTTGCTTCAATTTAGAAATAGGGTCTGAAACATCTTAGTTCTTCATATCTGTCTTTCCTCTCTGGAGGGGAAAGGTGGTAACTGTGCCTGTTACTAACAGAGAAAATGAGCCCACCTGAGAGKGACTGCTTGGGAGCACAGAGCTCATGATGCTCTTACAGGCAGTTTCAGATGGGGGTGCAGGAACAGGGAAGGATGTGGAGCTGTGAATGGTTCCAGCTGAACAGTGCTGCTCTGTGGTGCTGATGAGCTCCTGTGAAGGCTTTAATGAATGGAGCTTCRCTGATGGTTTAGAGATAGGAAAAATAACTAACCCGGGGCAGTATAAAGTGAATGGGAGAATGGCTCCAACCAAGGGAGAGCCCTGSTGAGCCTGGTGGTCCTTTAGGATGGGCTGGCTGCTGCCTAAAGCAAYGGGGAGGGGAAGTGCAGGCAGGGACTGTCCTGCTGTCAAAGCCACCTTTCCAGGATGTGCCAATGCAAAAATCTGTGCTACAGGGAGACCTRGGAGGCTTTGCAGTGCTGCGGGCGGGTATGAATGCCATGCAGCTCATAGTCTGGCCATGCTGGGGGAAGATGTGAGCAGACTCCCCTTGGGGCTGCTAAGATTTCATCCACTGACTCAGATTTTCCYGTGGGCAGGGGAAGCACCTAGTCTCTTGCAGACAGGGAAGAGCAGTCCTGCTCTCTCTGATATGGACTMCTGTGCCTGAGGCAAACAACTCTGTTCCAAGCCAAGATTCATCCTAGAGGCTAAATGGAATGAGTTCAAGGGTTTGTCTGGTTTATTTTCTATGCTTCCTCCCCGCTAGTGGGTTTAATAACACCTAGGGGTGTCAGAGTTAATTACTCACCAAGTTTTAAAGTGCTATGGAAAAAAGCATGTGCAACCTATTGTTTTGGTCTCCAAGAGGTTGTTGACTCTGTTCTCCTAGAGCAGTGACCAATGTCAAAAGAGTAAAGTCCATTGAATTGTTTTCTTTTTTGGAGGAAAGAAGCTAAACACCTTRAAAGACTCTGAACACCTTCATCCCCAGTTATGCCAGCAGAAACTGGTGGCTTATGTCAGGAATAACTTCACCCTTAGGAGTGGTTTTGAGACAGTCAARGTGAAAGGATGAGGGTTCTTCCATGAGAACCCTTACTCAATAAAACACCAAATCTGCCCTCTGRTGAAAACCTCAGGGCAGGATGCTGGTTTTTCTGTGGCCCTTGGCTGTCAGTGGTAAAATCCCATGGGAGCCTAGGCCTTAGTGTGAGAAATATGCCTTTCCCTTATGAAACTCCTCCTTTTGGATTTGCCATGACTGAACATTCTCCCTCTGAGGTAGCTTATCTGGATGTTAGTCACAGAGCAAATATGCCTTTTTGGTCTTAATGCAACTGGTGAACTGAAGCAATGTCTCTTAGAAAAGCTCTGAATAGTCATAGATATGTTCGGGAGAATATTCTGCGCAGAGAAGGGTGGGCTGTGTGTCTGCTTGAGATGCCTTGTCTGTCTGTCCGGATCAATGAGCTTCTTTCTTAAAAATCTTCATATTGCCCTTCCATTCTTCATCCTCAACCCTCTGTCACCACTGGTTCAGAGTAATTTTATTCTATATCAAAAATTCTAGAGAGCATCCTGGAAAAAAGTTTCCTGAATAAGCTGCTCTATTGGAAACAAAACCTATGTTCATCCATTTTAGGCAATTCTTTGAATTTTCAGTGTGTTTGATACTCCTTTTTTTTTGTCAGTGAGATTTATTTCAACTCAAATCCTAGCAGGAACCTGCTGGGCCAATCCGTTCCTGCTGTTGCTCAGATGATATGATGGGAAACACGCTGCCTGACACCTGCCGAAGGTCTCTGCCAGGAATTTCAGCTGTGGGAGGAAGAATTTCTGGAAGGTGTAACTCAGAGTAGGGCAGTAACACTTCCCAAGCGCTCAGAGCCAAGCCGAACCTGCTTTGTGGGGTGCAGGTCCTCGCTGGCCCAGGGCTTTGCCCACTGCTTTGGTGGGAGCAGGCATGAGAGCCTGTTGACATATTGCTGTGAGGTTTCTGCCTGTAGATGCTTAGCCTGGTTGTTGCTGAGTTTATTAGGTGGCATGCTGGATCCCTTGTGATCTAGTTGCCAAGGGGGGATGTATGGTTTGAATTTACACACCTAATTGCATGGTASATCTTGAGGCTTTGGGTCTCCTGAACATCAGGTCTCTTAGCAATATATGGAATTGAGTGTTTTGTGTGTGCAGGAGGGGAAGTGGTATTTAGAGAGCTCTTTTTGACCTGAGAATAAGATGTACGTGCCCAGAGGAAACCAGGATGTTGCTTTGTATCAACTGGCTCCTATGGTCGATGTCATTCCCATCCTATGGCACTAGAATATCAGCTATGGGCTTCAGCCCTGCAGCCATGTCCACAGCAGTTCTTTGAGACATCTACACCAGGAGAACTCCTTGCTAGGGCAGAGGAGCTGGGGGGCAAGCCTGGTCATGCAGCAGGGCCTTCTGGTGCTGCCATGGCTGGCTGTGTGTACGGTGCTGGTGGTTCTTTGGCTCTCTGGGGTGGGAGAGGAATGCTCTGTCCTGGCCTAGGGTACCTATGCTGTGCCTGGGCTGGAAATAGGAATGCCGGTCTCTGCCAGTGGTATTTCTGGTGCAATGTGGTTACCCARGCTGAGGTGTTCCCAGAGGCTGGGGAAGCATTGGCTCTGCTGCTTCTGAAGCAGCTTTGGGAGAAAAAGCTGCTCCCTTCCCATCCTGTTCTTGCTTGGGGCTAGTTTGGCCTGCAGGGATCCTAACTGTCACGTCTCACCCATCTCTTCTCAGACTACTTGGAGGAGAGATGGAAACTCCGTGTAATTCCATGTCTCCCCAGGCTCCCAAACTGGAGCCTGAGGTCAGAGTAGGGGAGGAATGGGCCTTGCTCTCCCTTTCTCCCCTTAAATGGGTGTAGAAGGCTGGTCTGTGGGCTGGTTGTAAATCAGTATGCACGAGGAAGGCAATTTTCTGCAAGTGAAACCTGCCCTAACCAAGCCCTGGGGGAGGGAGGAGAACTGCAAGTGTCAAGGTGAGACGGAAGAGCAACAGAACGAGATTTAATTTCCTTCCCAATAATTTTCTCAAGCTGTATAAACTTTCCTTATTTAAAATAAATACTCCCTGAAAACACATTCTGTGTCAGTGGCCCTGTGAAAACACCCCCAGTCACAACCTGTGCCTGTCCTCTGCTCGCAGCCGCAGCCAAGAGCCAGCAGTTTTACATTTTGCTCTATTAACTTGAGCTGTAAATTTCCTTGTGCAAAGTCTCCCAGGCTGTGGAATGAATTTAAGTAAACAAGGCATACAATAATAGACTTGTGCKAGGGCAGGTTTTTCAAGTGGCCTGTAACTCTTGGAGTAAGTTCTTCTAAATCTCACTGTTATGATGGGGAGTGCGTGCGCCTGTCTGGAGAGAGGAGGAAGTTGTAGGAAGGCCTGTGGTGGTAACTATCTCTGGTGTCCTCTTGGATCYCTGAAAGAGGGTTCAGGGTTTGATAAGCAATGAGTTCAGGTGAAGATTCCTTGCCTGGTCTTTCACTGTGCTTGATTGGAGTCTCCAAAGTTTTGTCTCAGCGTCAACAATTGTCTGAATTTTGAAGATTCCAGGTGTTCCCTTTGTCCTGGAATGTGCTGAATGTGTTTTAAAACCAGATATCAGAAGAGGTTTCAAGTTCAGCTCAAGAAGGCACCCAGAGTTGCTTGTTGGGAGACTACTGGACTAGTTGTTTCTCATAAAGAATCTCTGGGTGAGGGGATGTGGAGAGAAATGAACAAATATGGTTGAGGAGCTTCCATAAGGTGAAGGAAAATGTTATGCTGTTTCAGGCACATGGGCACCATTGCTTTGAGACTCCTCAAGTTCCTCCTGCTCTGTGTATGGAGGTGTTATGTTTTTCTGCCTTATGTTGTTAAGGAAGCTGAAGGGAGCTCTGGAGATGTTAAGACGTGTTCATGCTCCCTGCTGGGCCACAAAAGCATCTTTACTGAGAGCACAACCCATTCATCTCAGATAGCTTTCCATGTTTAGTTAAAGACAGGCTTAAGATGTGTATGGTCTAAGAGGCTGCGGGTGAAAAAGGACTGATGTTACTTCATGAGCCAGGCAGTTTTCCTACTTGCTGTTTCTGTGGCAGAATATTGATATTTTCCCTATAAATCTACATCTAAAATGCAGATATTCTGCACATCTGGTTGGTGTCATCTTGTCAAGGCCGCTTGGTCATTAGATGGAGTGGAAAAGAATTTTTTGTTTAATAGACAGACTGTTTCCTAAAGAAGTTGTAAGCACTACCTTGGCACACAAGTCCTCAAATAGGGGCTTCCTTAGACTCCCTTGGGTTTGGCTGTGTTGTCTGGTTATCTAACCTTTCACCATCTGCCTCTTGTAAAACTGCAGGCAAAGTGGTTCTGACTTCTGCTAAGCTGCAGCAAAAAAGCAAGAAAACATCTTAAGGCCCCAATCCAGACCTCTCTAAAACCAATGGAAAACCTTTGTGCATACAGGAGATGTTGGATTGCTTTCAAACTGTGGAGAGCACTAGAGAGGCTGAGCTCAGCTTGGCTTAGATCTAGGAGCCAAGGGAAATTCTCCGCTCCTGGGAGTGGAAAAAAGTCTCAGCAGAATCTGTTTTGGTGCTTGTATGGGGCAATTGTCCCAGAATGGAGTCTGGGATTTAGGGAGTGGAAGCARGGCCAAGCCTAGTGTAGTGGGAATACTTGAGCAGTTTATGAACCTGATGGTTCCTCTTGATCTTTTGATATATCCTTTGATGGACAAAAGAAGAATGAAAGCCTTAAGCTGGCTGATGTTTTGTGACTCTTGCTACCGACTTGGCTTTTGTTACAATACCTCTATTGTTCCGCTTTGAAAGAGGTGTGTGGACCCAAAACTCCACCTTCCTCCCAGGAGGAGGATGAGATTGCATCATGGCTTGACTCTGGCATTTTTTGTGGTAGCCAGCTGTTGTATAGGCAGTTCCAGAGATGCTGAGGGAGGTTCTCATGGGGCTGTGTGTTCYTGAACATGCAGATCTCATTGCCAGCGTATGAACAAATCTATCCATCTGAATGCAAAGTCTTCCAGATAAAATGAAGTGTTTGGCTTGGCATTTAGAGGCAGGGAGATGCCACAGATGGAAAGCTGCCAGTTGGCCAGTTATCAGCTACTGAATCATAATGAAAAGTGTAGCGTGAGCCCCTGGTTTTTCCTTTCCTGACAGACTTTACAACTTTATGCTTTTTTTTTTCTTCTAAGAGGCAGAGGGAATTCTCATGGTTTTAGGCAAATCATGCCTGACTCAGCCTAAGCCCAAGGGTAGAGTGGAGAAGGCTCGATGGATTAAGTGTCCTGGAACAACTGGATATACAGCTCTTTCTGGTTTTTGGGCTGTGAGGATTGTCCTTTTGATCAGACTCTTTCCTACTGCTTTCTGGGTTGTAAATCCAGATTAGTCACAGCAGGGTGGCAAACAATTATTGGAGTAGGAGGTTAAACCCTGAGAGTGTGAGCAGTGGACCCTGGAGAGTGAATACACCCTGGTGGCCAGGTGGAGAAGCAAGGACATCCTTCCTGAGGCTACCTGACTATGGAATTATTGATCTTTGCAAGAATAGGTAGACTAAGATCCCTGTGACAATCCATATGACTGAATAATCTGATCCTAAAYGTGTCTCCAGCTGACCCTGAGCTCCAGTTCTTTTTGTTTGACTATATATGGCTTTCAATGTCCTGAATTTTGACAGAAGACTTGGACTTGTGTTCTGTAAGCAAGGAAGGAAGGGATCACTTGGCCATTCACCATTTCATGTGTACTTGACCTTCATTATTTCCTCTTTGCTTCTGGTAATCTTGAAGATTGCCTTGATAACTGGTCTTTGAGGACCTCAGCTCTTGTGCTTCTCTTCAGAACTAATGATTCCTACTGTATGCTGACCTTGCTCCTGTGGTCATATAAATGTCTGGGTAGCAGGGGGGGAAAATGGGATACTTTATAAGTCAATCTGAAACTTAGAGTTTCTTCAATGTCTTCATCGCCTTCAATAGTCAGATCTTCAATGGCTACCTTGAAGCAGTTGCCAACCATAGAGAGAAGGCAAAGGCTTAAGGTACAAGGGGCAAAATACCCTATTTTCCAGGCAGCTGTAGTGGGAAAGTGGTAAAGGATGAGCATATTAAGGTCAATGGTGTGCTCAGGGGTTCTGYACCCTTTTGCCCTTGTCTATTACACAGAATTACAGAATGGTTGAGGTTGGAAATGACTTGTAGAGTCAATCTAGTTCAACCCCCATGCTCAAGCTTCCATTGTGGCYTCAAATACAACCGCTGGTGTGAAGTGATTCAGTATGTAATTGCAAAGGATGTGATGGTCATGCACTAACATTAGTTTTCTGTTGCATGTCCAAGTCTGCTCTCAGAACACACTGGTTTAGAACTSTACTTGAATAAACTTGCAATGTTTGGGGAGAATGTTGAACCTGGATATTTCATTGCTTGATGCTATGTGAATTTACAGGTCTGTTTGCAATGATCTGACTTGCCTGGTTAATGTGGCTTACAATGAACAGCCCCTTCTTAGTGCTTGGCTTTTGACATCAGTAGCATTACACTGGGGTGAAATTGGCCTTCCCTATACTGTTGCYGGTTGCAAGAATTTATCATCCACCTGTGCTCTGATTTATGTGAGTAAATCCCAAGCAACTCCATTAACATCAATAAAGCTGCTTGAATAGATCTCTATCTGGATTGCATGCTGAAGACTTCTCGTGTTGCTGCTAGCTATGCAGGTGCAGGGATGTGGTTGGCTTCACCTGGGAAACACGATGCCATCCAAGTGTGTGTCTAGCATGCAAACAAGAAAATGCTGAGCTGAAACCACAATGCTTATTTAAAGGGATGCTATCAAACTTGAGAGAWTTCTGTGACATCTTAAAACAATTGAGTGGGCAGAAATTTCTGACAGTCTCCCTGATCAAGGAGGGGAGCTGGTTCTTCATGACAAAGGAATAGAGGAGAGGAAGGATGATGGTCCCACATCACTTCCAAGGAATGTCAGAGTTGGAGAAAGGTGGTTTCTTTATTCCTCCTGTACCTTYTCCATCTTCACTCTTGATACCTTGAATAACCATGTGAAGGGAAAAAAGTTTACTTTTTGGTAGATGTTTAGCATTTTTGTGAGCAAATGGAAACAACAAACAGGGACAAATGCTTAGGACTTAGAGTGGAGCTTATGCTATCCTGTACTTTCATAGGGACAGAAATTYGTTGTTTTAGTACAACAGATGAAAAATCATCTGGAAAAGCACTGTTGCAGGAAGGCAGGGCAGTTTACCCCCCRCTTAAAGTAATCTCCCAGTGCATCTGAGCTGATGGCTATAAACCTAAAGCATTCTTCAGGATTGATAGGTCTTCTGAGCCAGCTGTAACATTACAAGATACTCTCAGCAATAATGCTTAGCTAAAAAAATTCTGAGCCTCACTAACCCCTCTGTGACAGTGATTTGTTGTCCGAGAGATCTTGGGATCTTTGGTTCTCTTGGCAATCTCAGATGTAAGATATAAAGCAGTATTGACTGATTTTTGTGGTGTAGAATGCAACTCTACCAGCTCTAATGGTATTTTTCCTGACTCACGTTTCCATCCCTTCTGTGTCTGTAAATATAACTTTCAAGGTCAGTGAATGCACTGGTTCATTTTTTAGAAGTATATGCTCATATCCTGGGAGCTTAATCACTTAATTAATGTTTGGTATATGCAGGGGAGAATGGAAGAGTATCTTGGGCCCAGTTACTGCTTCTCCTGCAGGAGAATAAAGTAGTTGACTTGCCCCATAGGAGGCTGTAGTATATGTTTAGCTTGAAAAAGATGTATGGTTTCAAGGTGTAGCTTCTGAAGTCTGCAGCTCTTTAATGTTAAGAGTTTTTGGAACACTTCACTTTGGATTTGATACTCATCAAACTGAGGGCCATTGGAGCAGCTAGTGCAGTAGTTGCAGTCTGGATGCCTTGTGCTTATTTTTCATGAACAGTTTCCCATCTGGTCTGTATCTCCTGTGGTAGACCATAGCTGCAGGTCTCTATTGGGTATTCTGACTGTTAGTTTGCATTAGCCTGTGGGAAAAAATACCATAGGAGATGGAAAGTGGGCAGGAATCTTGTGTATAGAGGGAAAAAAATTGCCTGCACCTACATTTTGTGTGGTAGCTTGGTGCTAAAGCCTTTAGTCTGTATACATTTGATTTGGGGGTAACACATTACAGACATGTTTTCTTTGGGTTAGGGGGTGGAGCAGCCCTTACAGGAATGGCACGTTCAAGGTGGCGTGAAACGGGGGACCATTAAAAGGAAGAATTCCTTTCTAGCCTTAGTGCTCCTGTAGGTGTATGCAGGTATTCTAAAAATAGCCTGCTTGCGTTGACTGAAATAGGATGCCCCAGGCATTTGACTCTGCAGCTCCCCTCCTTTCCCTGCGTTTGAAGTCGAATGCTTATGGATGTTTTTCAGCTTATCGTAAACCCATCACAACTGGCAGTMCTCCACTATTCCAGGGCTGAGGGTTTTCTTTCTCAGCCTCCACCCATGCATGTACCTCAGGAGAYCATGTGAATTCCTCTCTTAGAGATGGTTGTCACTTCTCCATACCTTAAAGCTCATGCTTAGGATTTATTTCACTGAGGAAAATCTCCYACCTTCTTAAGGACCTCAAACACTTAGAGTGCCCTTGATCTCACTAGCTTCTTTTGTGATGGAGTAGTTCTTGAGGCCTTTGCTTCTTCCACTGAACCCTTACACTTATCCTAGGGTGCTGATTGATGAAAAGAAGGATATTTCTGGGAGTCTTGTATGTGCCACTCCCAGAGATCGTGGGGGAGAAAACTTGCACTTGATACCCGTGGAGATTTAAGCAGTTTGCCCAGCTGCAGATGGCCTTGCTGCCTGTGAGATTGCTGCCATGCAAAGCATGTCATGGGATGGGTCTTGCTGCAAAATAACCTGGCAAGAGGGTGCTTAGTGTGGTTCAGTCCTCATGGAMACACAAGCGAGAGCTTGGTGCAGAGCCTGGCAGATCCTCTGGGGTGGGCAGTGATGCAGCTGATATGTCACCAAGAAAATGTAGGTTGGAGTATCTGGGTGACTTTGAGAGGTCTATGCTGAAGTGTCTGGTTTGGTTATTATGCATGTGAGCTCTGAAAGCTCAGGCAGACTGCTGGAGGTTGGGAGAGTGTATTTGGGAAGATGTGGCCCTAATATGTACCCCTGAGGTGGGTGTGCCAGTGTTGGGGATGAGATGCTTGTCTAGATGGACCTTGGGTCTGACCCCTGTACTTGGGTGTAGGGGAGCTGTTTCATAAGTCATGTTTCAAGGAATTAAGGGATCAGACTTCTGCATAGGTGTGTGCTTCAGAAAAGATTGCAGCTGAGATCTGAAGAGGTGAGGAGCCTATCACCTGGATGTGTAGGGTTCCACAGGTGGAAGTTGTGTGGAAGCTGGGGCATGTGGCCTGACCACAAGCTGGAATGCTTTGTTGAAAGTGATTACACTCCCCTTAATGTTTATCCATAAATCACTAGCTGGTTCCAAAAGACCTTTTGGTCATGTCAGCCAATGCTTGTTTGGAGAGACAAAGAAAACACCCTTGGTAGACAGCAGGATTATGGCTTTTGACACTTTGAAAGCAAACTTTGCTGAACAAACCATGTGGATGATGGGTCACTTTCTTCCCATCAAACACCTTTCACCTTAGCCCAGCTTAGCCTTTTAGTAGCTGCTGGACAGAAAGGGCTGTATTCCCCAGAGAGGTGAGCTGCTTTTCCCCACAACTAATTTAAGCCCTCATTTAAGGCTAAAAGCATGGCAGCCTTCAAGTCTCTGGGCTCTGCACACACCAAGTTAAGCAGGAGGGATCTCCTTTCAAACACTTGCACTTGCCATGGGWCCTGCCTTAGGGGGAGAGAGGGAAAGGACTGAAGTGGTGAATATGACCTTTAGTGTGCTTAGCTMTTACTGAAAGGTCCTTTGTCTCCTCCATGAATCTTGTTGGGGAGAATCTGCTCCCTCCCCAGTCCCTTGATCAGAGGAGAGGAGAACTCTAAACTGACCCATGAGCTGCCGTATCTCACTTCTTGCAGTTCTTCTGGAGCTTGGAGAGTGAGATCATGGCTTGGAATAGYGCCTTGTACCCCAAAGGAGGCCTCTGTGGGGTGATGTCCATGTTATAAGATTCCTTTAGTGCCCAAGAGAACAGTGTGGATCCTGGTTTTCCATGAGTGCCATTGATATGCTAGTTCTTAACAAGGAGAAAAAACTCACAAATCTTCATGCTTGGCAACAGTTTGTCTTTCTAAGAACATTGCTGTCTAGGTCAGGCTCACAGATAACATCAGTGTCTATAGTTATGGGAAGAATGTATTTGGTGGAGAGCGGATGGCTAACRAGACAGATAAATAATAGCAATCCATGTAGACAGAGGTAATTAAAGTGACAGCCCCACTGATAAACAGCTAAGTAAATAGATGGGACAATTTACTAATGAAATGAGTATAAATGGATATATAGACATGCAAGATGGGGAAACTGACAGAAATATGAATTTGGCACATTCCCAAAGAGTGCTTGAAGGGCTGCTGTACAAACCATGAAATAATGGCTAGTCAGAGAAGGCTTTGCGTGTTAAATCATAAGGCTGTTACGGATTGGAGAGATCTTTGTCCTGTGGCTAACTGGAGGTTTGGTCTGTAAATGTGGTGAGAAACTTGCTTTGGGGAAAGATATGGCAGAATTGGAAGTTCTATCAGAAGAAAGGAKCTTTTGTGCAGGAGCTGGGCTGCTGATACTCAGATAAATACTTGAATAAAGGGACAGCAGGGCATCTTGTAGCAGTTTTGTAAATGGAAATTCAGAGCAGACTCTGCATTTGCTTTCCTCCGGGTGACCTCCAGAGCAACTTTTGGAGGGTTGATGAGTTTGCCCTGAACAASAAGTCAGAACCAGCCCCCAGGTCCTGCCATTGTGCTGTTGACTGAGCTAAAGAGCAAAGTACTTTCAAGCCAGAGAGATGCATAAAGACTTTTAGGGGCAAAGGTTGGGAGGGGAACAACTGTTGAAATGTGTGTCTTCTATTTTAGTCCTATAATGAAGTTTAGTCTATTCTGATTATATGGCCTTAATCACCATGCTAGCTCCAGGAGGACTTTGGAACTGTTAAAAGRGGACTGATGTTGAAGTGGGAGGAGGCAGTGTGAAGATGCCCAAATGGCCTAATGATTCTGCTCCCCTTAAGTCCCATAAATACAGTGGTGGAGGTGGAAGGATAGTCCTAGGTGGTATAAACAGGATGAGAAGCTGACAGGCATCAGCCTTTCCAAACCCCAAGTAAAAAAGCTTAAAATTAGATGAACTTAAAGCCCTTTGCCTGTAGGACCAGTGCAAGAATGGTTCAAGCTCACTACTCTTAGTTAAATGCGACTTTATTTCACATCTTAGGTTATACATAGCTTACCTCTTTGCTTGCCTACCTGGCTTTTGTCTTTAATCTACATGTGGGAAGATGTGAGGCCTTTCCRGACTTCTCCTTTTGGAAAAGGTTGGTCATGTTTAGAGCAGAACATGGATGTCTAGCTCATCCTGCTAGTCAGCCCCAAAGCTCTGTGCTGTAGCAAAATGCTTTTTGAATGCATGTATCAATGCTTTAGTCAGTGTGTGTTTATCTTCAAGCAATCTGATGYTGTATGAAAAGTTATCTTTGCCTTTGCAGGTTCTTGCAGCTTGCATGTGTGGCCAACTGGTTGCACCTAGAGCAATTGTGCATATCCAGCCTCTTTAGGGCAGAATCAGGAAAAAGCAGGATCATGGCCTTAAGCGATGCTTGGAGTCATTTGTGTGGCATAAACGGAACAGAGACATGGTGCTCTTTAAGTAGTACCTGTGCTGGTAAGGGCAGGGGGAGAACAGATCCTTTACTAGTGAAATGAAGTGATGCTCYTTTCCAAAAATAGCTTATGGTGCATGTTTAGAGGATACACATTAGTCCTCATTAAGCTCTCCTGGAAACTGGGGTGAACAGAGGTGCAGAGAGGAGGTACTGAGTGGGAGGAGATGGGGTGGTATGTAAGTTAGGCGCAGCAGCACATGGGCCCTGTTCCTCTGTGCTACAGAGCATTACAAAGCAGGTCAAGTTGGGACTTGAGTTTTATGCAGGGGTTAGGTGGAGGAGGCGGGAGAAGTTGGCGATGCAGCTTTCCCYGAGGCAGCATTTCTGTTTAGAGGCTTCTTTGTTTTGGTGCTCTCTTCTTGCCTTGAGATTAATGAATTTACAAAGATGGGGAAGTGTTTCAAGACTCATGCTACAAGCCATATATCACTGTCCTGCATGAAAGGCAAATAAAATGAGCAGCGTGGCAAACTGTTGCAAGGATGGACATCTGCCTCCCAGCCTGTGTGGCCATTTGCATTTCCAGAGCAGGTGTAAAGCAGCCACAAGGGCCTTCAAACTGCTTTTCTCCATGTGGAGCCGGGTTGTATGATAGGGCATAACATGGTTGCTTTAGCTCTGTAGGTAGAGGTTTCGTAGATCTACAAGCAAGAACATTACCAAGGGTGTCTACGTTGACCCTTGGTCGTGACTCTCAGCTATTCTAGGACCTCTGTTGTCAGGTGACCATTAAATAGTACAACTCCTTGCAGGATGGAGCAAGGGAGTCTCTTCCTCTGAGAAGGGGGTTTTATTCTCATTGCACACTGCTTGCACTGAGAAATTGGGTAGAGTGACCTCCTTAGGTCAGGAGCCCTCTAGTCTCTTGACTATTGCTCTGGAGAATTTGATCTGTCCTGGGTGTCACCATCCACATTGCAACGCTCATCTAAGGTCTTGTACACATGGACAAATGTTTGGAAACACTTTTCCAGCAGTTTTGCTCCAGTTCTTATCTGGACCAGGATTTAGGTGTTCAAAGTGCTAGACAGGCTGCATCAAGAGGAAAATGTAATTTTTTTTTTTCAGGATTTTCTGTTAAGACTTTAAGAGAGCTGACCAGTTCTCATTGTGTGCCTTAATACATGATTACCACATAGTATTTTGCCTTATTACTCACTTAAGGTGTGTAAAGTGAACTTTCCTTGTTTTATGATTTGAAGGTGAAGATGAGTGGATCCTATATCTTGTTCTTTGGAAAATGCAACATTTGTCCTAAYGTGGCAGCCAGTCTAACAGGATTTTTCAACCCAGATCTTGTATTGCTAAAATGGAAAGACTGAATACAARTGGTTAGAAAGGTAGAAGATAGAAACTTCTCCCAGTAGCTGGGTCTCCTTTGGGCCATATATTGTGGTGTTCCCTAATGCAGTAAGATTTGCTTGCTTTCTCTTGGTGTCTTTTCCAAACTCCTGCTAATGCTGGAGCCCAAAGTAAAATATAGCACTGGAGGTAAGTGTAATGTGTGCCACAAGTAATACAAGGCCTGCTAACTGCCTGGACATGGAATTTAGGAGCCAAATCCTTATGCAAGGTGCCATGTGAGGAAGCACTCAAATTACAAAGCGGGCTGGCATGCACATACCGTTTGAACTTAGTCAAAATCTGCACAGGTTGCTTAGCTTTATACTACTGGTAATGATGTCCATGAATCTGTGGGTTTTAATCAAAATGACCTGAAAGAATGGCTGAGAAATCAAGATGTAGATTTTATCCTTGGTGTTTTGCTGTGCCCTGCAGTGCAAACGGTCTCTCCTGACCTTTTGCTCTTATATCTTGCTGCTGCTGCTGGAGAGGAGCCTTATTGTGCCAGGCTTAGTAAAAACATGACCTATGCTCCAAATTTTATTGCTTTCATGTCAGAGCACAGTTGATGTTTGCAAAGTTCTGATACCCAAATGAATTAATGTTGGGTATTAAACTGCTGTCTGCTGTGYTCTGCAATGGGAATGAAACTGCTTGGCCCTTTTTCCTTTTACACCTGCTTATTTAGGTGCAATATCTTCCTGTAAAGAGAACGGGATCTATCCTTGCATAAGACATCCCTGTGGAGGTCAAATTATAGTGTGCAGTATTTCACCTCTATTTTACACTTCAGATCCTTTAGAATATTAYATTTTAAGTCATGCCCTCAGCTGAACTAAATGTGTTCTGTGGCAGTGTATTTAGACTGTGTTCAGAGGGCTTCCAATCCTGCTTGGTGGTGCATGGCTTGCCTGCTGTGGCGGCCACTTGTCCCTAAGAGGCATTGTAGGCACAAAAATAATCTGTCCTTGGTGACAAGACTCTTCTTCCTACCTGGTGAGAAAGGGAGGAAAGGCTGGGATGTGGCCTGGTTTGGGGAGGGGTGAAAAGCATCTGGGAGTGGTGCAAAGGCCAAGGGCTGGTGTCTGTAACTGAGCTGCTGTGCAACGGGTGCCAAGTTGGCAGCCGGAGGGTATGGGYGCTCTGGAGGATTCCTGCCAGGATAACTCGGCTGTCCCAAATGCTGCAGAGAAGTGCTGGCTTTGGTTATGGCTGCACGGGCTTGTTTTGGTCTGTAGTGAAACAGCCTGGGGTGAATATAGTGCTGTGCCCTGAGGGGAAGGGATTGGGAGTGCAAATGCTGGTGCAAGTCAGCAGCAATACAGAATCTCATTGCATCTCCCTAGAGCTAAAGCAATTGGCTTAGATGTGGAACCTTGAATGTCTTAAATTCTCTTCGGCCCTCTTAGAGATTTGAAGGCTTTTATTTTTTTGCAAGAAGTAGAGTGCAGGTGATATCACAGCTTTTCTTCCAGATTGGGGAAAACCCTTTCATGCCTGATGTGTGTGTTTGAAGGGAGCACTATCTGGGGAGGCTCTTGTGTTAGCAGGATCAGTGCTGGCCCCACAGGTCACCTGGGAGGTGAGGGGAATGGTGGCACTAGCAACAAATGTTCCTGCAATGGCAGCTTGTAACTGTATTATTGTCTGGAGCAGGGGTGGGCAACCCCTGTGRGATTGCCAAGGCTTAGCCAAAGTTAATTTTATCTTCTCTTTMGCAAAAGAAGCTGTGAGCCTGTAATTTAAAATTCTTCTTAAGGCTCGTATTGTAAAATGCAGAAAGCCCTGAAATGTGTGTCCTTATGTTATATTGTATGCTGGCCTTGAGATGTCTTCCTTGCTGCTGAGTGTGATGGGGTGAGAAGATGGACTGGTGGCTTTTTAGTGTTCCCTGCTGTTTTCATACTTAGTGTGGGGAGAAGAAATGGAGCTTGTTTGGTCCTGTCCATCTTCAGCTGTTAAAATATCCTCTTCTAGGAGATAAGCAACCATTGATAAGGCCTGAGGCTTTGCTTTCCTTGCCAGGTATATCATGTCCATTCCTCTTCCATAAAGCACTGTGGAGTTTAATCTCCTGGTGCATCTCCCTAATGCCCATTAGGCCTTGTGAAACACCACGTGTCTGTGGGCTCAGTTTTACACGCACCTAAATGATTTCTAGAAATAGGTACCTTTGGTGCTGGGGCTCATTGCTTCTATTTCACAAATAGGACATTAGCCATAAAATAAGAACTTATATGTAGCACCCACCTGGAAATTCTGCTGAGCTCCAGCCTTGCTGCTCTCAGTTCTTTCAATATTTGGTGCAAAAATCTKCTTGGCAAGCACTGATAAAGCAGCCTGTAAGAAAATACAGGCACRGGTGGTGGCTTCAGCCTATTTGTTTGTGCTGGGACAAAGTGAAGAAATGAGCCATGACTTGACTGGCCATACTGGGGTTGCTCTGAAGCTGTATCTGTGGCTAGGTCCCATTTTCTAGGAATGATGCAAACAGCTTGAAGAGTTTGGCAGATGGTRCAGCTTAAAACAAGATGATGAAACTGAAGGTCCCTGTGGTGTTATGGGGAGTCTGAGCATTAAGCCATGTAGCTGTTAGGACAACTGTGGCATTGAACTTCCACCCTGCTGTGCTAGCAGACTGGGACAGTAAGTCCCAGTTAACACTYGAGGTTCTCCTGTTAGGTCTTGGTCTGGCCATGGGAGGAAGCARAGCTCCTTTGGCCAGCTCACCTGTGCCAATGCCCTGGTAGGAAACAGTGGTTCTCACTTGGCTGGAGTTTCCTCATCTGTAGAACACTTAGACCATTTAGAGGAATCAGGAGACATAATTAGCGTTTATGAAACACTTGGGGATTGTGTAAAACAATACCAAAGGAGCGGGTGCCAGAGTGCTGACAATATTTGCACAATATGWGAGGGCTGCCTGTGTTGGGTTTTACTGCAAGGAAATGTGTGAGTGCCAGGACTTAAGCAACTGTTAAATGCATCCTTGGGGCTCATCAGTGCCACACGAGTCCTGTGAGAACACTCAATCCTCTGGGCTTAAAAAGGTGCTGTTGATCCAAAGCTTTCTGGAGTGGATGACCACCTCTCGTTGGCACTGCTGAGCTGTTGGGCTGGGCTTTGAGTGCTTGGCAAACCCCTGCCTGTCTAGAAGAGGGAGGGCTGATTCCCAGGGAAACAAATATCTGAAGACTGCCAAACCAGTTCAGGTTCACAGGCCTTTTCTCCTCTCTTAACTTCCCATTCTCTCATTTCCCCCTTTTCCTTTTGACATGGTTTTCTTTAGAAAGCAGAATTTTTAGGAAGAACCAGTGCTGTAGTATGTGGGGCAGCACAGGTTTGAAGTCTATTCTAATACAAACCTTGAATGGTTTGCAGTTGTCATGAAGCCTATCGTCCCCTTTATTAGATCTTGGATATCTAGGAGACAGTAGCTCTCCAAAGTTTAAAGTGCAATGAAGGCTATTACCACTCCTATTTGAAAGGTGAGATTATGATACACGAATCTGACCCCAATATCATGTAGATTTGTTCACATCAGGATCAGTCCTTGCATTCAATAATCCTGCAGTGTAATGGGGCTAAACAGTGAAATCTGAGCGTGCCTTTGAGCTGTATGTAACCTACTTTAGGTGAAACAAGGAAAATCTCAGGCTCCTTTTGGCTTTATTGCTAAATGTTTTCAGAGCAGCCTTGGAGAGAACCAGAAGGCCCCTGCAGCTGATAATTCTGAGGGAGACTCCCCCTTGCAGGCAGTTCCTGTAATGCAGGACCCCTTCTGTCATGAAGCACAATGAAGCACAATCTCTGCCTCTTAATAGCATTTACAGGGCAAGAAATGTTCTTTTCAGTCCTAGCACACCCCTGTGCAAATGCTGGTGGGTCAATAGGACAACTTATGTCTTTCAAAAAACCAGTTCCCCAAGTGAAAGACARGAGGTCTCTGGGCTCTTGAAAGTCAGATTGTCTGAGACTTGTCAAAGGCCACAGGCTAAGTCAGGAAGGAAGAAAAGGACTGGTGTTTGCAAATTCCTCTGGTCTTTGAGCTCATTCATATGATTTAAGTGTAAGAATATGGTTTGATTTAGCTGAGGGGGAGATTTATGGCTTTTGTAGGAGATAGGCTAAGCAGACCGATCTGGAAACCCTTTTGAATTTCAAACAAACAATGTTGAACACAGCATGTTTTATTAGCTTTTAATTGAACGGTGTCCTATGTCTCCCATGGACTGCAGGTGAATGCTTGGAATACTCGGTCTGTTTCAAAGCTTTTGGGTTATGCTGAGCACGAGGGTAAATCATAAGGGACTTGCAATGAAACAAATTCATTCCTTCTGTACTTTTTGTAATATGCCTTAAGAATGAGGAAGCTCTCCYTTCCTGGAATTTCTAATGCCTTTAGATATTTGATCGGATCCCATGCGAGTCCAAGTGGTATGTTTTGGCTCTGTGTTAAATTTTRCTTTTCTTGAAGTTAGGGAAGCAGAATCTGGCAAGAAGCACATTTTTTTAGGTACTGCTTATTGCTGAAACCCAAGYCTGCATTTCCATTTTTAATGAAAACAGAGCTGATGTCTGTTTTCAACAAAAACAGGGGTGAGGCACCTCCTTCTGCTCTGCAGTATGGGTGGAAAAAATAGAGCTGGGGAGAGAAAGAAGGTTAAGTGTAATAGCACTTCTGATCAAACCCATTATTTCCTTTGTCTTAATAAAAATATGCTCCGAAGGGCTGCAACCAGGTATAGATCCTCCAGGGAATTCAAATCCTTCAGCTTCTTGAAAGCTGGAGCTACTGTGAGCAGGAATCTGATGGATTGCAGCTGGGCATGTAATGGCAATGCTGGCTGGCAGGCGGAGTGATTGGTAGATGGGTTTAAAGGGACTTGAGCAATCTTGCACCCATGGCTGGCTCAGACTGCTGAAAACAAATGAGCCTTGAGTGGCAGCCAAAGTCTTTTTCCAATATTGCATGGGGAAAGCAGCAGGGTTTAAGCAGTGCAGGCTGAAGAATGCTGGTTGCTTTACACAAGACCTGATATTGAAGAGGTGTTGGCCTAGCAGGTGCCTCCTTTATCTTCTCTGGAAGCTCCCTGGCTTTAGCAGAAGCAAAGGACATAGAGAACTGGATGACTTGCTGTCAGACCTCACAGGGCTCTGTGGCTGCATCTCTCTGGGAATTGGATATATGGAAATCTTGCAGAAGGGACYTGGATTTTGGGTCACCTGTGTGCTTGGGTGATTATTTTAACTACTGGATCTTGACTGCTTTTCCAGTAACTATTTGTGAAAGGCCTGGCTCATCACATAGGCTGGGACTTCAGGACAGGTCCTCTGGACCACAGTTGTGMCCCTCTGCCTGGTAACTGGCCCTGGAATGGACATGAGATGCCCATGGAGAAGCTGCTCTGCTTCTGCTAACACCTTTGACAGTATCTTCAGTTATACTATGGGATATAAAGAGYTTGTGACAGCTGAGCAGACTTTTTTTTTGGCATTAGTCTTGGGCATGACTTGAGATTTTAGCCCAAATTGTGGGGAAGCTGTTGCTTGTCTTTGAAAAATTGGGCTGGAATGGAATTTTCCAGGTTAATCTTATTGGAACCCACACGCTTCCATGTCATGAGCTCCTCCAAGAGCTTGTACTGGGTAGGGMTTCTGGGATAAGCTGTCAAATGCTAGAAACTGCTGTACTGTTGATTAGACAACAGTTTTTCCCCACTATTTCCAGTCTGCTCTTCCCCTTCCTCATTCCTGTTCTGCTGGTGGGGTGGAAGTGGAAATAATCTGATGAATTTGTAGYAGAAAATATAGTTTCTGAAATATGAAAATTGACTTGTTTTGCAACCAAATCATTGCATTGCAATACTCTCCTTGCAAGGGAAGAAATTCTCTGCAATAATTTGCCGAGAATKTATACCTTGTCAGTGATGTAAATGGACAAGTGGCAGTTGTTTGTTTAGAAATGTTTTTAGTTATCAGTTATCTGGAATATCTGACTGGAAGAGTCTGAGATGGTCCTTCCTGGAGGYGAAAGGACCTTCACACTATTCTAAAGGGCCTTTACACTTCTGTCAACTGATGCCTCAGCTTGTGGACTCCAGARTGCACCATGCAATTAGACAGTGATTGACTGCTCAGTTTGTAGCTGAGTATTCAGGCTTTAAGGTGACCATCTGCACTCGGCTTCACAAAACTTGAGTTTAAATTTCAATTGGCTAAAACTGATTGCTGCCTTAAGATGAGTATCTAGAATTGCTATCAAACAGGTGCTGTCTCCCTTTCATTAGGATAATTGAGTTTCAGCAATACTTGTAGTGTTAAGTCCTTTTAATCAMACTTCAAATGTTTGCTATACTTAGCACCCCAATAGCTAAGCCTCACTATGTCTATAATGCAAAGGAGCTCCTTACCTGTAACATATTCAATATTATTTATAAGGCTCAAGCCAGGATCCTATAGAAGTTAGAGATGTTACAAAATCTCTTGGCCCTGCAGGTCATGTTCTGATCTCCTGATTCATATTAGAGCCTTTTGTTCTGCTGAAAAGGCTTAATTGCAAAAATTTGCTGCTCTTTTGTGAGAGMTCAGCTATCTTCTATGTTGTGTTTGGAGCTTATCCGAGAGCTTTGTTTAAATGAAGATCRTTTCAGGAGCTAGGTTGGATGGAACCAGAGGAAGATGATCTGGACTGGTCACTAACTAGTTTTCAGATATATGGCTAGCAAAGTTGATGCTATTTAGGGTTCCTTCCAAACAGACTCCAAAGGTCAGAGTGGATTTGCAGTTCAGGTCTACCGTTGTGAGCCCAAGATGAGGGATCTCTTCCCWCCTTTAGAGCAGCTGAGCTGTGGAAAATGGAAACCATGAAGTTACAGGGACAGAGATGGARAAAAATGGTGAAACTTCTCTGAATGCCAGTAATCAAGGTTGAATTCTTAGGATATGGGTAAGRGCAAGAGCCTGTGTGTTCCTCCATCCTTGCTGAATAGATGCAGTCCCATTACAGTAATCTTTCATCAATTAGTTGCTTTTCTTGATGGCTTAGCAAATATTTCTATTTGTAATTTCYCCCAAGAAAATGGAGGCATTTCTAATGCCCCCAGAAGTGAGGCCAGAGGTGGTGCTGAAGCTATGGCAAGAATTGGGGTGGAGGCCTGGAGCAGGAGCAYAAAAGCTCTACTCTGAGCAAGCATGGTGTTGGCATCTCCAAGATATGACTGCTCAATGGGAGACTTCCYCTACTTACAGATTGCTAATTGATTCTCTGCTCCTTTCTGAAATGAACACTACATCAGGAAGGAAATTGGCTCTGCCACTTGACCCATAGGAGTATTTACATCAAGTTGTAGTAGCTTACTGTGTATCTGCATCCCTGGAGAACTGGACAAGTGCCTGCTTGCTTTGTCTGAGCCCATGACCCAGAGAACAAGAAGTTCTTTTGCTGAAACAAATGCAAGGAGCTGAATCAGCTGTGTGCTGTCCTGTGCAGTACGTGGCCTCCTGGAAGGTTAACACAGAATGGGCTCTRGCTAGAAGAATTGTGCCCCCACTGAGATATGGGGAGAAGATGCTGACTTTGAGTGGGCTGCGGTATGTTGACTATGTCTTGTTTGAGGTCATGGAAGTGAACTGGATTTCACAGGGYATGAATCAGCCCAGGCACAGGTTTGTAGGAGCCAATAATGGTGAAGAGACTGTTACCTGACTATTGCTAACTTTTCTTGAATCTCTCAAGGCYTAATGCTACTGAGGGGAAATACCAGATGCTCCCTGTTTATACATGTTTAAGTGCTTCCTTTTTGGTTTGAGCATCTTTGAAGCTTGAAATGAAAATAGCTTGCATTTATGCCTCAGCTTATTTGCAAAGTGGTCGGTGGGGGAAATATGTCTGAAGTTATAATCCATGGTCAGACCTCCTCTTTCTCTAGGAGGCTGCAGGACATGGGAACATGGTACTTGAGGAACGCTGTTCTGGGCAAGGGGATGGGTGGGGATGATGACTTAGGCATCCTCTGGTAAAGCTGCACTTTGTCAGAGGTCTTGTTAGACAAAGCTGGAAATGGTAAATGTCAACTTTGTTCAGATCACAGCTCAGTCCTAGATGTTGCTCTGGTCTGAGGAATGTCTGCTTTCACTTCACATGGGATTCCCACCCCTGTGTGTGCATCCCATGACTTGTGCTATGGATGGCCCAGGGGGAGAAGTAATGTTGGGGCACCAGCATCATGCTGTCCATGTGGTATATTCAACCTGCTCAGAGACTGTACGGGAAGCTCTTACCCTTTAGCAAGGAGCTTTCRGAACCTTAATAGGCGAGTTGCTCATGAGACTTCCTTTACTGGCAGAATCTTGAGGAGTTTTAATACCAGGTGTAGGCAGTCATCTCCTTATAGGAAGCATGTCCTGGCTGCACCCTTGCAGCACAGCCAGGAGATCTGCTGCCTTCCCAGGGTGATACAGTCTGAAGGCTGTGACACTGTTACCTACAGCCCCAGCTCTCCTTAAGAACTGCRAGCCTATGAATCACAGCAGGGGGTGGAGAGAACAGAGGAATACAGAAAAGCTGGTGATTAAAGGCTGGGATGTTCAAAGAAGCCTCAAATAGCTGGGTATGTGCAATGCACTGGTACTTGAACTCCTTGGGCTATATTTGTTGGCACTCCATTTCCTCTTCCACAGATGCCTTTTATTAGTAGAAATGTCCCTTTGTCACTGATGCATTCAGCCTGCAGGGAGTGCAATAGCCACAGCAGAAAACTGCCTCTCCCASAAGGCAGCCTGTGATTGTCACATACAGTCACTGTCCTGGCTGTGGTCTGGACAAGAAGGCAAGCGAGTGGTGATATCCTGGGTGTAAGGTCTGCAGAAAGGCTGGGAGCAGGTCTGTGCTTGGTGCTCTTGCTAAAACCCCCCAACCTCAACCAAAAAGTCCTAGTTGGGAGCTCTTTCACAGCACTTGAATTCCAAGCTTGTTTGTGGCATCTGCTTTGCATCTCTCTTGCTCACCTGGGAAGTCTTTGGCTGAGACAGAAGGTCTGTGGGTGAGTTCAGCATGCCTGGGTGCCTGCCCGGGGCTCTGCGCTGCCTRGAAGGAAGCGTCTGCTCTGTTCCAGTGCTAAGAGGAGAGAAGAAAACACCTTTCCCTGATGGTGCCAGCAGCAAGTCTGGCAGACAGCTATGAGCTGTCAACGGTGGCCTCTGAGGATCCTCGAGAGGACCTGCCATTTCCTGGGAAGGCCACAGAGCTCTTAYGCTCCCATAACACTGCTCAGAACTCTCAATGTGGCTGAAGGATATGTCTTCTCCCAATGCTCTTCAAGCTGCTTTGCTGCAGGTCCCTACAAGCAATAGTGCTAGAGTGGTCCCAGAGGGGCTGAGTGTGAGCCTGGCACTGGCGTGTTAAAATATTGGGTGAATTCAGCTCAAGACACTGCCTGTGCTTGAGAAATTCTCAGCTTCTGTCCACAGGCATGGTGCAGACTTGTCTGAGGTCACGTAGCTGGCTTGGTGGCAGAGGAGACTAAACTGGGGCCTCCTGCTCCCAGCCAGCCCATGCTYGAAGGGATAGCATTCCTGCCAGGAACTTGGAGATAGAGTTGCAAATAAGGGATCTCTTATTCTTCCTGCCCCTGGAGCCACATCCAGTGGGCCAGGGCTGGAAGCAGTGCCCTGGAGCACATCATCTCCTCCCTGCCTGCTTTGCACAGCTGGAATKCTGCCCTAGGCTGTGGCAGCTCCAGTGATGAGCAGGGCTGTTGAATGAGCAGGAATGTTGGGAGCCGGGCTGCTCATGGGAAGCACAGCCTACCTGGGCAGCTCCTCTTCCTGCTCCAACCTTTACCCAGTCAGAACTTGGGAACAAAGCTTGTTTTCTGACATTTCCCAGCCCTCTGCCCTGCACATGAACAAGCTTGTAGGAACCCATGTTCCTGGCAAGAGCTGCAAAGTGGGTGGGACAGTGAGAACAGGCAGGAGGCAGCAAGATCCATCCACAGAAAGAAACTTTCACTTGGTCCTTTGATGCCCTAGGCAGGGATTCAGGTCTGAGGAGCGGATCCGTCATCAAAGTTTGGAAGAAATGCATAAAAGTGGGAAATCTGAAAAGCAGTGAGAGTGTAGCCTTAGGCTCAGCTCCGTGCATAGGTGCTGTGTAACTTGCATTACAGGTCTGCCTCTGCAAATCATTCTCACTCCTACTCCTCACGTACGTGTACTGCTTGCTCATGCTGGAGAACGTTTTCYTCCCACCCATGTTATCCAGAAGTAAAGGTGTGCTTGGCTGAAGTCAGATCTCCTGGTTTGGCTGAAGCCTGAAGATCTTGATTTTTTGTGTTTTGGTCCTAATCTTGCACTTGGTCATTTGGACCAAAGCTCCTATGATCCAACTTGATCTACTGCTGGCTACAGATAACTGATTTCAGGCTAAATGTGGAGAGGCTAAACTTTGTTTTCACATCTGATCAGAAGCAATGCTGGTTCCTTGATTGACAGTCAGAAAATACCKTTTTAAGAAAAAGGAAAACAGTACATGTTGAAATCCCTCAAAATAGGGTCCTGTTTCCATTTGAAACTCCAAGACTCTCCTTTATTTGGTGTCTTCTTCTAAACAGAGGACACTGTAGGCTCTCTGCTCAGCTGTCTGCTCTGGGTGACTAGCCCTTCCAATGAGGTTGGGAGGGACACAGCTGTGAGTGCTCTGTTTAAAATGGAGCTATATCAGGTGTACAGATWGGCAGATGAGATGGTCCCAGAGGGTGTCTGTCCCCTTTCCCTGTGCATGTTCCTGTTTTTTTGTGAGCATGTTGGGTTAGAGTAGATGAATCTGAAGAGTACTTGGAGTTGTTGGGAAAGCCAAGATATGTAGGAATCGAACACTTAAATTTGTAGAGAGAAGGCTTAATCTGTGTTCACCTGAAAGTCATATCCAGGAGAGCTTCCACAGGACTCTTCCTGCATGCCAGCTCCTCCCTGTTAATGTAGGGGTGAATCTGATCTGCTAAGTGTAAATCTCAAAGCATATGTCAACAATAAAGTAGTTAGGCTTGAGTTTATTCTCAGTGCTTTGTGTTTAGTCTAGAGTTACTACTCTAACTCCAGTTGTTTCCATTACTAGTGTGGTAAAATATTGGAGGTCTCTTGTGGGGCTGAGGAAAATGTCCTGTGCGTGGGATCTTGTCTGTGCCATCAACATTGTCCTGTTTTGCTGYTCTTGGCAAATATATCTCCTGATAGTGTTTAGTTTGATCTTATTGTATGTGCAAGCTGTGCTCTTAAGCTCATAGTCCCATGCCTCTCCCTCCAGGCAAAGGAGTGTCCTTGGTTGGACCCATCTCTTCTAGTCCTGGTCTGGCCTCCCTAGAAGCAGATGATTCCCCATGCTGCTCTGTGTAGTCTTGTTCTACCTCTCAATGGAGACCTGATCCATGAGATCCAAGATCCCTGTTGTGAYGTGCTCTGGCACTGTTCAACGAGACTGAACGGTGACAGCCTAGGGTGGCATCCTTGAATAGCAATTCCTTGRAGAGCAGAGCTTATTTTGCCAGTGGTGGAGCTGGGAGGCCAGGGAGGGTCCTGTGTGTCAGATGTGTGATGCAAGGTGGAAGCACCAGGCTGCTYGGGAAGGGATTAGCACTAAGAGGCTTGGCTCCTGGATGGCGTTGGCAGGAAGCAGGTGGAAAAACGGTGGGGTTTAAGTGGTGTTTAATAAGATGATGAAACTCACTGCTACAGGAGACCCATATTATAGACTTCAAAGGAGATTATACATGCTCAGAAAGGAGGAATGGTGCTAATAAGCTTGCTGGCCTAGACACAGACACATCCCTGTCTTGAGGTCCTAAAACAATAGACTCAGTAGSTGCTGCCAATACCCTTTTTAAAACTTGCTCTGTGTGTGAACTTAAAGCTAAACTTTTTTCCCTCTGCTGCAATATGTGACCATGGCTTGAAATGGGACCCTGTTCTCCATGGTCCTTTAGAGCAGAGTTAGGAAGGCAGAAAACCATGTTAAACTGCAAGGGGATTGATTTCTACCTAGSGAGGAGTGGCCTCATACTGGAGCTTGAGTGTTTAGCTCAGTTGTCCCCCAGTCCCAGCTTCCCTTCCCAGGAGAAGGGAATGCAGGCCTGTCTGCTTCCCTCTTGCCTTCCTCTTGCCCCGTTGTCCTCTGCTCTTGCTGTGCCTGGTGCCACGTGGAGCCCGGTGGGAAYCGAGGATGTGAAAGGGGCGAAGAAAACCTTCGTACCTCAACGAGACCCTGTGCCGGGTGTCCCCCGATGTCCCCGCGCCCGGGACSGCACGGAGCGGGCCGGGGCTGCAGGAGGGGGCGCCGGCCACGAGAGGGCACTGAAATGATGCGGATTGGGGCAGTTGGATGCGGTGCCCGACCTTCCCAAAGCTGCCTCTGGAGGGGGGGAAATGGATTTGATTGTTTCTTCCTTTCTTTTCTCCACCAGAAAGCTGCACCCTGGAGCCTGAAGCTGGGCTGCCGTGGTGACCCCTCGAGCTGCCTACCTAGYTTTGATTCCCTTGCATGGGAATATATTTCTTCCAGTTTGTTGTCTTTGCTGAGCTTCCATCAGTTAGATCCGAGTCAAATATGAAAATGCAGTAGCACAGGTCACCAGGGAAGCAACAGCAGCTTTCTATATGCTGAGCATTAGATATGAAACCATTAAGGCAAAAGCACTATGTAGGAGGTAGATTTGGAAGGGTCATTTTAGCTTCTCCACCCTCAGGGTTTAGAAGGGGTTTTGCTTTGCTACTTAGACTGCAAATTCCCTTTGGTTTCTCCTGAATTAGTTCTGACCAGAGAATTTGTGGTTTCTTGGTCCAAAATGATGGCAGAGCTTTTCCTAAGAAGCTGCTGGGGAGGTAGTGTGGGAACAGGTCCGAGTTCAACTTTACTTCAGAGGAAATGCAGGAGCTGCTTGAAATGTTTATTTTCCCTTTTCATTTTGATCTTGTTTTTATTCTGACTCAAGTTGCTTCTAACTTTTAGACCATACATGGAAGTTAAGAAGTCTTGGAATATTTCAGAAKTGCTCTTCTGGAAAATATTTAAAGATCTTGACTTTTATTTTTCCCCCTTTAACCTGGAATCAGAAGGAAATGAAATCAACAGCCTGGCACCTCCTTTGGAGACTGGTCTGTGTTTTCGGATCGCTTCCTAGCACTGACTTTTCCTGATATTTGTCAGCACACTGAACTGCTGCTTCCAAACAGCCTTCTGGCATGTAGTGCTGCAAGAAGGCAGAGGCAGCAATTCCCAACTGTGGGATTGAGTCCCTGCTGAATGCTGATCTTTGCTTTCTACCTGGGACTACTGATGGGAAGCCAGAAAGCAGCACTGTATCATATTTACCCCATTTTTTTCCTTATGAAAATTGGTGTTGAGCTGAGGATGGAGCGGAGGATGTTACTTGGAATTTGCAAGGACAAGGGCCATGTTTTTGACCTCTATAGTAAGCATGGAAATTCTCCAAGCTGGTGTGTTGCTAGCAAAATAGGTGTTTAGACCTTAATGAAATGCTAAGGCCAGCATTATATGTTATGGTCCTGAGYGGTCCTCAGCAGTTCTCCTCGCTCCCCTGCTGATGGCAGTGCTCTGACTCCTGCCTCCACTGCTTGCAGCTGAAGAGATGAACTCATTGCATTAGTCCAGCAGATAAATGACTCAAATGCATCTGGGCATTTAAAATGGCCCTATATAAACCTTTAAAGGGTGGCAGAAACTGCCCACACCACTRTTTTAAAGCTAGTGGTTTCTGTATGAGCTTAAGGCTGAGGTATGAGGGAGTAGATCTTGCAGTGCAAAATTGCTGTTTGTAACCCTGCATGTCCCTTCCTTGCCTCTCTGCATGGGTCTGTAAGGGTTCAAGCTTTGGATCTGGCCCAGGCTTTTCCCTTAATGATAGCTTGATCCTCAACTATTTCAGGTGGAAACTCCAAGGGCAGGAAGCCACAGGAAAGAACTAGATCCCAGAGGGAAGGAATTTCCTGCAGTACCTGCTTTGTCTTCATGGTCTAACAAGGGGAGAAAGGGAGAGAACTTGGCAGGAGAGATGACTTAGCTGCTTTGGTTGTCCCAACCATTCTTGAACAAGACAGTTTACTAATGCAAAATAGGTATATTGCTTCAAGAGTAGTTTCTCYGTGTTACTTAGCTTGTATAAGATGTAAAGGACAAGTCTACTGTTTGTGAGAAGCTATTTCTGAAGTATTTTCAATTCCCAATTTTAAAGCACTTTTTTCTCCAATATAGCCTTTTTTTTTCAAACTTTGTGATGCTAAAGCAGCATTTCCTTCAATGAATTAACAGGAAAAATTTTAATCAAAATGAATTTTGCTTTTAAAATAGTTTTCTTATGGAACCTTGATGATTTAATGCCAGTAAAAGTTTTTCTAATTGTCCAAATTTCTCCAAACTTTCTGTAAGGTGGCAAACGAGCAAAGGAGAAAAGACAGTTTCTGATGCTGTGACTTTTAAAAATCAAAACCTGCACACTTAAAAATTGCAGAGGCTCTCGAGGCCCTGAGGAAGAGGAAGGGCAGATCATCTGCCTTGGGTTTATGCTGGTGGCTGGTGGTGTTCAAAGACAGCATGTGCGGGAATGTTTCTACTAGTAAATGAAGATATTCTCTCATCCAAGAGGGAGCCTGCCAAATGTGTATTGCATAATGGGGGAAATTCCAGGCATTCCTGGGGAAATTGCAATTTTGAGAGTGCAGAATCGAGCCCATWTTGGGTGAAATGCTTAGACTGTTATGGGAGTCCAGTGCATGAAAACCAATCTGAATGAGTGAAATAGAGGGTCTCCAAAGTTCCCGTACAGGGGGATGAGGATGTGTTTTGTGCTCCTTAGGGACTGGGAATTTCTTCTCAGGGCAGTATCCTAGTCACACTGATAAATAATTGATGGCTACATCAAGCTTTTGTTATCTAGAGCCCTGGTGCTACTGCATGTATGAGAAGCAGCAGTGTTGGAGCTGCTAATTGGATGGTCTGGTTCTGCTCTCTTGAGGGCTCAGGTGAACTTTCCATTGACCCAAAAACTGGTTTCCATTGTCTCGAGGCTGGAACAGAGCCCAGTGTGCTCAGGGCATGTGGGTTTGAYGGGTCTCTGCAGGCTCCATCAGCTGTGGATRCTYYYAGGCTTTTGGGGRGAAACCRGGRTGAAAAMAGGAAGGAGGCAGATCCYAGTTCTGCTGAAACCAGTGGCATTYCCTCCTGGTTCCCATGCCATCAGCCTCATACTCAGAAGTAGGTTTTCTCCTTCCTGTAAATCCTTTGATTAGCCACTCTGAGGACAAAGTAGAGATTGGACATGGATTGACCCACTCTCTTGGAAATGAATGTGCAAAGACTCAATAGGACTTTATTAAGGTTAAAGGTAAAAGCTAGCCTGTTGTGTGCAGATGCAGTGGTGCTGGAGTTGGGCTTGTTGGGCAGGGAGTGGATCAAGGGACATCATTTATCCTGGTGCTGTAGGGCCATCGGAAGCCCTACAGTTGTGTTATCACTGAAGTTTTCCTTTGGAAAATGAGAAAGGAAATCTTTCAGGTGGATTGCAGGGCAGATAGATACAGGTCTCTGTGTGTGCAATGGCTTCAAAAGTGCTTGCTCCTCTAGGCAGGATTTACACGACACCATATCACCCTATGGCAGCTGTATGTACACTTGCACTTGAATATTTTTCCCAACTTGGTGAACTAATGGGACTGGAACAACGACAGCTGTCAAGCAAGTCTTAACATAGATCTGATCCATGTCCTCTGCCTCCCCTGTGGCCTCCCACCTCTAATAGGCTTCCTTTTTTTAAAGTCTTTGGTGCTTGAGGCTGGCCTGGCCAGGCAAAAATCCAAGTGTCTAGAACTGGAGAGCAGCTCGCTAACGTGTTTCAGAATGGATGAATAGGGTCCTTSGTTGCCTCTTCATTGCAAAAATATTCCCCTGCCTTCATCTGTCCAGTAGCCCTAAGTGTCTTTCCAAATGTGTTTATCTGAAATTCTTKACATTTTTACCCTGTGTCCTGTGCATGGGAAGCGGCTGGGCTTTTGGATGCACGGCCCTGGAATCAGGGCTTAATGTACAGCTGGTTGCTGGCCTGTTCTGCAGTTATCTGCAGGAGACAATCCTGTTGAMGGAAGAAGAGTACGGAAACCAGCCCAGTGCCCCCAGTGAAAAGGCAGGTGATAAATGTGCCCCGTGATTGCATTCCTCTTGTGTGTATCTCAGCCTCACTAACTAATCCCTCCCAGGAAGGAGGTTGCAGAAGGAGGTAGCTGTAAATTACTGCTAGTCTCTTGGCTTAATTGGCTGTTGTAAGTTTGCTGGGAGGCCAGGTTAGGAATATACAAAACTCTAAGTAAAAGMGGTGGATATTAGCAGGAGATGCAATGAAATCTGGGGTTTCAGCCAGTTGGTGCCTTGTGGTTGGATCCTACAGTGTCTAAGAAGGTGCYGACTCCAGCTGAAGCATTTCTTGTCATTGGGGCATTCTTAATATTTCTCGCTCCCCTGTGGATTCTCTGGTGTCTAATAATAACGCTAATAGGCTGTGTTGTGAGCTCAACTATTTCTTTCAGTGTGGGCATTAATGGGTCTCTGGATAGAGGGCCCTATTTTCATAAAACTTAGAGGAACTGGGACCTCTGCCCCTTCCTTCAAACTGGCTTGGAATTGGCCAAGAAATCTGAAAGTTATTGGAGGCAGGGGAGACGAGTATGTTTATTTTATTTATATTTTATATATATGTATCCCATGTGCAGACTGTGATTGCATGGACCTCATTTCTTAAGAGACCAAGCTTAAACCTTATGTTTACCCTCYATTGTAATAAACTCCATCTCCTTTTATTTACCCACCTGTAAGATTTGATGATTTCCCCTTCTCCCCACTCCTCAATTTCCCCATATCCTGTTCYCAGAAGGTCTGGGGCCCTTCCCAAGAGATAAATCTGTGCTGTTCTCCAGGGATCTGCCTTGCTGAGGGATGCTGATATGTAGGTGCACATATGTTACACTGGTATTTGCAGCACGGTGAGAGKGAAACGTACAATATGGAGATAGAGTTTGCTCTGAACTTTCCCAAATGTAGTTTAGATTTGTCTGGTTTCTTCTGAAACTGCTAAAGGCACCTTAGGAGGAAAATAGTGAAGCAGTGCAAAACAGGAGCAACTGAAATGGGAATTTAAAATGTTTGGTTCAGGATAGACCTYTTTTGGTTTAGAGAAGATTGTTCTTTTTGGGACTGTTTTTTTGATATGGAAAATTTCAACCTATTTCAGAATTTGAATCGAGTCAATATGCATTTAATGCTCAATCAGCGTGCACGCACACAAATTATCCTTTCGCACATGCCACGTTATGCATGTTTTCCTCTCCCAGCATTCCAGCCTGCTTGGGTTGACCTTGTCTCTCTCGGTGATTTAGGTTGTAGAGAAGGAATGGGTAAGGATTTGCTTTGACGTTTAAAGGCAATCCAGGTAATTGATAGCACTGGCAGTGTCCATCTCTCCCTCCATATATCTGCACAACAGTATCTATTTTTGACGTAGCTGACACGCCATTTCCTTTGGCAGCCCAAGGGCGGCTCATCTTTAAATTAAACTCGTCTCCGACCCTTCCAATCTGTGAGCTATACAGAGGCAGACACGGGTGGGGTATATCATCTGGAGACTGTGCAGGCATATTTGAGCAGGGTGATGTATTATCAAAAGGGCTCTGCATTACTGCTAGCTGGAACCAAAACAAGCTCTAAAGTATTAACTAATGACATGGGAAGTCCCTTAGGTATCTAATCACCTTTAATGTTCAGATTTAGAAGACAACTTTAAAGGAAGAAAAAGAGATTAGCGGGTCAGGTCAGAGCACCCCTTCCCCCTTTCTCCCCCCCCAAAAAACAATTGACTTTTTAAAGTCCAAACCAGATACATATTTCGCCCCATCAGCAAATGCACCTTTAAAAACTGGGTCCTACAGCTTGGAGCAAAAGTTTAGTGAAGTTTAGAGGGGTTTGAATCTTTGGCTTGTATCTGAACCAGCAACGGGGATCTGGAAAGCATCCTTTACAAGACGTTTGAGCTGAAGTTTGGTTCTGTCTAGCTGTGGGAATAAGAACCCCTCCCTGTAAGACTTCAGCTGCAGCTCTAAGTTTTCATGCATGTAGCCTGCCTGSGTTGAAATCTGTGCCCTGTTAATCCCTGCAGCAAGTTTACCCTGCGCTGCAGTTCCCTACCTGTACGGAGGYGCTAAAAGACATGGCCATGTCATAGGAAGTCTGGCGGGGCAGAAGGAAATACTGATTTTTTGCCTCCCAAGTCCTAGGCCAGCATGTGGTTGGCAGAACCCTGGGTCTGTGGACTGTGGGAGGAGGGGGGAGAAAAGCCAAGAAAAGCAAAGCTGTTGTCACTAAATTCACTTTCCAGCACTGATGTGGACCCAGCTGTATTCTTTTGACTCAGACCCCTACAAGGAGGAGGGTGAAGGCTTTCAACCTTGTTCTTTACCCAGTGGGCCAATTCCCACTTCTAAGATTGGTCTCTTACAGCTTTGAAGGGRAAAGGGATTAGGTTTCAGTTCCTGCTTGGGGATGCTGCTGTAGTTATGTGTATYAGGAGGATGCCTGTGCATGAGGCACAGGGAAGGGATCCCTGAGCTGTCACCTTGTCCTGGGCAAACATGCATTTAGTCAAGAAAGAGCACTGATTTTTCCCTGGTAGTGACACAGCCTGGCACTCTGAACCTGTCCTGCTTGGAGCCAGTATCTCTGGGCTGTCCCCAATTGCACTAGTAAAGCCAAGCCCTGCAAATACAGGTGGTGACAAGGGCAAAGCTGCTGGTGTTTGCAGGTGCTGTCTGGATAGGGGTGTTGTGCCCAGCAGGGCTGGGAGTCACCTCGGGAAGTCGCTTAGTCTGTCACTGTCACAGGGAGTGTGGTCAGCCTGCAGCTCCCAGGGGTTAAAACACTGATTTGAAATGCATCTGTGCACTAATTTTTTCAGATATATCAAGAAACCTGCAGCTTCTATCTTCATTCTAAATTGGTTCCAATTTCATTACCCTGCCTTGATCTCTAAAGAAACTAAACAAATTCTGCATCCCAAATTGAGCCTAATTTTGCTGCAACACTGATGTTTRTGTTCTGATACTTGGTTGTTCTAGGAGAGACCTTAGCAGTAGCCATATACCTTAGAATGGTTGGATGTAGGAGTAAAATTTGAAGTAACTAAAATGCCTTGGAAGCCTGAATTTCACTGATTTATTTTTCTTCCGGTTAAAATTTTAGCATCTCAGTCATTGGTGCTGTTTTTTGAAAACTTTTTTGAATCCTTGCTTTTTTCAGGGGTTGTGTCAGTGGATTCTCCAGTAAAACTTGGAGATCACCATCTCTAAGTTGTCATAGATTCAGACAAAATTTTGGATTAACATAAATATTTTCTACCCCTTCTCCTTATGTTCTGCTCCATCCAAAAAAAAAAAAATGCGTAGGAATAAAGATCATCTTTGACATACACACATCCTTTTCTGGTTTTCAGCCAGCCTGCTCTTACCTAGATGAATTTGTTAGTGATTTCTTAAGGACAAAGTCTGTGTTAGGGTGAGACTTTATGCCCCTGAAATAGACAGAGGCTAAAGCAATATTGGACCTGGGTCTTGGCCAAGACGACAATGTGGTGGTGAAAAGGGGTCCTGAAGACCTCCACTCTCTATTTAAAAGCAGAAATCCACAAATTCCCAACAAAATGAAACTCTGGAATTGTGTCTAAGTGTGCACATCACAGGGTAGCAATGACATGAGTCACTAGAGCTCAATTTTCATCTCACTTGTTATGATGTCACCTTGCCAGACACTTGAATAGCTTTGTAATCTGTGGTCCCTAAGCATTTATTCCTATTAGATTAATAGGATAAATGGACTGGGGACTTTGGTGACATCGCAATAAACCATGGGAGTGAATGCTGAGCGATTCTGCATYGCGTTGCAGATCTGAGCGAGCAGGCAGCGGGTTGGCAGCTTTCCCCATCTTTGTGTGATGGTTCCTTGATGCTAGTGGGATATTGCCTGGAGTGAGCAACAGGACATGCTTGCATTTTTTTCCCTTTGCTCTCATCTATATCATTATTTGGCCTTAGTGTTACCTGTAAGGTTCCTCTGGCATTAAGCAGTATTTCATTCATATGAAAAATCTTTTTTTTTTTTCTTGAGGTGTTGAAGGAGTTGAGCTTGGAAGCAGTGTTCCAATTCCCTTGGAAAAAAAGTCCACAAGCAATTTGGACTATAAGAAGACATAGAAGGTTTGTGTCAATTGGAACAGTGACAACCTGTCTGGGGCAATGTGTACSCCAGCTAGGAGAAGGCAATTGCACGATGGAGTGTGCCATCTGCCTCAGGGCTAGGGTCCTATGCCCATCTGAGGGTCYAAACTGAGGCTAGGAAAAAGGACATTTTATCCTCCTGAACTATCAGATGGATGTCTTAAATCCCACATTTAATCAAAGATAAGCCTCTATAGATTTGGATTAAAAATATACATATTTAGTAAGATCTCAGGAGAATGGTGTGAGGGAAGTGTGGCAGGTTGGTAGACACTCTGTCGCACCCTGAGCTTGTGTTCCTTGTCTCTCCCTTGAGAGAGGATGGGATGGATGCACCAAGGCCCTGAAAGCTGCCTGGCAAGGCTGCTGCCTTCACATACTGCTGGAGTCCAGGCTGCTTTCCTGTTTTGCTTGTGATTTTTGAAGCCCAAATTGTAATGGGAAGTGATTAGAGCAGCATGAAGTGGATGGTGCTCACCTATGTGAAAGCAACTTAGGGCTCTRTCAATATTTACTATATTGGCTGTATGCAGTGAATCAGTGCACCTTGCTGCCAGGGTACTGGTGGATGGAAAACTGCTGTGGAGATTGGAGGAACAGGCAGATGTCAAGTTTATAGACTGAGGGAAAGCTTAGGGAGCCTAGGGAACACAAGGCCTTTTAGTATGAATGCATCAAATATTCTTGGGGTCTGTTATTTTGAAGGTGTCTAGGAAKGATTCTTCCCCTGCAGAAACTGGCAACATAAACTGGCCCTTGCACTATTTGATGCTAACTCAGAGCACTAGTCTGAGCTCTTACAGGACCATGAAGCTCTCACATAGCAAGCATTAACCCAGCCCYGGGGATGTCAGCATTTGTCTCCTGAGAACACTGTGAAAACCACACTGGTAATAGGACAAATATTCTCAGCATTCAAAGAAGCACAGATATTTTCTGCATCTTGATGCCAAAAGCAACATGTGTGTTTGAGGGCTATTTTCTGCTGCCGTCTCCCTGCCTTCAGTGTAAGGYTGTGGCTCCCGATTTGGGCCTCCCTGCAATTACTGCGGTCCATATCGCTCTCCTTTCTCTCCCATATCTGTGAACAAGCAGGATCCACTGCCAGCAGTGACTGATGCATTTGGCTTGTTGTGTCTGTCCACATATGCTGTGATAAACAATGCTGAAGTGGTCACTTGTTCTGCCTTGGTGCATCTGCCCAGAGGCTTTAGATGCTGAATGGAGGCATGCAAATCTCTTAGGCTCTCTGTCTGATCAGTGCCAAGAGAGGARTATTTGTTGGGGAGCAATTTAACCTATTTCTTCCCTCTGGTTCTGGTGGAGTCCTGGCTCTTGTTTTGGTTGTCAGCAACTAGATGGGATGGATTGAACAGGTACGCTCTGGCTCCAGAGGATCCAGCACAAATTCTGGTACCCAGACAGCCCCTCAGTACACAAGTGATAGTGAGTTTGTGCTATAAACTTAGCATGAGGCAAGAGTGGAGATGGATGGGGCTCTGTGAGGACATGGAAAGATTCAGCTAAAATCTGTGGTTCTCAGGGCAGGGTCTTTGCACGGTGGTGTTGAGGTTGAATGGAGTTTATTCCCCTGGAATGCCCATGACACGTTGTTTATCCATTTCTCATCTACACCATGCAAGGGAAATCTCCTCTAATGTCCCATCTTGATGTTGGGAGATAGGGGTGACACCATCCTATCAGGGTTCAAGAGCAGGTGCAGGTGGGTTGCAGATATGAAGCTATTCCCAAGGCATCAGCAGCCTCTGGACTTGCCAAGAAGATGGGAGGGGGCTCCCTTTCCACTYCCAATTTCTAAGGAAAAGTCTGCAAACCCTGAGCTTATGTTGTTATGCACTGCGCAAGGTCCCCTCAATCATCTTCTCTTTGCTGGCATCTTCTCTCATAATCATTCATCCTCTCTATAAACAGATTTCCTAGTAATGGTTTTCATTTTCTTTGAAGTGTCCCATTCATTCTGCTGCTCTGTCCATTCATGTGCTTGAGGTTCCTTGAAAGGAAGACAGACACAAACATCTGAAGTGCTTGAAATGCACTAGCAGCCTTGGGGGAGGGCATAGGCAGAAGCCTGTCCCTTTTAAGATAGATCTATTTARGGCCACTTATTCCCATTTTTTAATTTTTGACTGTGGCTGAAAAAATTCTTATCTTTATTTCCCTAGGAGAGATCCTAAATCAGCATAGTTTTTAAATGCCCTTCCTCYTTTCTCCCAGATCTTTTCCTGCTGCTTTAAACTGTTATTAAATGGAAAGCATGTTCTGGAGGCCAGTTTAACCCATTCCCRAAATGAAGCAGGTGCTGAAGCGGTTTGCTGCTGGAGTTGGTTTCTGGATTAAGGCTTTATAGACTGACCATCAAAGCTCTGCGTCCAGGCTCATGTAAATATGAAGCCATATTTGGCMATAAAATAATCAGGAATTGTATCTATTCCCTGGAAGGGCAGGGACTTATAAAGAAAGGCTGGATTTCTTTTTAGGACCAATATAGGACCTGAAATTAGACCTCATTCTGTCTCATCCTGTGTATTTAGTGTATGTATTTATTGCTTAGTAGCCTGTGCTTGATGAAATGGCTGCTTCTGTTCTTGGGTAGCACCCCTGYGAGCCCTTGCAAAAATAAGTGCCCAAAGCAAGTTCTGAACTGTTTGGGGGTTTATCTGCCTGATTTTTGGAATTTCACGGCACACATTCAAGTTACCACATGGCATTTGGGGCTGTATTTGCAGCCAGCTTTAGGGTTTGATTTTTCTTTTTAATTATGGTACGGTTAYGGGCTGGGGGCTTGCTGGATGTGAGTGAGCTTGCTGTTTCCCCACCAGCTTGTTGCATTGGGTTGTTTCTTTTATGAGGACACGTTTTGGCTTTGATTTCGGCTTTATATGTTGTTCTGTTCTATCAGTTTCCAATAGGCTTTTGAACCCGGGCCCGTATATAAATGGAGAATTATGATTCTAACATTGTGTTATATAGCAATAATAACTGGAGGTTCATATTAATATGAACTGCAAGCCCCAAATCTCTTTCAAGAGACAATTCTCTCTGTGCCCAGAGAGGACTGTCTGTTTTCAGGGGGTTTGGACCAGATTTGGGTGAGGAACAGAACTGGGGGAAGGAGGGAGGAACAAGACAGCCCCCAGCATACYGCGAATGTGTTTTATATTGTAATATCAAACATCGGCTTATTCTGTGTTTTCTGTTAAAACAAGTCATAAAAGCACTACTTGAAGGGGACTCCATTCCTATATTTTATATATACCCACAGAGAACATGTGGAGCGCAGATAATAGCGACCAACCTTCCCCCACCGTTTTGCTCCTTCTCCCCCTCCAAACCCATTCATCTCTGYGATCTAATAAGAAAAAGAGCAGAGCTGGTGTTAACACAGGAGGGGTTGTTAATCTATTYGGAAACGGGGGTTTGGGCCAGGCTTTTTTTCCCCCTCTTTTCCTCCCTGTGAGTGGGAAGGGAARGATGCTAAGCTGCTTTTTTGGGGGACAGGCCTCCAATTGTGCTTTGGTGGTAGCCCCTCCATGCAGCAGGGAGGGAAGAAGGGATAGGGAGCCCTGTTTGGGACCCCTGTGAGCATCTGGGTCTCGCTCCCCAGCTGGGGAAGGGGCTCGGTGGGGAGAGGGAGGGTGTTTGGCATGGGGTGGGATGTAATTGATAGCAGGGAAGAGCTGTCACAAGAGCAGGATAGGAAACTGGCTATCCGGGACAGACCTGGCTTTAAAAGCCCCTAATCTGCCAGCCCATGTATTAAAGGGCTGATTTGAGGGGAGGACAAGGGGGGTGGGGTGGGGGTTAAAGAGGAGGCCTGACTCCTGTTAGCTCCTTCTAATGAGGCAGTTGAATAGCGTTTAAAAGCGCTCCTGGCCTGGCATGAAGTCTCACAAAGGACCTTCCTTATTTTAATGCATGCAACTGACTTTGCTTTACAAACACTTTTATAGTGTCCAGACACTTACAAATCGACCTTCAGTGATTCTTGAGTTAATACGAAGTCTTGGGAAACGTTAATGCGCTATTAAAAAGAAAGTCTCTCAATAGATCTTTCTAGTCTTACAAACATGCTCTGAGTCCTTGAATACTCAACTTCGGGTATAAAAAATGTGAAGTCGTTTAAGACTATTAATGGGGAAAGGGAGCCGATCCTGCATTCCTTGCCCAAGTCCTTCATTTAAGCTATTAACCTATTTTTTCTCTTGATTTTTTTTCTCCCCCTTGTTTGAATAAAGAGCAGCGAGTTTTGGTTTCAAGCAAACATTTGAAGCTCAAAGAAGGGTTTGTGGATCGGGAAGCTGCTTTCTCCCCTCCTCGATATGACAATTGGTCTAATAAGTTCCTAGCTCTCCCCACAGACCTCGGTGCTTAGAGAAACAAGTAATGCRGGGGAAGAGTTTTAGGGCTCCCATTCCCGTGTTCGATAAATTAGAGGAGATGGGAGCCGCGGAGCAGGTCCTCGGTGAAGGGGGAATTCAGCCCTGCAAATGGGTTGGAAAATGCACTTCCCTCCAAGAAATATTTAAAAAAAGTCTATGAGCCAGAAGGGAAACGGTTTAAACTGGCAAGTGAGACTAATGAAGGATGTGGAGAGTAAATCGGAGTGGAATAACTCAACGGGACAGGAAGTRTGTGCGCACGTATATATTTTTACAGTGCATGCGTAGAATATGTATGGATTGCACTGATTCTGTGTGAGGGGCGCTGGAGCCCATATCCTGGGAGCTGCGCTTCCCGGGATGGGGGTGTCCCCTAGGAACGGAGAAGCGAATGCACTGGGAAAATCAAAGGGAAATGCTGTGCAGAGGATGGGGCCGAGCTCGAGCCGGCCGGCTGGGACGGTGCTGGGGAGGAGGGAGGGGAGGCAGCCCGAGCAGAGCGCGCCGCTTTTTCCTTGCTCCAGCGGCACCTTCCCGGGAAAATCYCCCTCTTCGGCCTTTCCAAAGACTAACATTCGTTTCTCATACATTTGGTTTCGGACCTTTCCTCCTTCTCTAAATGCCTTTTCCTGCAATAAATCRGGGTTCCTCTGTAACCTGCATTAAATGCAGGAGTCGAATCGCAACCTCGCGGGGAGCGAGCACCTCTKCTTTGGCTCCTGGAGACGGGCGCCCCAAATCTCCTGCGCCTAAGGAAAATACATATAATATATGTGGATATACGTATGTATGTGGAACGCAGCCCCTTGCCCGGTCCCTATTATCTCCTGCTCGCGCTGCCCCTGCGATAAGCGGGACCGGGACAGGGCTCCCCGCGGCCGGACCCCTTTTGTCTCCTTTTCCTGCCGTTTTCCCACCGGGCTGCCCCGTGTCCCGGGCTCTCGCCTTGGCCAGGGCACCTCGCGGAACAAAGGGACGATTTAAAATCGGCTTGGGCGAAACAGGCCGCCCCCCGGACCCGTCCTAATGATGCCTTTCATCGCCGTTGTGTTTGTGCAGAGCCCGCGCGCCGATGCGCGCAGCGGCCGAGCGCGGAGGCTCCGCGCCAGAGCGCCCTGGAGGGGGAGCCGAGCAGAGACGGGCAAATAAACAATGCTCTGTTTTATCTCCTGCTTCCCTCGACGAAGATTTTTCCTTCGGGGGAGGCCGGGGGTGGGGAGGAAGAGAAAAAGGAGCTGGAGCACACGAACAGCTGCTTGGAATCTAATATAGACAAATGGACATCTTGTATAACATTAAGTTTTAGTAGGCAACTCATTTATTTTGAAGCGCTATTGTGAATAGTTTGGCAACGGGCTGTCTGCCTCCTGTTCCTGGAAAGTAGCTGCGCGGTTTGGGCAGGGTTTGGGTCGGGTTTGGGCAGCGGAAAAGCTGCTTTGTCCCTGAATTCTCCTAGGTTCCTTGTCACCCTTTTGGGGCTCYTGCCCCGCGCAGCCCTTTTGGGGCTGGGGATGTTCCCTCTGCAGCCSCACAGGGTGGAGAAAGCGATGAGAACACCCCAAAATGAGGCGCCAAGAAAAAGCCTGCGGAGAAAAGACAGATTTGGGCAATTTAGAGTCTCCGTGAGAGACCTTAGAGGATTTAACACTTGCAATGGAAAGCAATTATTGAAATGCGAGGCTCTGGGTCTTCCGCCGCTCCTTCCCCTCGCTTGTGCKTGTTAATATTAAGCCTACCAGAAAGGGACGGCGCTATTTGGGTTTCCAGCTCCCTCTGTGAACAGCTGCCCCGGGCAGCCCCGTGCGCGGAGCCCTGCGCGCACCCACGCGGCTCCCCGCGCTCCTTGCTGGGGCACCGCGGATCATAAACGAGGCGCTGAATTTTTATAGCAACGATGGAACCAGGAGCGCAGGGGCTAGAAGAAAAYCTGCCTCTCCCCGGCCTTGAGGAGAGCGCGGTGCCGTCTAAGAAAGGGGGTTAAAACCCGTTGTAGTTCAGTGCGAAACAGCCCCCTTCGATGCGAAAATAAAGTCTTGTGTGCCTGGGTATGGTCACCCTCCACTGTCCCCCCTGTGTCTGCTGTTCTCTTATCAATGCGGGGAAATTTGTTTCGAATTGGCTGAGCAGGTAGAGCCGCCGTCCCCGGTCACAGTTTCCTGCGTCCCCTTCGCGTTCTGTCCATCCTTGGAGACCCTCTTGGGCGGCCCTGGAGCCGGCAAAGGAAAAAAAGGAGAAGCTGCCGTGGTTTGGGAGTTCGTAAGGGCACCAGGTAGCTCCACTCGAGCTGACAGCCTCTCCTCCTCCGTTTCGCATTTATTGGTGGTGGCAGAAATTCCAGAGTTTGCTTTAAATTTTAATTTAATTCGTTGTTTGTGTATCTATCCTCATATCTATTCCATACATATATATATATTCTATCTAACCAAGACCATTTGGTGAATTACAAGACAGTAAAGAGCCCTGGGCCCAACATAACGCTTTCTGTCCGGTCAGAGGTTTTGTTGGTCGTTTTTCTATTTCGCAGAAATCGCTTTCTCGGAGTCTTGCTGCGGCGACAGTCTGCAAACCTCGTCCGGGAAAATGATACGATGCGGGTGTTCAAACGAAACCTTTTTAGGCCCATGTACTTTTATTATTATTTTTATTATTAATTTTGCAGAATCAGATTTACTATATTGAAGAAAAACAGTGTGGTTAAAAAACGCATTTTTCGGAGGAACAGGGGAAACGCAACAGATTTTTAGGATGGGGAGAGGGATTAAATCGCCATTCTGTCCGCTTGCAGGGCGCTGTTAGACTATACTGGGTGAGGTGGGCAGGGAAAGGGCTGAGAGTAAAACCCGTATTGACCTCCAGGAAAGCGAAGGGGGGATTCAAGGGAGCGAGCGCGGACGGGACGCGCACTTTTACTGCGTTTTTGCTCGCGATCGTCCCCAAAAGATCCCGACCGCACCTCTGATCGCTGTCCCGGGGATCGATGCCCTCCGTGGAAAGGGGGGATGAGCGGCCGGGCTCCTCGTCTCCGCGGGCGGCAGGAGCCGCCCCTAAAACGCCTCCGCGGGCGCGGAGCCGCCGCTGCCTGGCCCGGCGGCTCCTCTCGGCTCCGCGACAGGGGACACAAACGTGCGTATCGGGCGCGGTGGCTCCGAGCGGCTCTGGGGCCGCGGGAGGGATCCGCTCCTTGTGCCTTCAGTCCCCGTTTAAGGAACTTTAACGCTTTCGCTTAAGGAAACGATCAAACCTCTTCCTGTCCTGCGTGCACCCCAACGGTGCCTGCCCGGCTCTGCTCGCCCTCAGTTACAAGCCCATCCGTATCTCCAGCTCCGAGCGCTTCTGCGGCCGGCGGAGAGGAGGGCGCGCAGACACCGGGGCTCCCCAGCCGGCCCGCGGGGCGACCGCCCCTCACCGCAGCCTCCGTCTCCCCTCCGCGGCCCTGCGAACCGCGCCGAGGTGTTAACGAGTTAGCGGAGGACGCGGCGCGGAGCCTCCGCGGCCCGCGGGGGAGAGCCGCGGAGCGGGCGGCGACGTCGCCGTAGGAAACTCCTCGGGTTTCTTTACGGGCTCGTTTTCTCCGAGGCGTAAAGAATTTTCGCAAAGCAGCGGTAAATATTTTYTCTGCTGGCAAGTCATTTATTGGCATGAAGAGAGTCTCTTTTTTTTTTTTTCTTTATAAAGCTACATGTGTTGACCATATAGGATCAGAAATAATGTGGCCTTTCTGGTTTTGAAGAACTGCTAATGTCATTAAAGGTCTTCCTAACACGCCAGCTAGGAGTTCAAAAAGCCTCGCCTTTTATCCTGGGCATATATTTGGTTGTTTATAAAGTGCAGACTTCCTTATGCTTCAAGTGCATCGGGAGGATTCCTGAACTCCGTAGAAGGATCTGTTTTCCACTATATTCTTCTTTGGAAATTGGACTGTTTAACTAGTGTCTTTCCCACTTCTTTTCTGGCTGCTATTTTTATATATGCAACCGCAGAAGAGGTTCCCGCACACAGAAGCAAACAAAGAATTTATCCCCTTCTGCTTTGTATTACACAAAATATCTGCGCCAGCCACTAATTGTCCATTAGTGCTAATAAGTGGCTAAAACAATATTAAAAGATAACCCGAGCAACCTGTCGCCTTTATTTTAATTTGACTTACTGAAGTCGGGAAGGTTTTGACGCAGACCTGACTAGACACGTCCATGGAATCTGTGTACTAAACTTTTGGACTGTTGATTTTGAGGGTCACTTATCTAAGCTAAGTTCAAAGTGTCACCTGCTTTAATCCCCTTTCTGTCATGCTCGCGGAGACTCCACACAGCCCATAGTCCGTTTCTCCAAGTTCTTTGGGGAAAAAAAAACCCTCTCGATTCTCCCCCTCCCAAATACACCAAGAATTTCTCCTCTCGAGTCTATAGATTCTCAGGGAAAACTCATTTGAATTCAATTATTAATATTTTCCGGGCATGCTCTTTTAGTGTGCCATTTGTAATATATTAGGATGAATTATATGTTAAAGAAAAAGAGAAAGAAAGGGGGGGAAGCACAAAGAAAGAAGGCTTTTCTATTAAATAGAAACAAGATGTTAAAATATAGAATGTATGAATTTGAAATCTGATGTTTTCCACTCTTGGATGCTGATGGCCTTAAAAAAAAAAAAATCATTTTGCTGCTTCTGCAATTTAAATCCCTACGTAGAAACATAAATTATCCGCAGGGTTATTATTTTTAATTAAAATTCTCTTTCCTGAAGGAGTTGKTTTTTTACTTCTCTTTGGTTTTCCAGAAGATTTTTCTTTTTCCTTCGATTTAAAGTTTTCATTAATTGGAGTATTCTTAAGTCGTGTCTCGTAAGCCGAGCGGGTTGGCGTTTTTGAAACCTTGACAAAAACCAGTCCACTTGTTTTGTTTTGGGTGAATGGGCTTGGTGAAAATGCATATTTTTGAAACAACTCAGAGGGAGTGGAAAAACTTGGAGCTCCTCAAACATGTCAATGAACACTGTTYGCACGCAGAAAAAAAGTCCCCCTTTTTATTTTCTTCAATGAGCTCTTGAATCCAGAGCTGCGTGCTCAGCCTTTCAAGGGACACATCTAAATTTACGCATCTCCTGCCTTGTTTAGGAGTTTAAATATAAATGGTGTCACTTGCCCAAGTGCTGAACCCTCACAAATCTCAGCGAGGATGAGGGGGGCAGCTCTTGTTTGTCGCTGTAAAAACCGAATCCCTTTTCCTCTCGCTGCCCAAAGGTGGCTTTGGGAACTCGGACTAGCCRTTGAGTTCAGCTGCCTTTATCATTTCCTCTTGTGGAAGACCTGGGGAAGCCGGAAAAGTACTTCTGTGCTCTGTGAAATGAAGGGCTTGAAGCACTTGGGGTACTTCAAACGCTTTGAGAGCGGTAGGGCCAACACACCTGCTTTATGTTATGTGTGCGGATGGTCTGCGAGGAGCCACCTCGGCCACGCCGCCCCCTTCCCTGCATTCCCCGGCAACTTCCGAACAGGAAAGTAGGAAGCGGGAAAGATTTGTAGTTGGGCTTGCTCTTTTTCCTCGATGTTTTGTCTTTCATAATTCTTCCCYCTGGTGATTTCAGGCTGAAGAGGCTGGAAAACTGTGGAAATTTAATTTCTGTTAAAAAGAGGGGAAAAAAAGAAAAAACCTTCTTTCTCCATGCCCATTTGTAAATTCTTTTGGTAGGGGAAATAAGGATTTCTCTGTTAGAGGCATTTTCTGTTTTCTCATGGGCAATTTTAGTTTTTGCTGGGTTCTCTAGGATTACTAGGTTCCCAATGCAGGAGCTGAAGCTCTCCTGTTCTATCCAGTTTCCTCCCTTTTCAGATGATTAATGTCATTGAATGTGTGTCCTGTGTGGCAATCTCTTCCCTGTCTTTTGAGATCAGCAGCTCCTGATCGGGATCATTTTCCATTCCTGTGTGCCCTGGGTGATTTGAACACCACCTTTGTAAAACGTGAATGTGAATTTTTTTTCTGTCAAATGGGTTTATTGGTTTATTAGTAAATTTGCAGTGGCAACGTCATTGCCAGGAGGAGAATGGCATGGACCAGCTGTATGGTTCCCACTGAGGGCAACCACTGGGTTTGTTCTGCTGATTTTGTTCAGCTTTACCTTTGTAATGCCACACAGTTAAGCATCACWAAAGTATATGTGACTGGTGATGCTGATCTATCTGAAGAGGAATCAGAGACCTTCAGTCTCCAAAAGCATCAGCTGTCGTGGTTTGAGTGTGAGATTGGGACCCGGTCTTACAGCACAATTCCAGGGTGGGTCCCTGGGCTCTTACCCATTGCCGCCCTCCCATGAACAACTCCCAGAGCTTTCCCGRTGCTCTGGTTTGATTCCTCTTTAGGGAGATGTAGGAATGGGTGAGAAAGATGACRCTATGTCTTTGTGTAAGCAACTTTTGGCAGTGTTAGACTGCCCAACAGTCCTGAGCAAGAACTCGAGCTCTAAACTGATCTATACGTTCAATGACTTTGGGTTGTCTACTCAATATCTTTGCTCTCCAACACTCAGTTCTGTAGTATTCAACCGGGAAGGTCCTACTAATATAGGCAGGASGAGGCACAGGTCTACAAAGAGTAAGAGGGGGTCGCTATTTTCACAAGACCTTAAAACTGGACCCTAAATCTTCAGAGGAGGGCAGTGCCTGGAAAACAGCTGTCCAATATATCTACTGTGTTAACCTGGTAGCAGGGAGGGGAGCAAAAATGTGTTTTGCAGTATAATATTGCTTTGTGCCTCTAAAAAGGCTTCTAATTTTATGTTTTAAAGGCAAACATTGCAGCTAATTGAAGAGCAGAGAAGAAAAATGAATCTCCTTTTCTAAGCGCCAATAAGACTGGGTTCTGGGCCAGTGGTTCTGTGAGAGGTCTCCATTTACTACCTGTCCTAAACCTCAGGTATTTTAGAAGGAAAATGCCTGCCATATATTAAAAAGAAAAGTCATTAAATAGATGTCAGGAAAAAAACAGAGGACAGAGAAAACCCATACGACTGAATTTATGGCTTGCTTAGGAAGCACAAGTTAGCACTGAGAAAGCATAAATGAGAGCAAGGGGGCATCCACRCAGGGGAGAAGACTTACCACTTGGTACCTTCTCAGTTGTGAGCTCAGAAGGGGTTCCCCTAGCTGGCAAAGCCCCTGTCCCGTCACTGCAGTGYGGCCCCTTCTCCTGCCCTTCACCCYAAGCCCCCCTTGCTTGAATGGAATAACCCTTCTCCACCTCGCTGGGAGTTGGGTTAGGCCCCGTGCCCAGAACGTTGCTCCACTTTTATTGCTCCGCTGAATGCACCCATTTGCCTCTGGAGGAAACGGGGCTGAGCTCGAGCGGTCCCAAGCCAGCAGGAAACACAAGACTTTGTGGGCATCCATGCAGCRGCCAAGTTAAATGTGCAGGAGGCAAATCCAGCACTCCCCGGGACTGCAGACTCAGGCTCAGGCTTGGGTAGGAGGATGTAAGAAGAGGGGAACGTGGAATTTTAGCCATGGCCTTGATGGTAGGAAAGGTGTTCAAAGCATTTGGCAGAAGACCAGCAATCAGGCTGGGCCCTGTCTGAGGGCTGCGGGTAATTTATGAGCTCTGTCCACGGGAAAAGAGTTGTCCTATTCATCCAGGCTTGTGTTGTCCCAGAAGTATGGGCAGAACTAGGAGCAAGAGGGTTCCCTCTAACACAGTGAGTAGGAATAAAAGCTGGGCAAAGAGGYGGCAGGGACTGTGGGTTTGGCAGTGCTATAAGCTCCCGTTGAACTTTAGACTTCTCTTTCAGGAGCTTTCTGGGATCCCCCAGACAGTCTCAGAGAGGCTGGTGAAGCAGGAACAACCACCTCTTCTCACTGCTGCCCTTATCCCAGGCTCTTAGAAACACTGATTTCTATTCAAAAGTTTTTGAGCAGGAGACCTAGACCTCTGAGGACGTTTGTTCTTAATCCTTCTCATTCCCATCTCCTGTTTCTGCAAGAAGATATTGCAGTCCCCRGCACTAACCCCATGGGCAGGCTGAACCATAACATTGGGCTCCCAGTCTTACATGCACTGTCTTGTGTATGGATCCCACATGGTCTTGCAGAAGATGCTATGTGGTGTGGCTGCCCCTTCTCTACTGTGTCCCCTGCCCCACTCAGAGCCCAGCTCTAAACCTGCATGGATAAGCAGATGACTTGGAAAAAAGAAAAACTATTCCCAGGTTAGCTACTGATATTCCATGTGGCCTTGGGCACCTCACTTAATCTTTCTGGGCCTGTTTTGCCTCCATCCTTCAGKCTTTGAGAGGCAGGACTGGCCTCTCCCCATGCATAGGATGCTTCACACGGTGCCCCATCACGGTGTGGCCTCTGGACTGTATCACAGCCCTACTACTATTAATAATCCAGAGGATTAGAAAGATAAGCCAGTTGCAGCAGGACTCAGGCTTGTCAGTGCTGTCCACTGACTTGTGGTATCTTGTAGGTGGGGGAACTGCTTTGGTCTGTTTATTTACAGTCTATAACTTTGGAAATGGTCTAATAGCTGCTCAGGTTTTTATTTCTTTGYGAGCCCCTCAGCGTAGGAGACATCTGTGCTGACAGAATTATCTCTTTCTTGTTTTCCCTCCTCACAASGCTGCTTTTACCGAGAGCTGCTTTTTAATTGGTAGCTCCCATGCAGCCCTCCCCCTCGGCATGGAGGAGACGTCTGACAAGTTGTATATAAGTAAAATATAGGCAGAGTGAATACATGTATTTCATCTGCAGAGCACAGCATGTCAGATATTTAATCTATATTTCATCCCGGCAAAGCACAATATTTTATTTATATACCGGCAGAGCCCAATAAACCCCGGCCCTTCTCCATGTGCTTGGCTCTGCAGTGCTGTTCCCACTCAAGGTGGAGGTTGCTCTGCAGCTCAGGTGCACCAGGTCCCACGTGCTCTGTTCTGGTCCTCTCCCAGGCTTGGGTCTCTTCTCCTGGTGTCAGTCCCAGGTTTGGCCACATAGGCAAGCTGCAGGACTCCCTGGGGTCACGGCAAGGTGAAAGTTGTTTATTCCCTGGAAAAGGAGCTGATTGGAGCGAGTTGGAGCCGATCGGAGCCGGGAGCATGGGATTTTGCAGGGCTGTGTGAGCTTGTGGGGCATGGGGCTTGCTGGAGGCTGCAGAAGGGAAAGATACCTCTGAGTGATGTCCCTCTGGGGACACCTGCCTTGACCAATTTAATATTAAGTGGATTTTGCCCCCTGCTCTATCTAAGTTTTTTGTTTTTTTCATCAGGTCATGATGTCCCTTTTGTAGCTGAGGGAAATGAGACATTAATGTGAAGGACAGGCCAGATTTTTGAGGACGTCTCTGGTGCTCTGTCCTCTAGGCTGAGCTGTCCATATCGCCGTGCAGCATCACAGCGTGCAAAGCAAGAGGTGCTCAGGGCTGCTGCTCATGCAGCATCTTGCAAGAGGACTGTGTGTCCCAAGGATGGTTAGGGGGAGCAGCTAGAGGTTTGAATTAAGTCCCCTTGGCCTTGGCAATGGAGGATTTATGGGACCATCCAGTTTCTTCCCGCTGTGCGACCTGATGTAGTCCTGYGTGTCTGCTAAACTAAAACATGTATCTGTTTCTTTTCTCTCTCCTGTTCTTGTATTATAGCAAAAAGGAGACTTAAGGGAGATGTGGTGTATGGGGAGGAAGGGATGAGGTTTATGGAAATGTCAGAAGTTACCTGAGASGGACATAGCCAGAGTGGGCTGGAGGTTTTTCAAGGCTTCAGAACAAACTTAAATATGTCAGCCAAGCCGGAGGGGCTGGGGCAGGGCTGCTCACGCTGTGGAAAAGGTAGGGAGAAGTAACCTGCTAGTCTTTGCTACAGCAGCAAAATCTCAGCTCCTGGGGCTGCTCTGACTTACCCAACCACTCCAGTCCTACTGCACAAGGTGCCAAGGTCCTGGTGTAGTGGGAGCTTGATGACTTACGGTCACTGCCTGATACACAGAGAGACTAGTGTCACTATGGGCAATGATGGACCACCCCTTCCAGGACTGAAGGTCCTTCTGATGAGCGTGCCTGCAGTAGGAGATCTGTAAAGCCTGGCTGCAAAGGCAAATCCTCATACTCATCCTGTCACGGGTATGAAAACTGAAGAAATCTGACAATGCGCATCCTCAAATGGAGACTTTGTGGTGTTTGGTGCAGCAAACCATCATTTGTGCGTAGCACGATGATGCTCCCACGTGTGGGTTCTCTGACACCCAGCAGATTTGCTGAGCTCCTGTGGCTGTCTCTGCTTCGGTAGTGCTGACACAAGCAAATAAGCTCAATGTTCCCCCCAGGCAGCACAGGCTGAGCCCCGGGCTGGCTGGCCAAGGCAGCTCTGCAGTGCAGAGGCACTGGGAGACTCCATCCGGAAAGGCGACTGGAAGAGATGCCTGTGTCCCCCCCTCCCTGTTCGGAGACGTGTGGGACCCTTGTGACAAGAGCAGTGTTTACAGGAGCGTGGAGGCACTGGGGTTTTCACGCTGGGATTTGGGAACGTTCTCCCTGCTCTTTCTCCTGAGTAGTTGGTCAGAAATGTTTATCAAGGGCTAGAAAGGAAACCTGTGTGTATAATACCCTAGACCAGAAAGCCAGAAAAAATCTTGCTGAAACCACAGGGTCAGCCTGGCAGATTTGCAGCACTAATTTACTGGTGGCTTAAATAAATAGAGGCAGATTTTCACTCCTCCCCTCTCCTCCTCCTCTGCCATCCCACCATCTACTCTGTTCCTGGCAGTCAGTACATCCCTGAGGTGAGAGCGCCGCGTTTCCTACCCGATCACCTGGGCTCCGTTCTGGCTTTGCTGAAGATCCAGCTGAGCACAGATCGTTCCCTCTCCTCATTCCCTTCACTCAGAGCCTGCAGCCTTTGCTAGCCGTGCGCTGCCTGCTGCTGGATKCCTGTCTGCTGCCAGGTACGGAGGGTCCTCCTGGATGGTTACTCCAAGGGGAATTAGAAAATAGGGGTAATAGCTTCTAGTGCCTACCCTTTCTTTCCCTTCCTTCCGAGGAAGAGGAGACTGAAGACTTGGTCTCCTCAACGAGTTGCTGACTTGGTTGTCCCCATCCACGCGCTCRGCCTGCGGTGGATACTGAGTATGCYGCTCAGCTCCGACCCCGTKTCCTTTGCCGTGATGTTGATTCACTTGATCTCATGTTGACTGCTCTGGTGTTGCCTTGCAGCTGACAGGCAGGGGTGAGGCAGGAGGAGCTCCTGGAAGGAAGGGCATGTGATCCTCCAGACCCGTTATTTGCTAAGCTGGTAGGAAATGTGTCATGCTTCCAAGCGGGAGCAAAAAGAGACTGGTGAGGATCYGTTCCTCAGATCTAAATTTCAATGGGAAGCCTGATCACACACTCCTCTGCCATGATGAAAACTTGTGTCATAGGCATAAGTAGTGGATCTGCTGGGAATTCACATTTTAGCCTTGTTTCGTGGGGACAATTGAGTCCGTGTTGRTGGCCTAAGCTGAACTGCCAATCAGATCGTGGCTGGCATGGTCCATGGTGGTCAAAACTTTTGCCAAATGTCTTTGGTCTCCCTTTGTGAAGGGTTCCCATGGCTTTGACAAGTATTAAAGCAATGTCTGTCCTCCCTCAAAGGAGGAGCAAACTCAAACAGTGCAGCCCTATGCGAAATAGGAGACACGTTCCAGCCCACATGGTGCTGTGGGGTCCTGTGGGAAAGAGTCAGTTTCGGTGGGGTTGTTGGCGTGCAGAGCTGTGTTGTTATTGCTTTCTATGAGAAGAGGCAGGACAGGACGTCTCGGGAAGCTCCGCTGTGCGTGAGGAGAGCGTGCTGTGTGGGTGCTGGACTACAGCACTGGCTTGTGTGAAGATGGTTTTGCTGGTGGTGCCTGTGATGCCTCCCCAAGACASTGCTCTTTGCAAGAAGTGCAGATCTGGACCCAGAATAAGCTAGCAATGCAATGTAATCTCCTGTGAAATCCAAACAAAAATGCCCTTTTTTTAGGAAGAAAAAAAATCAAACTGTATAGATGAGCCACCTGTAAAAAGGAGGAGCATCTTTGTCCTGCTTCTGTGTTCTCTCTCATTTCTCTTCTTTCCCTGTCTCTTGAAACGCAGCCTTTTCCTCCTTGGAAGGTGCCATCACTAAGCTCACTTTCCCAATCCTGAATCTCAAGAATGTGATAAACCTTACCCGATTTTTCCAAGTGGATTGAACTGTTGTCAGGGCCATCTGCTCGCTAGGTCATTATAAGAATTTGCACTGTAAAGCTTTGCCATGTGTTCTCTGCAGATTACACACACCTTTGGCTGTGCTCTCGTTGTTAGCTGCTCATTATTGGTGGGTTTGAAAAGGTTTCCTTATGCCCCATGTCCCAACCACACGTGTTGTATCAGTGGTTTCATAATGACCCATTTGGAATTATTTAGCCAGGGAACCTTGCAGTTTTTCCTTTCAATGTGTCCTTATAAGATGCCCAACTCCTACAGTTAGTCTATGAATGTACCCACACTATTAGATCCACTTGTTTATAATAGCAACCAAATGTCTTCAAATATTCAAGCCTCCTTTTATTTTTTACAGCACTGGCAATAAGCCTTTACATGTTAACTCTTGGCCTCTCTGGGTAACCTCCTATTTAAAAGCAACTTAATTGACTTTACCAGGCCTGGGCTATTTTTCATTTCTTCCTAGAGGACTCATTACTGGAGATGGATGTTTATAAACTGGATCTGGATCTCTCTCTCTTGCACACACACCGTCTTTTACCCCTTCCTGCCTGCTTGTATTAGCAGACCATAACCATATTCATGGCTTCACATAGTTTGGCTAAGACACTGTTGTGGTGATCCATTTTACAAAGAAATAGTTAAATGGCAAGCGCTGAAAGGGAAAGAGAACATGCTAAAATAATCAGGTGTTAAGGGGGTTCTATGTTACTTAAGCAGTCAGGATTAGAATAGAGATAGGATTCCTTGATACAGGTAGATTTTATACTGGTATAATTCATATTTTAATGTGTGATGTAAAACAGGTGTAACAATGGTAAACTGGGACCTGAGAGTTTTCTTTATTTCTTCTCCTTTTCCTTTTGGAAGTGATGCTGTAATGGCTATCCAGAAGGAGGGGAAAAAACTGTGTATCTGCCAAGATGGTATCAGAGGTAGAAACGTCCTTTAGACTCTTGCTTATCCTTTCTCTTCGCTTTGATTAGTCCTGTTTTTATTTGATAACTGCTGTCCCATTTTAAACATCCGGTTAATGGGCAATCACAGCACTTGTCGCTGTTCTCATCCTTCATGGAAGGGTTTTTCCAGCTTATTCATCTTAAATTGACCCGTGCTCTGTCTTACCCTCACTTTTCCCTTCCATCCGGGGCCTTATTCATTTCTTGGCTCTTGGCATCTCAGCAATGGGCCAAGCACTTGCAGTCAGTGTCTGCACCCGATCGCTCCTATGAAAAACAACAACCCACCCAATGGTGGCAGATCATGTTAATGGGAAGCCAGATCTGCCCCAGAGGGCAAACTAGTGGATTTTTTTCTGCTCCTTGCCATCTTCTACTCATCCTCATAGGCCTTTTTGGTGGTTGTCCAGCTGCAGAGCGCAAGGGAGGAATTCCAACCTGCATCTGTCCCCTATCCCATTTTGCCGTGAGCACAGCTCCCAGTGTGGCATCTACCTCTTGGCGTTATTCCTTATTGGAAATTCAAGACTAACATTCAGCCTCATGCTCTCTCTGGGATTAATAATTGATTTTAATAGACTTTGGATACAGCTGCTGTTGAAGAATACGGGTTTTGACTAACACTACAAGCACCTTTCCCTGAATTAAATCATCACACATTTTATGCTCTTTCTCCCTCCTTTTCTTTCATCTTTTTGTGTCTTTTCTCCCTCTTTCAAATCTTCTCTGGCTGCTCACAGGTTCCCTTAGCTGGGTAGCATCTGCCAATTTAATTAATGGGCTGTGTAATCCATTTACAGGGTCATTAATGAAAATACTAAATAAGACCAGACCTAACAAAAGATCCTTGGACTACTCTGCAAGATACCTCCCACAAGTGTAATACTTGGCTTACTGCCTTTCTGGCAGGTTTAAATCCACATAGCAGTGTTCATATTATTATTATTATTGTTGTTGTTATTACTGGCATTAAGCGATCATTAGAAAGCCAAGCCAAACCCGACGTTTTGCAGTGATGARCATGGCACACACATGTTTAATTACTAGGAAACAGCAGAGGCTGCACGACGGGGGGCCTGGTTTTGTCCAAGGGCTGTGTGAAGAAGAGACTATTGCTCTGTACTATAACCAGGGTGGTTATAGTATGGAAAAAGGGGRAAAAAAAAGGACTAAATGAAGGATGAGAAGGGTGACTGGGAGATCAAGGGCACTGCCAAAGGCTTTGCCCTCTGACAGTAGTCATGCAATAGTCCCCTGTCTCTCAGTCAGGTAGCACTTGTCTGCATCTGCTTGCCTTTACCTTCCCCATTAAACTGTACAAGCCCTGGATATCTCATGAGCAGCCCAAGCAGGGCACATTTTCAGAAGTCCTCCTGCTCCCCAAACATGCACTTTTTTTCTTTTTAAGTAAAAGTAAGTGTCTTATAACGGGAGAATATGGACRGAAAAGATAGAAAGCACCAATCTGAGTCTTTTGGACTATCATTGCTCAGCAAATGGGCTAAATGACTATGAATAAAATGATCTAAAATACAGTGATGTTTGTCGGCCCACTGGCACTGCATTCCTGCTTATTTCTGATTAGCTGCTATTTGAATTAATAGGCAAGCAGATTTTACAACTTGTGAATAGGTCTTGGGTTCCTACTCGAATGAACGAGAGAGATGGGTGAGCACAGTGTACAGCAGATGGTAGCACAAACCCGCAGGCAATCTGCAGAGAAGAGAGGCAAAAAGCAGCAAAATACCTGATGAAAAGGGTTCTGCCGGGTGATGAATTTCCAGAGCTGGGAATTTTCAGGCACATTAGTTCTTTGGGGTTTACTAGAGATAAAACAAATTTAACGTCTCTGTGTGCAATATGTGTGTCTACGTGTATCAGGTGTGCAGAGATGTTTGTGCTTCTATGTTTGCGCTTGCATGTTAAGCGCATGGGAGYTGGTCACGGTTTATTCTAAGCCTGTCTGTGCACAGAGACTCCTGCATGCTGCAAGGCTCAGGCCTTGGGTTTTGCTTCAGGAGACCTACCCGGGTGTGCAGGCTCTGTGTAAGATACTTTTACATAGTCGTCCTTCCAGGTGCTCTGTCCATAACATGTATGGGTAAAACAGAACCTGCCCGCCACTCTCTTAAGGGAAAACAAAGTCTTTTTGTTACTTTGCAACTGTGTTGGAGCAGTGTTCAGGATTCCTGGGCTAGCAGTGCTCCTTGCAGACCCCTAAGTCCAGGAAAAAAATAAACAGAGAGGAGTAGAGGTTGTTTTATTATTTTTTTGTTAYGGTGGGGGGCTAAAGAGGGGGAGGGAAGAGAAGGAGACGTTTCTATTGAAGAGAAGAAATTTCTGACCATGTAGTTTTACGGGCCTGAAGGAACCGTATTGCTGATTAACAACCAGCAATCCCCCCCTACCCCCAAAGGTTACACACACACATACTCCTTCACTGCCACCCACCCCCCGCTCCAACCCGGAGACCTCAAACAATCCGGTAGAAGGTGTGACTTCAAACTTGGTGGTAGGAATCGAGAGAAAGGAAGCTGGAATGTAAGCCCTTGTGTGATGTGATTATTCCCAGAAATACCTCGACATATCCCTGCTGTCCCGGCCGGGCTGCCAGCGGGTCCCGCAGAGCTCGGAGCTAAGGTGGACTGGAGAGACACTGTGATACCTTATCAAGGCGAGGCCGCGGCTCTCCTTGTAGTTACAAGCGGAAATAGGGCCAGTAGCCAGCTGAGTGTGCTGCCAGCTCAGCATCCATGAGGCCGCGGCCGGGCCCCTGCCCCGCAGCACAGCCGCCAAGGTAACGGGGCTCCCCCTGCCCGGGGGGGTGGCCCGGTCCCCCCCGGACCGGTGTGAGGAGTCAGGATGGCCTCAATGGGGTGGGCGAGCGTGGGGTTGGTCCTGCAGTGTGGGCAGTTTGTGCTGGGGGGGGGCACGTGTGGGGTAGGTCCTGATGGAGAGGGGGTGTAGAGGGGTGCCCCCATGAGCTGTCCTCTGCTGGGGTGAAGGGGGAAGATGGGGTCTCCCTCTGTGTGTGGGGAGTTTTGGGGTGCTCCACTGGAGCCATCGGCAACGGATTCTGGGCCCAGGTCTGTGGGTACCGGGGGGGAAGGGAGAGGGACGGACCTGGGATCGCCTCTGTCGGGTTTGGGATGCAAGCGTGGCTGAAGATGCTCTGTGAAAAGTCCTCTCCTCGCKTCCTAAATGCCTTATTATTAATTTATTTGCCTAAAGTGATGCCCGGTTCTCATCTCCGATGCCATATGTTAAGGGCGAAAAACAATCCTCTCATTCACCCTTGTTTCATTTTTTCTTTCTTTTTATTTAAATGATTTCATTTACAGGAGAGGTGGATGTGGGAGAGGGCTAATGTGTAACAGGTGGTTTGATTTCATGTTACTCTTTGAAAAGCAAATATTGCCATTTGGACCCGGTATTCCACTCTTGCTTGGTAAAGAAAGTAATATTAGGAATTGTTTAGGAATTCATCAAAGCGAAACCCACCCCCTTTCCCCGCCTTCTCTTTCCTGCGCCGTCGGTGGGATCTGACACCCTCTGACTGCAGATGGCACAGAGCTTCGGTTTTATTTTTTATTTATATATATTTATTGGGTCTGGTTTGCCCTCTAAGAGCCACTTTCGCAATGCACGTTGGCAGCTGGACCCGAAGGGGTAAGGGGAGGGCTCTGACCTCCCCAAGGCAAAAAGAGACCGTGTGAGCAGCGGGAAAAGCCGGTCCTGCAAAACGGCAGCGAAATAAAAACGCCGGGATGGGACGGCGGGTCCGCGGGAAGGGCCGTCCCGGCCCCTCCGCACCCCGAGGCCACGCAGCCCCCGAGGCAGAACTGCCTTCTGCCCCGCTCCAAATATTGTTTGGGAAATCGCCGGGAGAGCAGTTCAGCCCCTGCTCTGGAATTGCTGCTGCGCCGATCCAAGAAGTAGCTCAACAAAAACATATATTTCTTTCCTATTTCCGCCTCCCTCCCACCTCGAAAATAATGAAAACCATTATTCATATAAAGCGCGGGCCGCTCTCCGCGGCCGCTTAGGAGAAGGGCTGCGAAATGCGCCCGGAGSCCAAAGGGGCGCAGGTTTGCGCGGGTAGAGGCGTGTGCGGAGCGGGTCCCGCGCCCGCCGCGTGACCCCCCAGTGCGCGGAAACGGCTGGAAGCTAAAGGCAATTTTTCGCTCACTGCAGTAAACGCGTCGTCCTCCGAAATAATTGCAATTAYGGAACTACAATTGAATACGGATTTGCCAAAAATCGGAGCGTTTTCTCCATCCGTTTGCAAGTTTCTAAAACCTGCATTGTTGCACGGGTAAAAAAAGAAAAATMATTTGCGCGGTGCTACCTGGGGGTAAATTGCAGTGGTCGGAAAACTGGTATTTCGAAGTAGTAGCCCGACGGTAATGGGTTTTTGTGCTGGGTTTAGGTCAGTTTTGAAAGCGCCTAAAATGTATAGAATATCTTGTAACTTCTTGGTGAGACCTATACCCCTCAGCAAGGGTAAAATGGATCCGGGCTCCTAAACATGATCTACTGATCAGCACAGAAGCGAAGTCAGCCTAATAATCTCTGGCACTTCAAGAGCTCAATCCTGCAAACGGTTTCGCGGGTTGCTTGGCTTCCTGGCGCAGCCTGTGCCAGTAAATGTCTCTGGGCAAAATTAGCTACAAAATCGGGCTCTTCTCCCGTCTCATCCCGCTTTTAGAGTCTTTGCCCAAACTCCTCGCTATACCTGTTGTGCAGCGCTCCAAMGACCAGTATTTCCCCCCTTTTTTTCCCCTCTCTTTTCTCTCTTTCCAAGGCTGCTCCATCCTGCAACCAACTTRGATAATTTGCCGGTCTTAATCTTGGACACGAATTTCAAGCATCTAGATGGCCTTTTCCCTCCCTGGGCTCTAAATCTCGTTTCAAAGCTTTGATTTGTGTTCCCGTTGGTGGGAGAGGGGAACGCAGGGGGCTCGCTGGCCGCCCCGCTGCTTTTGAAGCGGCGGGGAGGAAATCAGAAGCGAAGCGTCTTCCCTGCGAACTTGGAGCAAGTCCTGGCCAGGCTCCTCAGGCACTCCTGCCATGTCCGTGTTTTCTGCGGAAAACACATTGCAARAACTCCGCGGCGCGGGAGACTTGCGTGTGTTAAACTACGGGGAGGGAAAATAGTGCTTTCCAGTTTGGAAAACGGGGAATTCGCATCCTTTTCYWAAAGGAAAAAGGAAAAAAAMCCAAACTYYTTTGCTCTCGCATTGAAGCYATTGCACTTTATCACTCGAAAACCTCTGGATCTGTGGCAACGTGGTGGTCGTTTTTAATGCCGAGCGCTACCCTTAGTTTGGCTGCTTCCAGCCCGCACCCAGCAAAGCAGCTCGGGGTGCCTGGAAAAAGGGGGGCACCGGTCGCCTCACTCATATTCCCCATCAAACCGTTTATTTCCACCCTCCCGAAAACGAGATACCMGCGATTATTTCTCGAATGCCCCCCAAACCACAGCAGCAAGCTCAGCTTGCCTTTGCTAGAAAAGCCGGAGTTCCTTCGCACTCGAGTTTGCGGATTTCCCTTTTTTTACCCGTTTCTGGGAGAAATTCTCCTCTCTGCCAGCCCAGTCTCTGTCACCCTGTCACTTTTGCCACCCGAAGGGGACCCCGTTTCACGCGAGGGGGAAAATAGGGGTAATTTCACAAGCCGCCGAAGACCAGGCGCCGTAAAACGAACTGASTGCAAGAAAGTTGTCGGGAGGGACCCAGGAACCACAAACATTTTTCTTCTTAACCATACAATGTGGAAACTCTTAAAGAGCCCTATCTGTAGACATCTTGCAATCACTGGTCTTCCTCGTCCTCTGAAGCAGAAAGGGAAAAAAAAAAAGCGAAAATATATTAAGTGAAGACACACTTTAAAATTACTTATACGTTTTAAACATGCTGGCGAAGGGAACTGCTTGATAAACTCTTGCCCAGAATTCATTTTTTCTTTCTTTTTGGGGGTAAATTATTTCAAGTTGTTGCACAAATATGTCTACCTCCCCCGCCCCATTTTACTTCAAACGAAAACAACCCCCTGCAGCCCTGCAAACAGCCCCGACCCTCCCCAACGGCTTGATCGGATTGAGAGTCTGGTAGTTTTGCAGGGCCGATCCTGTCACCTTCACGAGGGTACAAATAGACACCCGAGTTTCACCTATTCTTGGGAAAGGGTTTGGGGAGGAAAAATAAAAAAAGAGGGTATGATGAGCTGCGAAAACCACCGAATTAGACAAAAATTTTCGCCCGGAGCCGCTGCAGGGTGGGGGATTGGAGGTCGGTGCCCCCCCACTCCAATAACTTCTTCCTCTCCTACCGCATTTTCAACCCGGGAATCTCAGGTCTGGCGGGGCCAGGGCTTGAGTCAGGATCTCGTTGCCACTTGTGCAGGCGCCAGTTAGAAACGGAGCGAGCTGGGGGAGATTTGGCCCTCCAACAAGCGGGTCGTGCCTTCCCTCCCCACCGCCCGGCGCTACGTCCTGCAGCTTTTCCACGGGAGTTTTCCGCGCGTGGAGAGTTGCTCTAAGGGAAAGGCCGGGGGTTTCTTTGCGCTCCGTTTCGTTTGTGCAGGGGTAACAAGGCCGAATTTCCCCTTCCGCGCTGGGGGAAGAGCAGAAAGGRGCTTGCGCTGCTCCAGGGCCGTGGGGGGAGACTAAGGAACCACCGGCCCCTGCGCTGCAGAGGACAGTGATTTAATCAGATTTGGGGTTAAAATTGTGRGGCAGAATCGGACCTTCTAAAAACCAAAGCGAGAGCGAGTTGCCTGCCTCGTACCCCGCGCTGCCGATGTCTTCCAACGGCGTCCAGAGCACAACCAGAAGGGGGGATGTCTCTTTTTTTTTTAGTTTTCTTTTTTTCTTCCTTTTTTTTCTCCCCTACGTCTCTTTCAAGCTGAATTTATGTTTGTGTGATGAAATGCCCCTCTGTGTTTAACATTCCCAATGATCATTTGTTTCCTTAGCTCCATTACTCCTTTATGAGAGCGCCTTTCGCCCGGGCGTGTTTAATCATAACCGCTTACGCAATATTTTCTTTGGGATAGATTCACTCAGCCTTATTACATATCAATTATTTCCTTACAACTTCGTTCCACACCAGCTGCTTTGTTATCTGGGCCTGCCACCCCCTTAACCGCCCCCYACCCGGTGTGTGATGGGAAGGGAGGGAGACGTTTGTTTTTCCTAGGATAAAATACGGCTAATAATAATGCAGATTAAGCGGAAAGGGGAGGGAGAGAGGGGTGAAGCYTCTCGGCCTGGCTGCGAGCGCGGTGCCGCCGCGGATGCTCCGCGATGCCGCTGCTCGCGCGGGGGTCCCTTGTCCCTGCGAGCAGCGTCCTGGGGCAGGAGAAGGGCAGAAGAGACCGCAGAGGGTCACAGCACCCTTCCTGGCTCCATGGGGTCCCCCCGACCCAGCCCCCTCTACTCTGCTTTTGCGCAAGGCTCTGGGGTCCTGCGCTTTGTCTTGGGACCTCTTTTGGATCCATTCCACCCTCTCCGTTCCTCCTAGCAGAGATTTGTTGCTCTGCTCTTCCCGGGATCATCTTTATCCATCCCTCCCTCCTCTGTCTCCTCCGACCTTTCTTCAGCCACCCTCCTGGAAGGGACATTTTGAGTCCAAATCATCTTAAAAGATCYCCTGTACCCCGGCCTTGAAGTAATTTCGGTGTGAGCTTTATCGCGGTTTTTTACACCATGAATACGCTGCTAGACTTGACTTCTCTCTGGTTCCCCGGGGACCGTGCAGCCCCCGCTGCCCAGAGTTGTCCCCGCTGTCCCGGCTAAGGGGACAGGCGGCGACTGTTTATTTTCGTAGGTTTTTCCCTCTCTTTTTTTTCATCTTTTTCTCTCTATCTCCTTTCTCTTTCTCTGTCCTTTTAAAATTTTATTTATTTATTTTTATTTTAACTGATCACCAAGCCGAATGCCGCTGGGAATTCCTCTCGTTTTCCCCTGGGGAAGTGCGGCGGGGCCRAGCAGGCTCCCCCGGTCGGGCTCTGCCGTTGCGCCCGCGGGTCTTTCCCCCCGCGCCGCCGCGTTTGGGCGTTTCCGCGCAAACCTCTCGTCTCCGCCGTGCGGAGGCTGCAGCGCAGCCCGCAGCGCGTTTCTTTTCCCGTGTCCTCCCACCCGCGCCGTGTCCAAGAGAGATCGGTCGGTTAAGTCGAGCCTTTATAGGGGAAATATTATGTATATTCCTTTATGTGAACTATAAAGCTCCGCTCCTCGAAACCTTTAGACCGCCGTGCGCCGTGGAACAGCCCCGGCCCGTGGGTGGTTGTTGCGCGCCCCCACCCGCGACCTCGTGCGTGTGGAATAAGGGGGACACGAAGYTTGTCGAGTCGGGCAGGAAATGTGGGGGAGCTGGGAGGTTAATTTTGACTGTTCAGGTTTGGAGGGGATGTTCGGTCCCCATCATCTCTACGCTGCACACACGTGTATGTGAACAGATGACTTGGCGCTGGCGAAAAATAAATAAATAAATAAATAAATAAATAAGCACTTAAAATAATGCATTGCCTCTGGCCAGGCCTGTGTAAATCTCTCACTCTCCCACATGCCCGCCTAGCTTTCCCTGATGCTGCGTTACTTGATCACAAATACATAATTTGCGAGAGTGTGTGTATACACAGCGCCGCTTTGATCTCCGCGCAGGAACGCCCCCCCTCGCCTCCGCAGGGGCTGCTGCCCCGAGAACAAAAGCGGAGAATAAAAATGGTCAAATAACACATTTTCAAATGGGAAGCGTGTGTCGGCTTCCTCGAGTGTATCTGGCACTCGGTGGGGAGAAAAAAAATAGAGAGAGACTTTATTGAACGTATAAATTTAAAGTTAGTTACCGCTAACAGTTGCCTTATAAAAGAGGTCCATATAACCTAGGACAATATATATATATAATATATATGTATTTTTTTCCTRGAGTCCCCAGGCGCGTTTCCTAACGCACCCGCTCTCTTGGCAGAGGCGGCCGCGAGGAGCGGGGCTGGCTGCGGGGCTTGCAGGGGGAGATGTTTATTTTCCCGTCGTTGTTGGCTGCCTCCCCCGGATTATTTTACTGCTGCAGATTTAAGCCCTCTACTTATTTGTGCTTCTCTGGCAGCGCTTGCCGCGGGTGCTCCCTGCTCTGCGCTTTCTCCCTTCGCTGTGTCTCGGGGTGGTGAAATTACAGGGTATGAGGGAAATGTGTAAATTATAGGGTTTATTAAAACGTAGGCGAGCSCGGCTCTCTAGGCGAAACAGATGCGAGATGGTTTTAAGGCAGCCGTCCTGACGAACTGCAGAGCCCGCAGGCAGGGGAATCATTAGAGGAGCGTTTCCCGCAGGGAGAGAGGAAGCGGGATCGTGGGGCGGAGAGGACAAGGTCTGGCGAGGAGAGGGGGCAGAGGCTGCCCTTTAGCAAGGGAAGCCCCTGCCCCGACTGGAAACGCGGTACTCGGCCCCGAAGCGACTTCCCTGCTGTCCCAAAGCGGGGAGCGGCCGCGCACGTTTCTCCGGAGGTCACCGAGGTTCCTCCCCGGGAATCAAACCCGGCTCTCCGGCTGCAATCCCGGTACCGATCCCTATGGATCGCAGCCCCCCGTGGGGTCCTGGCGCTCCCCCTCCTCTCTGCCCACCTCGCCACAGACCCGGCCTCGCAGGTCTGGATATATTTTGGTTAAAGCGTAATTCTCAGTTTATAGTTTGGCTTCGCTCTTATTAACCTCAGCGGCTTTTGTGATAATCTGAGAGATGATTAAGGGGCTTTCTGCGGCGAGAGAAAACTCCTGGAAAGGTCTCGGGGTTTAGGCACAGAAACGCTTTCCCTCTTTTCTTTGCAGGGAAGGGAGCAAACCGACATGAAATGGGTTTGGGATTGGGAACCGCGTTGGGAGCTTCTAGTAGCGAATCCAGAGAGGGAAGAAAAAAAAAGCAAAAATCCTGAGTGATGTCGCTTTCTTCCTCCATGGGCATCCCTGAGCTCCAGTACTGAGGGGAGCAGAGGCCCCCTGGGAGCGGGAGACAACAAATCGAGGGCATAAAGTGCAGAGAGATGCAAACGGTGCAAGCGAGGACTCCTGGAAGGAGCAACCGACGGAGGTGGCGTGGAGCTCTCCAGCTTTCCGTCTTTTCCAGCAGAGCCAGGGCGTTCTCCTGTTTCAGGCAGGCTCAGGACACACAGCACAAGAGCTTTGCTGTGCGTTAGAGGACGGTTGTAGTCGTGCAGATCATGGAACCATCCAGGCATGGCTTCTGCTCAGCTTGCCCATGCCTGGCTCCCCGGGGTATTGCCCTGGCCTGTAGCGTGGCGCTTATCAACAACCTCCTCTGCTGCTGCTTCTCCACAGCAAGACCCACAATTTAATGGCAAGACTGTCTGGAAGGCACCTTCTCAGACAGGAGTAATTTCACACCCTTCTGTGCCCGAGGCCACAATGTCACTGTAGCAGCTATAGCCCCAGAACATTTGCTTCGTTATAAATATATTGGAAAAGTACCCTATACCTGTCGTCTTTATGCAGTTCAGTATGTGAATTTTGTCCTACAAGGACAAAAGTCATGTAGTGAGGCAGACAGCCCTGCACAGGCTCCTGGAAAGTCCTCTGCGGATCCCAAATGCTACAGAGTTTATGCACTACTAGCTATGTGAGGAGGGATTTTGCAACTTCCTCCATTCTATGATGTCAAATGCTGCCACGAAAGATCTTGTAATGAAAATTCTAGAAACGTTCTCTTGTGACCATCGAGCATTTAATGTAACTGAGACTCTTCAGACCATTCTTGTTTCTACATTTTGTTGAGCTCATGATGAAGTTTTTCTTCATTCATTTTCAGTCCATTTTGGAAGGCAGATCTTAGCAGAGTAGCCTAAAGGAGACGTGCAAAAAAACTAGTCAAGGAAAACATTATTTTCTGAACCCTTTGAACATGCCTGAAATGTTTTGAGGTTCCTAGTACATTGCAATTACTGTAAAAGAAAACCACATTTGGTTATTTATTTGATTCTCATCTCGAAGAGCACAGYTTGGAGGTCTCAAGTAGCACTGTTGTGGTTATTTATTACAATGTGTCAGTCATCTGTTCCTTGGATCAATTGCACATCTTCCTCAGTCCTTCAGTACTGCTTGTCAGTTCAGGCTGCCGGTTCAGCCTTGGGTTTTATGAGCCAAAACTCACCTAAATGGTCATCTGCTGTTCTTCCACCTTTATTCAGTTATTTATTTTTCAATTATTTTTAAACTCCTGCTGGTATGTCCATTTTAAAGGACCAAAAGGAGTAGGAAATGATGCTTACACACCACTGGGGAATGGAAGAGGAGGCAGGAGGCCTGGGTAGTAGAGGCTGGAAGACCAGCTGGGTTTTGGTTATCAGGGAAGTAAAAGRCCTGAAACTAAATACTGAGAAAGAGAAAAGAGGGTGCATCAGGAGGGAAGAGAAGGAAAGAGTCTTCTTGAAAAGCTCTTATTCTTTCTCTGAATGAATCCTGGTTCGACACAGATGTAAGAATTGGTGACAGCTTAATTTTCTCATTTGCTAAAGTTTCCTAGCTAACAWGCCCTTGAAAGACAAGCAGATTTGCAAATAAAAGACTGTCAAAAGCAGTTCCTCAGTGCAGATTTCTGTCTTTTCAGAAATAGGAATGGGAGTCAGAAGCGGCTGGTTGCTGAATGGAAATGTGGCTAATGCAATGTGGAGAGAGCTTATGCACTCAACAGTTGTAGTCTAAGTGCATATAGGGGTCTTTTGTGCCGTTTGATATTTCAGCAAAAGCTTRAAAGGAAATGAGGCAAACCCATGTGCTTTTCCCCTGAGGATTCTGCTCTGTGTTGTGCGTGTGTGCTAGAAATATCTCCCTCTTTTCCCTTGGTCGTCGTAGCTGTTTTTACATTGCATTAGACCATGATCCTGGATTCTTTGGTGGCTATTCTGGGGTGCTGCTGTTGTTCCTGCTAGTGTTTGCTTTGGATATTTCACTATTAGATCCTTTATTTATTTATTTATTTATTTATTTATTTATTTATTTATTTTAGTGGGTTTTTTGGGTTTGTTTTTTGAGATAAAGAGGTGGTTGCTTCTCTCTTACCACCATCTCAGCCTGAGAGGGTGAAGACCTGGGTGTAAACGTCTGCACATTTTCTCTGTGCTTATCTCAACCGTATGTAACTCAGTGCTCTGCTGATTTCTCAAAGGCACAAAATGCAGTGAGAGMAAAACTCATTCAGCCCCGTTGGGTGGCCAGGGAGATGGTTTTGTGTGTTTGGAAACACTGGGACAGCTGATGGGGCAGTAGCTATCAAGCGTGAGGCAGATTGACTGAATGGAGACCAATGTATCGGGCTGTGAAGAAGGAAGAAGGCAAGTGTGAAGGGTTGGGGCTCAGCTGCACAGGGTACTCATGTTATTCCATGATCTAATGTCTAGGCCGCTCACCTCTGAGTACTGAGCTTAGATGTTGCCTAAATAGCCAACGAAACAATGCARAGGTGCTGCATGAAGAGTCTCTGGTTAAAACTGTCCTGTTGGAGCTTTAGTTGTGGTTTTAGGAAGTGTGGGCAGTAATCCTGACTGTTGTAGGGAGGTCTTCAAGAMGGTGCAAGTCTAGTTGTGATTACAGGAGGTGGTGGTAAAAGAGCATTATTCTTGGGGAGGGAGATCCTGCCTCTCTGCAAGCAGATCTAAGGTTCTGCTGCTGAAGCCAAGTGCCTTGGAGGATTGCCTGTGCTTTGCACCAGCTCTTCTCCTTCAGTCTGCTGCTCCTTGTGCAACTAGCAAATACTGACTCTAATTCCACTCCTCCGCCGTCTTTGTCCATCCATGTCACATTCCAGAAGGAGGAGTAGATCACATACATGGTCACTGTTTCTCTCTTATGTTCCTCCTACTTTCAAAGTTATTGTATTTTGATTGCCTTCGTACCACGTTCACTTACACAGCAATGCTCCATGGGCTCAATGTGTCTTAGCAGCCGATCTGTTGTTAGGACAGGAGATTTTTAACCTGTGGTTGTGTCTGCCTTGGTAGCGTTTCTTGCCTGGATGTGATGGTCTCTGAAGGACATGCAGTTTGYTCTGCAAGAGCAAAACCGGTGTAACAGCTGATTTATTTACGAACAATGTTAGGCACAAGTGTTGTGATTRCAAGCGTGTACATGCCTATATGAGCATTTACCATATAATTTCTGCCTAAAAATTGCTGTGTCCATTGTAACAGTCCTTCTGGAAACTAGCAACACATCCCTCTTGTGTGTGCTGCTGTGGCCCTCTTGGGCCTTCCTATCTCCCTCTAAATACAAAGGCAGAAAAGTCTGCAGGATTTTATTGTGTGATAGAGGGAAGAAGGGCTAAGATGAGAATGTTAGAATCCCAGYGTGGGGATTGCAGGAGGGGGAAATGCAGCAAAACCGCAGCAGCCTCTAATGGGGGAGGGATTGCTGCAGAGGGATAACAGAGCAAGAGGCACTGGCTTTCCCATTTGAAGGGAAAAACAAGGACGTGGGAAGGGAAGAGGTATACAAGTCCTCTGTGGGACAGCAGAGGCTGAAAGGAGGCCCCAGCATGAATTCCTCCATTCCCCCTAACCTAGCGCGTTGGCTCCATTCTGTGCAGAATGTGATACTCTCTCAGGAGTGACCCTGCTGACCTTCCGCCTCCTGATAGGATGGCAAGTAAGTGAGTGCAAAATAAACGGCACCAAATAGACCTTTTCAAAGAGAACAAGGGAAATAAATCAGGTTATTCTGGTGCGGCATTGACAGCACGTCAAAACAACTCCCCAAGGCGTGAAACTTGGCTGGGGAATGGTAATTCCACTGCCATGATACTTACATGCCAGATGTATGGCTTATCATCATGTCTGTGTGTCTACCTGTGGGCCTACCTGCTGTTACTGCAGTATCAGTTYCACGAGCACACAAGCTGCTTATGATTTTAACTGCAGTCCTGGAGCAGTAACCAAAGGAGAATTATTCAAGGAGGAAAGTCTGCTGGGTAGTAATAGCTGGTGACTAAACATAACAGAATAATCTGCCAGTCAATGTTGTATTAGATTAATGGTTACGTTTTGCTGCAGGAGTTCTGTGGACTCGATGAGACAGATAAATGCAAAGGCAAGAGGGTGATATCAGAACTTAATGGGTGCTCTAAGCTCAAACTGCTCCGGGCTGGTACACCAAGCTAGTATTATCCAAAATACCTCTCCACTTTGCTGAAGAGCAGTGACAAGCAGATCTAGAGCTTGTGCTGCCAGAAAATGCCTTGCACGGTATTCTGCTGAGACCAAGCCTTCACAGCGCACGCAGAAAATCACTTGCTCGGTAATTCCACCAGGAAACCGAGAAATGAAATCCAAACACCATGAACACCTCCAAAGCCCTCAACATTGATCTGCGCCGATCAGTAAGGGCTGATGAACGAGGTGCAAGGAATAAGGCTGGGGAGCTCCACGCCCTCTCCCGCGCGGTTCCCCGGCACACGTCGCTTAACGTGCCGTGTACAGGCRTCCGGGAGAGGGGATGGATTTGTGGATTTCATGCCTGCGAACTTCATGGTTACCCAGTATGTGTAAAATAAAGAAGGCTTAGAAAAGCTGATGAGGTTAGTAAGCATACTGGAACATTCCTGTAGATTTCTCTAAGTTCAGACTAACAGTAAAAATTATATTCTCTAGTAATTTCCAGAGCTGAAGTCTGAGCTCACTTCCAGTAGTGCAGCTGCTGTAAATTTGTACTAATTAGCAGTAGTCTGAGCAATTTGGGGAATAGTTAGTGTTTTGGCATGTGTACCCTTGTTTGTGTTTCTCCTCAGAGGGTTGGGTTGRAGCGTATCTGTGCTGCATGTTGGAGTTGGCAAGCAGCAGTGGGGCTTCTTGCAGAGTTTTGAGCTCTCTTGTGCCAGTTTCAGACCAGATCTCCCAGATATGACAGAGTTGGTGTAAAAACATTGCCCAGAACTGAGCACACAGATTCCTTGATCCCAGGCAAGTCTCATGGTTTAGTACAACAAATTCTACCCCTCTGGTTTTTCGTGTTTCTTGAAGGCAATCTCCAAGGTGTGTGTGCACTGCTGAGGATGGGAAGCATAATGGTCTGCAAGGGAGCTTCATATACTGTGAACAAAATCGCTGCTTTCTGTGAAAGGTGGATGAGATATGAGGAGCAGAAGCACTCAGAGCATCATCTCGTGTCACTTGATGCCCYGTTTGCTTGCACAGGACCTGCACTTAACATGGACCCGTCCTTATCACCTGCTCTGCAGGAGTGATGGAGACCCATCCAAGGTCACTAATGTCAAGGAATCTAAAAATTAGGTGGTTTAAATTGGTTGTCTGGACTTCTCTCCGTAGTGGGGAAACACCAGGATAGGTAGAGACAAGTCAGTCCTACTGTTCCAAATATGCATTTTAGGACCTGAATTAACACCCATGCCAACTTCTCATTGATTAGGGATAGATCTTGGGATAACCAGCATGGGCCACAAGCCTTAAGGGTGGCAGCCGTGTTTCCTGAGGGGAGTCTCCTATGAAACAAGGCAGCAAAGTGAGGAACATGAGGGACTGAGGTGCGCCATGGAATTGGTTAACGGTGAGACAGGAGCAGACCCAGGTTTCATAATTTCCCAGTCCCAGGACGTTCTTCTTGTTCATTATCTTAATATCCTCCATCCTGTTGGTTTTGTATGCGTCATACTTCAAATAAAGGGAAGGAGAGATGTCACACATGGCTATATAGGGTGTGTAATTGCCTTGCATTTTGGTGTCAAACCCGGCTACCGAAAGACRAGCGAGGGTGACAGAGTGAGAAGGGACCACCTGCGTCATCGAGCGCAGGCACTCACAATTACAGGTGACCATGTAATAGCCGCTTAATTCAGAGGGGTCCCCAGAACGTCCACTGCATACGCTGCAGGCCATAAAACACTTCCCAACACCCTATAACAAATTTAAGACTGTTAGTACAAAAGACCAAAAGCCACAAAAGCTCCAACATGCAGGAGAGATCAAGGGCATTGCCAATGTCCCGGGTCTCGGCAGTAGCAGGGAAATTGTTAGGTGAAAATGTCCAGATGATCTTAGGAAGTGGACCATGGCCCACCCTACAGAGGAAAGCAAAAAAACCTTACCAGTCCCTGCCAAATCTGACCCGAGGGGAAATTCTTTCCTGAATACAGGCCAAAACCCAAAGTAATTGCACATGTACTCTTTAAAAATGGATTTTATTTAGGAGAAACACATTGTCATCATCATCCTGTAAACTGCGCCAAATGTGTGCTAAGGACTTCCCATACAAGTAGAAATTGAAAGTCTAGAGGTTCTGCAGGAAYGATGCAGTGAGTTAGGTACCTCCATCCCAGCACTGCTTGACCTGGGTGAGGTGGAGGCCCCTCTGTAGATGCTCCAAGTATCTTGGAGTAAGAGGTGTTCATCTCTGGAGCCAGGATCCCCAGACGGATACAGTTTATTAGGCTTGTGGGTCTTAATCAATCTCTGTCTTTGGGAAGCAAGGCAAAGATCTTTGGCAAATTTAGTCAAAATTGCAACCTAAGGATCCTTGCCCTGGGTTGGTACATGTGTCCCAGCGGATTTTGCATAATGTAGCTACTCTCTACCTCCGGCAAAACTCACTCTGATGCACAGGGCTTGTAAAAGTCTTAAGTACCACTTAAATCCAACTAACGGATACTGAAGGACTTGTTTTCAAGGCAAATTTGCTTCTGTTTCCGGCAATCGCAACTCGGTTTCACTCCTTTCCTTCACTGTTCCTTTTGATTTCATTTTCTGCTCTTGGCGATGGCAGCAGTTGCAGTGGGGGTTATGTGGGCTGCAATTTGCTCGTGTCTGTAGAAGCTGATGGGGTTTAGACCAGCAGTAAGAGTGCCTCAGAGCAAATAAGGCTGCCTTAAATGAGAGTGTTGCTGAATCTCCAATGTTTCTGATGCAGTCAGCTATAGGAGTGGAGTCAACAGAGTCAAGAGTGGGGCCAGGAAGAAATGAACAGATGCCCATTTCTTGTTTTACATCCTTTTGGTAAATCCATGTAATGCCAAATGCCCCTTTTTCAGTGGATTGGCACTGCTCTCCCAGGAGGTCTCAAAGCACTCGTGTTTAGGACTAAGTAGTGACATTAGGAAACACACCAGGCACCTCTGCCACTTTACAGATAGGACACGAGTTTAAAACAAAAGTGGTCCCAAGTTGCACTAAATTAATGATCAATCCTGGACTTTCTACACTCTTTTGCCCAGTGTCTCAGGCTCAGAAGAGCTCTTCCTGCCGGGCTGGAGGACCTGGGCTGACACGTCCAGCCTGTGGCCACAGGTCTCAGTGGCCTGAGCCTGCCTGGAGGCTGGGACAGCCAGTGCTGCTGGCCTTGGGATCTCACGTTGCAATAAGAACTTTTATGCACTAGGGACTGCACAGACACCATCAAACTAATCTGGGAGTTTCTGAGCAGGATGGGCAGCAGCTGTTACGCTCAGAGTTTCACAAGGCCCATCCGACTGGAACTGAAGTGAATGGCGAGCTCTCTTGGTCTTGACCCATAATTGTGTCCTTRTGGTGATGATCCATGTAGAGATCCAAGATTTCCAGCTCCTTGGATGCTACAGAGCCTTCCCTGGTGCAGCTCAGGGAGGAAAGTCATAGCTAGGGATTAGGAGCAAGGTTGTAGCCACCCCGCTGTTGTTTTTGCCATCGGTGACTCTCTTCTCCCAGGTCAAGCCCAGGGACCTACCCATTGCTCTGACTGTGCCGAGGAGCCTTTTTGGCAACAGGACACATGCTGGGGATGCACAGGCAGCCTGAAGAGCGGTGGTTGKGAATAACCCAGCAGCGTGCAGCTCCACCGAGATCCCGTGGTTGGAAAACCCTCGGCAGCACGTGCTGTTCTGCAGCGGTGTTTCTGGCACGGCTGTCAGTGCTTATTGACATGGTTGAAACGGAGGTGTGTGCTCATGGCTCCTCCTGGCCCTGGATCTGCTCCCATTTGTCATCCGGGCGCTGCCTCCCTCTGAATTTGCCCTCAGATRGGCTTATTTCTGGGCGTGCTGAGTTTCCCAGCGCTTGGTTTTGCTAGGAGCAGGTAGCTCTGCCACRGTCCCCGTTATCACACCGGTGAAAGGTAGGAGGAGAGTGGTCCTTGCTCTGAGCCAGAGCAGAGCCAGGCCAGGATGCTCCCAAGAGCACTGAAAGCTGCAGGGCCAACTGGCCCAGCTGGCAAATCCCTTCCCCAAGGAAAAAGATCATGGATACTGGCTTTTCCCATGGGAACTCATCCTGTTGCAGAAGAATAAAATGAGATTTAGTGAGATCTAACCCATTAAAATCGGGAGGAACTAAGAGGCTGAGATAGAGTGGGTCTCTCCTTTTCTTCTTTTTTCAATATGAGGCTTTTATCTGTATATGTGTAAAAAAAGGCACATTAAAAGCAGAAGTTGGTGCTAAGTAAAAGCTTGCATGAAAGTAATAAAAAAAAAGCCCAGGTCAACCTAAGTGAGGAGAAGAGGAGGCTGTGCCATTTCCATTAAAAATGACATTTAAACGAAGGTTGAACTTTGACAGGACCGTGTRCGTTGCCTTCAGGGACTGCTGCTGCAGAGCGATGGCTGCGCAGCTTTTCCTCCTGGGAATCACTTGCGAATTTGTGTGCCCCTTGTGGGGCTCGGGAAAGTTCCCTGAGAAGAGGGAGCATGGGATAATTTCCAAAAGACTTGTGTTGGAATCAGCTCCTACAAACAAGCTGGGCTCTCCTTTTGAGGTCTGATTTGGGAATGAGCTCATGGGCTTCTCTCCTTTCCCCTTTGTGAGAGTGAAAGCATTTAAATAAATGCCCTAAAGCCCCCTGTTTATGAAATTCCCAAGTGTAGGCTCAGTCTGGGGAATCTATCTGGACCATAAAGACGTTTAGTGCCTCCATGCTCTGGCACCTGCTGAGCCTCGAAGCCGGGTACCAGAGCACATTGATGGGCTGCAGGTCCCAGGTGGGAGCTGGTTTAGGATCTTTGCTGCTTCCCACGGGGATGGCAGCGGTGCAAGGMCCATGGGAGACTTGAGCAACTTCTTTTCCTGATGGAAAACCTTGGCCCATACCATGCAGCAAAGTCAGGGGGTGACAAAAAGCATAAGAGTATCTCCTAGGTCTCTTTATGCATCTCTGAGTGAGTCTCTAGGAATAAATACATATATATACACATATGTGTGTATAGGGGTATACCTGCCTTCTTGTTCTTCATGCTTTGCTCTTTCCACTGGACATTTTTAAGCAGGGATACTCRTTTTACCCAGACCAGTGGGACAATCCTCTGTGTTGCAGAATAGGGACCAGGGCAGCACACGGTGCCTCCTGSAGGGCCCTGTGCCCCCGGGCAGCTGCATCGGGCTATAACCCCAAACCAGMCGGGCCGGCCTGGAGCTCCTTGGTCATTAATAAGCTCAGACGGGAGGTTTAAGCTGGTCTGGCCAGAACAGGCCTCGCTGAGCAAGCAGCACTGAGTCAGTGGTTGGGGTCAGGCTAACGTTGACACTGGGCTCTTTGATTGTCTTTGATTCATGTGTGTACACCACGGATAGGTCAGATGGGCCATTAATTCCTCCTTCCCCCCATCCCCAGGAAAATAAAATAAAATAAAATGCAGACCAAGAAATAGGTTGAGAGGGCAACTTCCTGGGTCTGCTTGGGGCTTGTGATGTGAGCTGGCTGCACAGCTGGGTGCTAAGGGGGAAAAAATGGGTTTCCAAAGTGGTTTTATGTTTTGTCTTGTTTTGGGTTTTTTGGTAGTCTAGTGGCTAAAATGCAAAAGAGATGATCCTAGTGGATTTCAACAGGAAGTCGGGGTAGGGGGAAAAAAGGGAAAAAAAGGAAAAAAAAAAAGTGATGTTTGTTTTCTGTTCCTTGGATGAGGTTTAATCTTGTGGATTAAAATCCCATTCCTGTGTCCAGCAGGATGGCTGCAAATTCCGTATCTCTGTGCCCCTTGCCCATGCCTAGCAGAGGGTTTGGCACATTGGGACTTGCCAGGAAAGGTTTTCCTGCTGGGAAAAGTGCTCCCGGTGGGAATTCAGCATGGGATCGGGCACGGAAGTGCTGGACAGTCCCCTGCGAGGTCTGTTCCAGCCGCTGGCAGCCCAGGTGGGGGGCTGAGGGTCGGGAGGTTCACCCTGGACGGGGGGAAACCCGCGTCGAGACCGAGCTCTGCCCGCGGGGAGGAGTGTGGGGCTGGCCCCCATGTCCCCCTCGCCGTGTCCCTGAGCCTGTCCCGGCCTGGCCACAGCTAGGGAGAGGCGATGGGCTCAGGAGACAGCGAAAYGCTGGGAACCGGCCTTGGAGGGAAACCGCGACCTGAGCTCGTTCCCTGAATGCAGCGAGGGGGAAGGAGGCTTGGAGGCGACCGGGTGGGAAGAGCAGGAAGGAGCTGGGAGCATCTGGAAGCGGAGCCGCCGGGAGGGGGGAGCCCCGGCGGGGCCCCCACCAAGACACCCGCTTTGGCGGCTGAAAATAGCGGTGCCGGGACCCAGGCTGGGGAGGCTGCCGTGGGCAAATGACCAATTAGGGAATCTTTGTCAGATTCGGGAAAGCCGAGATAAGTCTCTTTTATCAGCCTATAAAAATACCACTTTCACTTATCTGGAGCTACCTACGCGGTGCAGCTGCGGGAGCCGGGAGGAGGGGAGAGGAGCCGCTCCGCAGACAGAGGAGGAGTTACGGGACGCTTTTGACAGCGAGGGGGTTTGGAAATTCATTTTCTGCTGTCCCACAGCGGGCCTGCTCCTTCCCCCTCCCCGSCCGCGGRGTCYCCGCTCCTTTCCTATGGCCCCTAAGCAAGGAAAACCCTTCAATTTTCCTTCTYTTTYCCTTCCTCCTCYATCGCACCTTGGCCCAARTGGAGCTCGGGCACACGGGAGAGGAGCAGGAGAGTTTTTAGCRCATTAGATATCAGGGCAAGGTAGAGGGCTGAAACTGGGGAKGGAGGCAGAGGCGGGGAAAGAACAACCTTCTCCCAGCCCTGCAGACCCCTGCCCGTCCTCCAAGCAGGGTAGAAATCGCCTATTTGCCCGTGTGTTTTATCGATGCTCCGTAGAAGGAGGCGGATATTCCGAAGCAAACACGCGTGCTCACCTGGGGCTGCGCTCCGCGCGCGGCCGCGCCGCASGCGGGGAGGGAGGACGGCCCCGCCGGCGACATCTGTGTCGCCCTAGGACGAGCCACCCGCAAGCGGCGGATCAAGCCGTGGAGAGAGTGCTAACATGCATTCCTACTGCGGGAAAACATGCTGCACTTTGATTATTTTCCCTGTGGTTTCCCGGCTGTTTGGGCTGGAGAGAAATGAGCAGATAGAGAGTGGAGGGGGGAAAAATAAAAATAAGGCAGTCGAAAGCAAACCAAGGCAGGCCACCACAAGACCTGGACTTTATATTATTTAATAATACGTATTCTCATTGTTGTTGTTATATTGAGAGGGGAGTTTTGGTGGGCAAAGCTGCCCCTACCCGAGCACGCCTCGCAGGGAGGTTAGACAAGGAATTTCTGTGGCACTTTTTCTCTTTCGAGGGAGAAATCCCGTCGCCCAGCGGGGCTAGGGAGGGGGAACACGGCCCTACCCCGGGAGCGGGTCCCTCGGAGGGAGGCAGCGGCCCGGTACCTTTTGCACAGATTTGCTGGAAGAGCATCCAAATTCTTTTCCAAATATAGCCCAGGAGGGCCCTGCTGTCCCCTCCCTCCGGGCGCCCTTCGCCGCTCTAACCCGCTGGCTCTTAGGGCAGGCGAGGAGAGATGCGCGGAGTGGCGATAACCGCGAATCCCCCCGTCCGCAGCCAGCGGAAAATCGAGCCCTGCCCCGCGGGCTGATCGTCCCCGGCGTCCCCGGATCACGCCTGAAATCCTCTAGTCCTCCCTCCCTGCCCACTGTGTCCTCCCGCAGACGGAAAGGAGTGGGGAGGACGTGGGGGATAAGTGGAGTCACTCCGGTTTGGAGGGTCGGGGCAGAGCGGGGAGGGCCAGGGCAGGACGCTGCACGCTGCCAGTTGTGAGTTTGTGGGTTCTCTGCAGCGAGGCCAGCTGGGCACTGCGTTGGCCAGAAATTCACCCCTGGTCCCCTCCGAGGCGACCCAACCCCCTTGACCTCTTAGGAAATGAGAAGAGAAGTTTGCCCTCGTATTACTATTATATTATATTATATTATATTATATTATATTATATTATATTATATTATATTATATTATATTATATTATATTATATTATATTATATTATATTATATTATATTATATTATATTATATTATATTTTTGCGTCCCCGTTTTTCACGATTCTGGGCCATTGCTTCCTTGGTCTCATCTCCTGCCCTGTTGTCGTGGGAAAGGGGAACTTCGTAGGCTGCGGCAGTGGGGAGGAGGAATCTCGCGTGTTAACCACCCGACCTAACCCAAAATCTGGAAAATCACCCCCGAAACGCCCCGGAACATGCGCTGCTGGGTGGGTAGGGAAGTGCCTGGAGGAAACAAATGCGCTTTTTGCCGACCACCGGTTTGGTCGGCACCGCATCCTGCTCGTGTCCTGGCACTGCAGGGAGCAAAGCTGATGCCCGCGTTGCAAACGTTGCCTATAGGTACCGCATCCCGTCCTATGGGCACAGTACGCATTGAGATGTGGGGCTCGGTGCGCACCCCGATGCTCCGGGGCAGCAGGTCGCGGGGTAAATACCGGTGTTGCGCTTGTTTCGGAAGGCTTTTTACCGGAATCGTGGGGTTTTCCGCGGAAATCTGCCCGCAGTGTCCAATACCGACGTGCGGCTTCCAGCGAGGGGAAGCAGAGGCCGCGTCCCCTCCTCGCAGGCTCCTGTCTCGAGGCAGGGGCTGTCCGAGTGCCCCCTCCCCAGGCCCAGGGGCGATCCCGGTGGCCCCCGCCGGAACCTCGAGGCCCCGCGCGACGCCGGGCACCGGGACCCCCAAATCCACACCACAACACGGGGGGAGCCGCTCCTCGACGGGTCCTTTCTCGGGGCGCCTTCAAATATCGTTTATTTTAGTAGGGCCTTTTGTCGTGATTTTTTAAACACACACATATATATATTTCGTTATGAAAGGCCTTTCTGTGGTCGTTTCTCCCCCATCTCGTTTTTATGGTGAGATCAAGGACAAACTTGCTGTGTTGCGTTGTAATGGTGGGTCTTTTCTTTTTTTTTTTTTTTTTTTTTTTTTTTTTTTTTTTTTCTTTTTTTCCCCAATGGTCTTCGGGATAAAGCTCTAAACATTTTGCAGTTTTCCCCGTGCAATTAAAAGAGAGAGGGAGAGCGCTTGATTGCTTCTGCTCGTTCCGATCGCTTCGGAGGTGGGTGGGGGACAGGCGGGAATTGATTTTAGATTTCTCTTTTATGTCGGGTCTGGTTTCTGGTGATTAAATTTCTCTCTTGTGTGGACTGAACCTACGGATAACTGATTAATAACATGCCACTTGGCGCCAACACGGGGTCTCGAGGCCTTTAATCGGCGAGATGAACAAGAGAACAGAGAGAAACACAGAGCAGGGCAAACTCCACCGACTATTTTAGCCTGCTGTTCTCCGCCTCTGCGGATTTTTTTTTTAATCCATTCAGTATTTCCTGCTAAACTCGTAAACTTTATTTGATTTACAGCCATTTCATGAACCTGCTTAAACTAACATGTGTTCCGTCTTGTCCAACTGAATCATAAAAAACAATCTTGGATCCAAACGAGATTTTTTTTTTTTGAAAGAAACGAGTTATTAATGACAGAAAATAGACGTTGTCTTGAGCAGCGACTCCTCTGGCCCGCGCAACGGGGACGTGCGCGACCAGGTAGCGCTCGGCCCCGCCGCGGCGTGGAGGTTTGAACGCTTGTTCTTTCCCCTCTAAAATAACGGTCCTTTAGAAATTAACGCTTTCTAAGTACACCAAAAACGGGTGTTGGTATAAAACCCTAAAATCTCCAGCCCGCTTGTCGCAGCCCTAGCGCACCTGCGTATGGAAACGCGTAAACCTTGCTCCCCCAAAAGAGACGTGCACGAATTGATCTCCTGGCGTGGCTCAGATGCGCTCTAGTCCAGGCAGCTTCCAGACCTGGCTCAAGCAGACGGGCACGTCTGCAGCGTAAACCTTGAGCGGGCGGGAAGGAGAAAAAAAAAGGAAAAAAAAGAAAATCGTATCGGTATACGGCGGTATGAACATATGGGCATTTTAGAAAATTAGCCTCACTAAATAGTGTCAATAAGAGCATTTATTTGCACCCAGATTCTCCGTCCCGCTCCCGACGCAACGCGTCTCGGTGCGGGAACGGTCCCCGCGCAGCTACCTGGAGGCTGAGGGCACCAAACACAGCGGGAAGGACACGGCCGGGCCGTTTGGTCGCAGATGCCCTCGGTCCTTCCCGCTCGCCAGGGTGTCCCGGCCCGTGTGCGCCGCTTTCCTTGAGCGGCCGCGCAGCGCTCCCCGGGCCCTCCTCGGCCCCCTTGTGCATAAACGACCTCCTGGAGGGGAAAGGAACCCCTTTATTCCCTTCATTTATTCCCTTTATTTTTTAATGCATTTATTTTTTCCTGCTCACACGCTGTCCCGCTCTATTTATTTTCAAATAGAATTAATATTATTTCTTAAAGTGAATATCTTTTTTTAAAAAATAGTTGTTTGTGTAATGTATCTGTATTTTAGCTGCGAGTACAAGGGGATTTTTTTTTAAGGATATTTATGCACAAATACGAGTGACTCTTCGTTTCTCCCTGCGGTCTGTACTGGGAGGTGGTGGAAGCAAGGCTGGTTAAGCCTCTGYGTTTGAGCACTGCGTGGGGCGCCTGTTAATGTAGAGGGCAGAGTCCCAGCAGCTGGGACAGGCTTGTTCGTGGTTTCAGTCTGCGTTATTTAGGGCAAAAAAAAGAAGGGGGTGAAAAAGGGGGTAAAAAAAAAAAAGGAAGGAAGGAGGAAAAGATTGATTGGGAAGGAGGAAGAAAGGAAATGATAAATTAGTTGTAAAGAAAAGAGAGGAAGAAAAGGAGCGCTGCGAGTGACCTCGCGTCTTGTCGCGCCGAAGCGATGGCATCGCGAGTGGGACCTCGGACTTCGGGAAGGAGCGGGAAGGAGAACCGCAGGTGTCACTTGGGCAGCGTTTTTCGGTGCCTGATTCCAAGCGTTTGGGTTTGGATCATTCTCTCCACCCCCCGAGCCATCCCGCCCCTAGGTCCCTCCGCCTTTCCAAGGTCATTGCAAGATCGCTTTCAGGCTCGGAAGACTTTCCCCCTCTTGCCCCTTTAGCTTTCTTTCCAGASCTGCGGAGAGGGCCCTATTTGTTTTTATTTTCTCCTTCGGCCCGAGATAAAGCCCTGAGTGACACCTTGTTTGACAATCGCAGATTAGCGGTTTTATTCTGGCATCAATAACGGGCTTTTCTCCCGGCGGAGCAGCAGGCATTGGGGCGGGGAGGGGGATGCTCTAAAGACCCTGAAAGCAGCAGGGGGAAAAAAAATCGCTCCTGGAAGGGGAAAAACACCAAGTGCAGCCTCGTTTCCCCTTGCCTTGGGAATCCCAGTGCCAAGAGAAACGCTCGGGATGAGGATCGAGCCCGGCACGCTCGGGGGGCTCCTCGGGTCGYTCCCTGCTGCGGTTCATGCCGGGACGCTTTGGGGGAAAGAGAGAAGGGAGCAAAATAGGCGCGTGATGCTCCGGGAATCCTGGTCGAGACCCTCCTTGCTCCCCTCCTTRGTGCACGTCTGGGACCTGTCGGTGACAGAAAGCGACCCTAGGAGCCCCCCCGGCTGCGGCGGTCACCCAGGTTAGACCCAGAGGCTGCGGCCCCACGAGGGGCAGAGCTGCGCGGCCCCACGCGTGGGAGAGCGGCGAGGCGCGGCTCCACGCATGTGCGCAGCCGCCCTGAAAGCCCGCACTGTGCCCGCACAAGGCGCCGCTTCGCGACCCGCCCGCGCTCGCCCCGCTGTTTATTTTTTCATTTTCGTCATTTTTTAAAAAGCCTGGGAAATTAATGGGCTGAAGGAAGAAAAAAGGCTATATGATTGCAAACTTTTTTTTAAAGTAATGAGAAAAACGAGAAAGAAGGGGGGAAAAAAAGTACTCAAGCCCCGAAACCACAAACTTTAAAAGAGAAATGCTTCTCCCTTGCAATTAAAAAAAAAAAAGTTTGAGGCAGGTATCTACCCCTGAAGGGTCTTTTAATTCATGCTACCTATTCTAGGCTACGAAAATAGAGTTTTGCAATGGAAAGGCTGACACTATGCGARCTATATTGGCGTTTCTTCGACACAAACATCACTCTGATAAACCCTCAAATCAATGCAGTGAGTCACTGTCCTGGCAATTCGGAAAAGGGAATGGACCAAAATACTCCCAGAGATGATGGTTATTTAAAATACTTGTTTTGTCCCAGGTGCGTGTTTTAGCGAAGGGCTATGTGGCCAGCGGGAGAGTGGTAGAAATAAAAGCGAACTGCTCAGAGAGGAGGAGAGGGGAAGAAAATTGTCTAAAAATGGAAAAGAAGAAGGAAAAAAAGAAAAGAGAGTACTTTTGCTGTGTGGAGTCGGATAGTGCTCCAGACAAGAATCTGGTAGTTAGAAAGTCAAAAACGTCCAAATATTTCTTTCTGACTAGCTCCCAGCCGGCAGATGCGCTGCCCTGTTTCCCCATGTAACRTTGCTACCACGTGCAGGAGGCTCTGGACGAAACGCAAACGCGTTTCGGCTTCGTAAAGACGCTGCTAGGAGTGAGTTTCGGGGGTGTGTGTGCGCGTGCTGCGGGGGAGTGAGCTCATGCTCGGCACTATTTCTTACTGCTGACATCTCGACCCCATCCCACGCCAGCACCCCCGCCATCCCCCACCCCCCATCCCTGCTCCGGSATAAAACCGGGATGCGGGAATATCGAGGCCTCCAGCCGCCCGTCCAGGTTTGCAGGGAGCGCTCCGGCCAGGCGGCTCCCAGGGCTCCGCGCTGCCCSGGGCCCGATCCTGCGCTCCTGGAGGCGCCAGGAGCAGGGAGCGCGTTCGGGAGGCGCTGCTCGGTACCCCTCTTCCTATACCTCCCCATTCCAGACATACACACACACACATATATATAGCTAAGTGCCCACGGTACCTGAGGAGGCTCAGCACCCGCGTTTGGGTGCGCACAGCCGCGGAACGGGCTCGCTCAGGGGACCGGCCGCCAAGGAGCATCACACTGACACTTGTCCACGTCCCAWATATGCACATAAAATATACATGAGATTCCAAATGTTCACTCCTCTGTATAATCGACGGGGCAGAGTTGATAGCCACTTGCCTAAATGCTGGTGTGCGAGCGTGCCTAACGATTTAATTATCCCCACATACATTATTTGTGATGTGTGGCCGTGGATATACATCCACATATATGCAGACATGCATATTCACGCATAGCACGCCTGGACTCTCACGCGTGTGTTACGTATTTTGTTYGCCTATATAAAATAAGTGCAAGCGCTTCAGCGAGAAACAGGCATCGTGAGTGTGTGTATATTCGTAAAATGTGCGTATATGTGCATCCGTACTCATATGTGCACGCTTACTTAAATGCATTCTTTTATATATATATATATATACACACACACACACATATATATGCCCATGTTTAGTATTGCTCGTGTTGCTTGGATTTGACCCATACTGGGCTGTGTTGGGCGGCCCAAAATGCGAACGACCACCAGTGTCCAGCTCCTCGGAGCGCTGCAGGACAGCGCGTGGCTCCAGCTCAAGGCGGAAAGCAAGAGCTTCCCAGCCCAGGCTGCAGCACGCTGCCTTGGGGGCAGCTTGAGGACTGCCCAGGGGTGCAGACGATGCCCCCATCCCCGCTGCCCGGCGCCGGGGAAGGTGACAGGGCACAGACGAGGGCATCTGGCTTGCGAGAATATTTATTTTTCATTTTCGGCTAAGCTTTTTCTGCTTGACCGGCTCCGCTGGGCAGTAAATGCCAGCCCGGCTCCCCGCGGGCAGGAGGAAAGGGCGTTGGGAAGTGCAAGGGGGATCCTCACGCTAGCGGCGACRTTTTTCCCTTCGCATCCCGGTTGTTTTGGGGCAGGGGCTGCATCCCTCGAGGGCTCGGGGTGCCGCGGCCGGACAGCGGCCGCCGGGCTTCGCTGCCCGCCCGACGGCGCCTCCCTCGAGGCTGGGGCTGCTCGGCTGGGCCTGGCTTGGGGATGGGGAGGGAGGGCGGTGGACCAAGCCCTCCAGCCGGGTTTATCCGCAGCGTTTGGAATGGGGCTGGCAGCAGCCTGGAGTAAAAACRGGGGKAAACACTTCCCAACATGTACTAACMCCCGGGTTTGTGTTTCTGCGCTGAGGGCCCTCCAAGCCGGACAGGGCTGAGGGGTCCCTGAGTGGGAACACTCACGGTCTCGGCACTGTCCGCATCCCGYAGCAACTTCTCGCTCAGCCTTAGGTGTTTCTCTCGGTTTTCTCTCTGCCTCTTCCTCCTCCTCCTATTCCTCCTCCTCCTCCTCTCTCCTGCTGTTGGAGGAAACAGCGTTTTAGCATCTTTCGAGGGAGCTTTACGCGGCCGCGCCGCGAGCGCCACGCAAAAGTCCCTGCGGCTTCAGGGAGCGGGTGGGAGAGGAGTGGGAAACGGGGGGAAAGGCCGGGAAAGGCGCAGGGCGGCTCGTCCGCAGGCGCTCGCTGGAGCTGGAGGGACGGGATTTTTTTTTCCTGTTGTCAAATTGATTTGGCAAATAATCGCCTCGATTTGCTGCTTTTTTTTTTTCTTTTTCCTTTTCTTTTTTTTTTTTTTTCCCTAATCCGAGCAAATAATTGGTTCCCAAAGCACGCTTGAATCTGCGCAAACAGCCAGGTTATCATTTGCTATATATAGCCCGGCGTGCTTGCTTCCAAGAGGCGCCTGAGCACTCATTTGACAAGTTTCCTGTTCGCTCTAATAACATATATATATACATACACATATACACAGACACTACATATATATTTAAATAAGATCGATAGTACCAATACCATTGGATTAATTGGACTGATCTCAGTGAACTGGGAGCTTTTATAATCCCTCCTCCCCTCCCCACCCCCTCCTTTTTTTTTTTTTTTTTTTTTTAAATTCCAGGAAAGAGCGGGACTTTCCTGGAATTTCCAGGGACTCTGTGCCTTCTTGTGTGACACAGTTTCACCTATAACATACACTCCTCCACGAGCACTTATGTGTATATGCGTGTATATGTGCACGCTTTTTGTATCTCGCTGTGTGAATATTTGCATGCGTGTGTCTGTAAGTACCCACATACATCTATATGTGCAAAAGTGCACGCAGTTAGCCTAGCAATACTATACATTGCAATGTATGCATATATATTAAAAAAAAGAAAAAAAAGAAAAAAAAAAGAAAGCTGGAATCCCACTGATAGGGCTCCAAAAGAGGAGAATAATACAAATTAACCTTCCATTACTGCTGCAGTCAACCATGACAGAATAGGCCGGTTGCGTGGTTGGTGACGTCTCTGTGTCCTATAGGAGCAAAGCTCGTGAGATAGCAGCTATCGCCTTGAACTCTCTTTATTTTATTGGAGTATGGCTGGTAATAAACAGTAATATTTAATTTGTCTGAGACCACAAATCGGTTTCTCGCTGGAAGGCTCCCTCGCCTTGACATATGCAGTCCTAGAGAGCCTAGACTTGGGGGTCCTTTCCCCAGCTCTTATTTTTTTTATTATTTTTTTCTTCCTTCTCGTTCTCCCCTCAACCTGCAGACGGAAATTAATTCGATTTATTTGCATCGTTTTCTGCCCTTCTTCGCGGTGTGTGAGCGCTAGCSTGGCACTGAGGAGGTGAGTGCAGCTCGGAGCTCTCCGGAGCGGCCGCAGCCGCCGCGCTCAGCGCTCGCGGCGGCAACTTTAGAGCTCTTCGCTTTTGCCTTTCTTGCTGGCGAGGGGAGGGAAGCTGGTGTTGTTCCTCGCTATCGGCCGSGTGCAACCTTTTTTCCTCTATGTTTTCGTCAATAATAACAGTAATAATAATAATAATAGTAAGAATAATAATAATTTGATTTGTGCTTTAAATATCTCCTCCGGGGCGAGCCGAATAAGCGCGCAGTGAGTCTTCGCTCCGAGCACACGTGCGGTTTGGGGTAGGGGTTTTGCACTGCGGAGAAGCTGGCGTTTCTCCCCCTTCGGCTGGGGTCTTTCTGGGAGAAAATTCGAGGCAAGGGCGAGCTCCTAGCTTTTTTTTTTTCCCCCTCCTCTCCTCTTAGGTTACTTTTGATTTTTAATTTTAATATTATTATTTTGATTATTTTTGATTATTTTTATTTATCTCTCTTTGGTTTGGCTCTGCTTGCCCCTCGCAGAGCAGCAGCCCCGCGGCGGGCAGGGGCTCGCAGCCGCCCCGCACGCCCCTCGCACCGGGCCGGGGCCCGGGCTGCTGCCGGCAGCGCCCGCGTTGTCGCGGGGGCAGAACCGCGTGCCCCTCTCGCTCGCTTATTTGTGCTTGGAAGGGCTCCACGTCTCGCTTCCCTCGGAAAAAAAAATAATAATGAAATATGGGGCGAGCTTTGTTCTGTTTGTTTAAGTAGCGTTCGCTGGCTTATTCTCTGCGGTTACAAGTGCAGCTATTTTATTATTATTATTTGCAACCKTTGGCTGGTCCCTGTTTCTTCTCGAGTAGCTGCTGTTGCACAGGCGGGCGCATGAACGTGGGGGATCAGGAGATGCCAAATTACACCCCCACAGCCCCCCTGCCTCCCCCCAAATACAGACCCTCACCCACGCAGGCGTTTCGGCCCAGCGTTTTTTCTCCTCACCTCCAGCTCCGAGAGGGCTCCAGCGTTATCACGCCAGKGCTCTGCCCTGCCGCAGCTCTGAGCAACCCTCGGGTTTGCTGAAACTTCCGTGAAACGCGAAAGAAACGAGCGAGAGGCGGAAAATGGAGAAGGGCCCGTGGCGGAGGAGGGGGGAGAAAGAAGAGCGTGGGGGAAAAGAGGAGGAGGGTGCGCAGGGTAGATCTAAACCATGCCATTTATTCCAAGTCTTATCAAAAATCCGCCTCGCCAATCTGGTTCTCTTCAGGCTGCAGAATGCGACAGGGAGGCTGTTTACCCTGCGCTGACCTATTCAACTTTACCCTCAAAATAATACATTAAAAAACGAGAGCGAGAGGCAGAGGAGGAAGATGCAGATAAACCCACATGCCCGCTCCTCGCTGACGGGTTGATTATTTGAATATAGCCGGGGCTCGGCGCTTTGTATATCTTTCCTGTGGCCGGGGAAGGGGGCGAGCGGCGAAGGTGCTGCCTGGGGCCGCGGAGAAACGGAGCGAAGGGGTGAAGAAGAGGAGGGAACGGGGCTGGGGCGGTGGGAACGGGTCTCCAGTCCCTTTGCCGCCACAGCAGCGGGGACAAGAGCCACCAACACGCACTCCCACCAGGGTCCACGTTCACCCCGGATCAGTCTCATTCCCCGGGCATATTTTTCCAGGTTATCCCGCTTAGTCGAGTCCAGTTGGGTCAGTGGGGTCTCCTCCCCGCCTCCCCCTCGCCAAGGCCTCCGAGAGCAACTATAGAGAGAGTTGGCTTTAAATACCCCCCCAGGCCGCCTTGGAGGGCAGGGGAGGCTGACGGGGTCGGGGGGTGGTATGAGCGTGGGGAAACCAGCGACTTATTTAAAGGTGGGTGTGCGTGGAATATTCCCAGGCGCTGGATTTTCTCTTTAGTAGGGAGAGATAGATGCAAGAGGGAGGGAGCGGGGAAGGAGGTAAGGAAGGGGGGGCGGGGGAGAGGGAGGGCTGCTGGGGAGTTTGATGATGGTCTTTGTGCCTTGTTCTTGTTTGGCGGCCAGAAAAATACGCTGGGGAAAAAAAAAAARAAAAGAAGAGGGTTTTTTTTTTTGGGTGGGGGGGAGGATGAGGTGGGGAGGACGAGCCGTGCGGAGCGCCGCTCCCCGGAGCAGGATCCCCGTTGGTTGGGCAGCAGGTCCCGGCACCCGGGGAGCGGAGCCCGCGTCACGTCACGGCCGCGCGCTCTGCTCCGCGCCGCAGCGCCCGCTGCAAACCTGCCGGGGGAGCGGCCGCCGCCAGCCCGCCCCGAACTTTGTTTGTCCTTTTTTTATTTATTTTTTATTATTTTTTTTTCAGTTTTTCAGGGCGTGCTGTTTTCTTCCTCCTCTCCTTCTCGCTCTTCTTTTTTTTTTCCCCTCCTTTGAGTGGTGGGGAGTAGAAAGAGCGGGGTGGGGAAAACTATCTTCCAGCTCAGTCTGAGCAAGGCGTGGGGGTGGGGGCTTTATCTTGGTCTCAGGATCCTTTCTAGTGCGTCTGACAACCTGGAAGTGTTTGGAGAGAGCAGGAGAGAGAGCGAGCGGGTGAAGCAGCCTTGCGTTGGAGACGGATTTTTTTTTTTTTTTTTTCCATATGCTGATCCTCAAATAAATAAATAAAAGGAAATATGCACACGAGAAGCCTGATCCCATTGTAATTGCCGTTGCAAAGGGGGAAACTAGACACACTAGACACATGTAGATGGAGATGCATTGATTGCATGGAATTCACCGAGCAAGGTAACGGCTCTTCCATTGCCTTGTATGTCCGTCGGGATCTGTGCTGTGTGTGCGGGCGGGTGCGAGCGAGGGAGAGCGAAAGCGGCTGCCTGGGGTCATTGTGAAGCCGCCTCTTGTCTTTGCCGAGGGCCTGCGAGGCCTCCCGAGCAGGGGGAGAAGCAGGGGCCGCTCCGCGCAGCTCCCCGCGCCGCCGCGGCCGTGCGTGGGGCCGGGGCCGTGCGGGCGGCTCGGCCCGGGCTGCAACAAAAGGAAGGGGCTTTATATTTTTTTTTTCCTCCCTTTTTATTTCTCCCCCTTGCAAACGCACTTGGTGTTACTTTAGCAGAGCGAGCTGCATTTTTCATGCAGCCATCGCGGCCTGGTTCTGTCAAGCTCCATTTCTTCTCAGGAGCTCTGTAAGGGGGRAAAAAAAATAGAAGCCGCGGATCGTCAATTGCTCTTAGTTGTCGCGTTATTATTTTTTTTGCCGTTTCACTCCTCCCCACATTATCATTATTATTTTTTAATCTGCTTAATTGTGTCTGGGCTGGCCGAATTGCGGAGCCTCTCGGGCGCTCTCCTGCGCTGCCCTATCTGGGCGCCCCTTTGTTTTAATAAACATTCATTTTCCCGTCCCCTCCTCAACTTTGCCAGCTCGGGGGGAGTGATAGCCCCGAGCCGGAGGGAAATCGGTAAAAAAACGGGAAGCCGGCGCTTCTGAAGCTCTGTGTGTTTGGGGTGGGGGAAAAAAAAAAAAAAAAAAAAGGAAAAAGAAAAGGAGGAGGGGAAGAGAAAGCCTTAAATGGTCCAGGTGGGGGGGGCGGCTTCATGGTGCCCCCCGCGCCCGCGGACACTGCGCGGGCTGCGGCCCTTCCGCGGGGACGGAGCGGGCGCTCGGGCCCTCCCGGCCGCGATCCCCGGCTGCGGAGCTTCTGTCCCTCGTATTTTCTCCCCTTTTCTCTTATACCCATACACGTATATACATATATATGGCCCACTACTCGCTAGGAAGATGTTTTTCTTCCCCCTCCTGAGTTTTCCTCTACATTTAAAGAAGAATTCCCTTTAAAAAAGAAGTCATTATTTTTAAAGAAAGGCTTTTAAATATTGTTATGGGGAAACCCATTTCAGAACATTCTTAAATACTTAAAACCAATATTGACTCCATATGATTGGCCTTCAAAAATGTATCCCCTTCTCTGAAACATACAAGAGATTTTTTTTTTTATTAAGCTACTAAAACTCCGAACTGCTTAAGAACAAAAACCAACTGACAGATATTTCAAAAGCCTTTACGATATTTTGCTTTTTGGAAACTTTTACTGTTGCTGATAGACTAAGAGCTTGTAAAACTACATGTAAAATAGCGTCTTCAGAACTCACTGTTGTTACTCGCACAGATGAAAGCCCCTCGCTGGATTTTTGAGCTTGTTTTCTCGGCTAGCGCAGTTTTACTCTGCTGTTAGGTCTCGGTCCAGCTCAGCCCCCGTGCGAACCACACTCCTCGCTCCGTGCTGCCCGTTACCTTGCACCATATCCATTGCCTGGGTTATTTGCACTTTATTTTTTATGGTCTCGTCCACGCACCGCTGCGGGACGCGCATCCTCCACGAGGCTGCGGGGAGCGGGGGGGCAGAGAAAGTGCCTCTGCCTCGGCAATATCGCGCTTCGAGGGGGTGCAAAGGGCCAGGAAAGTAGTTTAATTGTTTGTTTTCCCTTTGAAAATGCGGTTATACAATCTGCGTCACGTGTCGCCAGCGTTGCCCCGCTCGGGAGCGGGAGGTGCGAGTTGCCACCTCCGTGGGAGGAAGGGGGAACGTTGGAATGGGGAGCTCGGCTGCAGCGAGCCCGGCCTCGGGCCGAGSGGAGCCCGGGGCGGCCCGAGCCCCGCGCCGCCGCCCCTCGAGGCCCAGCGGTGCCGTGAGTCGCTCGGTGCAGGGCCAGGCCGCCCCCAGCCCCCCGCTGCCAGGCAGGCCTCGCTCCGGGAGGGCAGCCGAAATCCGCTGTTTACCTTTTGCGAAAGATGYATTTAATAATACCGCCCCCCCCCTCCCTTCCCCCACCCCAAATCCTATCATCCCTTGCGGGCCGCGATAATAAATAAAAGTCTTTATTTCTCCCTGGCCCAAAGTTAAAGGGCCTCGCTCCCTCCCCGGGCAGCTGRAAGTGAGTTGCGGGCAGGGAGAGCTGCGGCCGCATCCCGGCTCCTTCTCTCCCCGCGCACACGTATAGATAGATACATTATTAAACGTCAGCGGTGACTTATGTGTCTCTTATCTGTGCTCTCTCCCCGATGCGCGCCTGCAGCGGGGGATCCGGCGAAGGAAGCTCGTAACATGGCGGAGAGCGAGGAAGGCTTCGGGCTCCCCACCACGCCGGCCGACGCCGAGGCCAAGGAGCTGCAGGCGGAGGCCAAGCAGGACGCGCAGCTGGGGGCCACCAGCAAGGCCCCCACCTCTCCGCAGGCAGCCTTCACCCAGCAGGTAAACCCTCTCCTCTTCCTCACCCCCTCGCTTTTTCCCCTTCTCTTCTCCGGTTTATTTCCATCTCCTCCAGTATTTGCTCCGCTCTGTCCCTGCTATGGGCACGGCTGAAGCGCTTCAGGCCCCAGGGGATGGAGGATCCTACCTGCTTGGTAGCCCTGTCCTGCTTTCGTGCTCCCGGTGACAGGGGGCACCYCTGGCCGTGCTGGGAGACGCGGCACGAGTGGGTGGGGGTGTGTGTGGAAAGGTCAATTCTCGAAACACGGGAAATGCTCCAATATACAACCGCATCCGCGTAGATAGAGATGCAYACATATATATTTACCTCCACCATGATGACCGCCCGCGCGTGCCTCGATAACGCCCGTATGTGAATGTGCTCTGTATTCACGCACACACCGATATTTACACGCGGAGCGGCCAGAGCGCAGCGGCTGCCTCTGTCACGCGTGGGCACTTCCCACAGACGCGGGGCCCGGCCGCCTCGAAGCCCTCGTGTGCGAGGAGCGGGTGTTTCCCCCGGTTTCCAGCCGCACTGTCCCTCTGCAGTGGTACGTGCTCCTCGGGGACACGCGTGGGCTCCCACGCGGCAGCTCTGGTTGCTGAGGAAAGGAGGCTGCGGCGGCAACGCGGCCCCTCCGCCCGGTTCCGAGCGGTCCTGGCAGCGGCTTTTCCGCGGCTGCGGAGCGTGGGGCGTCGCGGGGGGAATCCTGCGCGCGGAGATTCCCTTGCAGGTAAATTCTGCGGGGAAAGAGCCGCTCGGGAGAGCCCCACGGAGCCCAGATCATTGCGCCCAGGGCCGCGGCGGGTGAGGGCGGCCTCGAAACGGAGGCGCGATGCGTTGGGGCGAAGGGGTCCAGCTCGATGTTTGGCCGAAGGCTGCGGGAGACGTGGGGGGAGAAGCTGTTTTGTTTTGCGGGCGAGGGAGGCCCGCGGTGCRGTTGGTTTTGCGGGTGCTGTTTGCGGAGGTTTCAAAGGAAACGCGATGTCGGGAGGGCCGCTTTGGGACAGGACTTCCTTGTGCGGTACTCGCCGCCGCAGCACCCCTAGGAGATGATCTGCTGCTGGGGTGTGCGCCGTGGGCTCTGTTAAACGACCGTGCACAGGCGGCAGCCATCGTCTCCATTAACGCGGCTGCGTGGGACCCGTTTTTTCCTCCMTCCACATCTTAGGGAAACAAGAGAGGCGGCAGGGGTAGATTCTCCACCAGAGGAGTGTAAATCCCATACAGATGCCTCCTGAAAGCAGCTGAGGATCTGGCCTGTAGCACAACCGGGTGGTGATTGTAGGGGCTGGGAGCTGGCCCAGGCCTCAYGGGGTAGCCCCTCTCCCTTCCCTCCGAGGGAGCTTCGAGGGCCTCGGGATCGGGTACCAGAGCCCCTCGACTCGATATCCGAGGCCTGAACTCCCGTTCCCGGTCCAGCTTTGCAATTCCTCGGTGAAAGCAGAGATTTATCCCCAGGAATCSCTGGAGCTGGGGCCGTTGCGGGAGAGCTCCGTTCGACTGATGCTTCGCCTTCCTCCCTTGCAGGGTATGGAGGGGATCAAGGTGTTTTTGCACGAGCGGGAGCTGTGGCTGAAATTTCACGAGGTGGGCACCGAGATGATCATCACCAAGGCTGGAAGGTAAGAGAAGCAGCGGCGCGGAGCCGCCGCCGCCTCCTCCTCCTCGAGGGGTGAAGGTGACCCACCTGCTGTGCGTTCCTCCTCGCGTCCCCTTTCTCGCGGGTGCGCGTGGGGAGCGTCCCCATCCGCCAGGTTGCCCCTGGAGCCGGCCGCGAGCCCAGGGKCGCGCGTGGCTCCGCGCGCGGCCGCACACGAGGCACCCACGCGGGCTCCGTCCCCGGCGCCGCTTCGCTCGCGTCCTCCGCGCGCTCGCCCGGGGGCCGCGGTTCTTTCCGCGGGGGGCTCCGCGCCGCGCGGATGCGCTCAGGGGAGACTGTTTCTTCTGGCTTCTTGCTTAACCAGAACAGTTGGATCCTTAAACCCAATTTCAGGCCGCTGGAAGCTTTCCAGGCAAGCGCTCGCTGCAGCCGCTTGGCCAAGCGCTAACCTTGTTTAGAGCCGTTCGCGGGGTGATTTCGTTATTATCACTTTTAATTAAAGGAGCGGCTCTGCCCTGATGCTTTCTTTTTATTTTATTATTTTTTAAATGCCACCCTCTCTTTCTGGAGGTTTCGTGTTTATTACGCATAGAGGCGAAAATATCCCGAACGCCTACGCTCCTCCTATTAAAAGTATATGTGGTCCTAAGCTACTGTTTATATTCTGATAGTATAGCTCGTTAGCCACGCAGATAGATGTATCCGCAAATAAATAGCATGCGTATCTAGCTGTGGCCAGATACCCCTTCCTATATGTGTGTGTTTGTCTGCGTGGGTGTGTAGAAAAATATACAGCCTTGCAAATCCAACTTTATTGGGATTGTGTGTAATCGATTCCATAACTGGCTTAGTAAACGCRATCCATAGCTATTTATGTAAGAATGAGTACGCTTTTGGAGTGCATTTGAGGCGATTTAATGTTATCCTTTATATTAATGTGTCGGAGGACTGTTAAATAGAAAAGAGCCTCAGCCAGAGAGCTCTAGTAAAAGAGGCTCTCAGATTCTTTCACTAAACTCCGGGCAAGCCCAGAGAGAGGCTCTTTTCGTTGCGATTTTTAAGTTAAACAACATACCTGCCCYATCCAAGGGCTCCTCGGAGGACGCAGGGTGCTGGAAACCTCCCCGCGCGGAAATCGTAGCGACTTCAGCCTGTAAGAGCACGATCACCAATGCAGAGTCAAGCTTTCATTTCGCTCTGTCATCTGGCATTTGTTGCGGTCTTCCCAAATTTGCCTGAAGAAGGAGGGGAGGGGAAAAAAAAATAGAGCTGGCTGCAGCAAGTTTTGCGAATAGATTTGTCTCGCGGCTCGTCTTCCCTTTGAAGGCGGCGGCTGCTGAAAAGAAGGATTTTTAGAGGAGGCTCTTGCAGAAAAGGGGCCACGCTACAAACAGGAGCGTGGGAGAGGCGTGAGGGAAAATTGCCCGCACGAAGCGGAGGGGTGATGAAATTGCGAGGGCTGCCGAAACCCGCCCGGCCCGGGGGTCCCGTTTTCCGCGAAAAAGCCAAATTCACGGAAAAGCGAAGCACGAAGGGAGGCGTAAAACACCTTGCAATAAACTCGCCTAGATATTGCAGGGCATAGAAATCCCCTCTGGAACAGCAGTAAAGAACATTTTTACAGAGCAATGGCTTTGGAGGAGAGTGCGCGCGTTTGACCAGACTAAATGCAGAGCGGGTTCACTTATTTACACAATTCCTYCTGTTTATTGTTGGAGAAACCCGTGCTCTTGCTCTTGCCGGTCAGGTGTTTTCGATAGAGTTGCAAATCATCGCTCAGGTGGGATTTGATTTCTCCTTCAAAACTTTAGAGCTCCCCCCGCTTTATTCGTTATTAATTCACCCCGTTCCCGCTTCTTGCATCGCAATTAAAAATAAGAGGCGAGGAGGCGAAGGGGGGGACACTTATCGCTAAGATAAGAGACGAAGCCTTTAAGAAGAGCGCAGTATTTTTAGAGGTGAGKGCTTTCTGTTTATGCGTGTTTTAAGTCAAGGGCTACATTTTTGTCTGCTTTATTTTTAAATATTTGGAAAGCTCGAACTAAAATAACAGCAGTGTTTTAAGTCACTGACTTGCAGTAATGGAAAATATTTCGGACAGCCCCTGTCCTCAGCGTGTGTTTGAGCGTTTCCAAGTATTTGTCAGGTGTGTTTGCTGATGTCTCTGTATGCGCCTTCGGCTGGAGGTAGCACCTGAGCGTGCGTGTGATTTCCTATCTGTAGACACCGAATAGTCGATGCACGTGGCAGGGTTTTGTTCATAAACGGGTATTTTAAATATAGAGGGTTTTTTTTTTTTGGCAAATATCCCCTCCTGCTCCAGTGCTTTATGTGCATAGGAATGTAACTTACTCCTAAAAGTTCTCATGACCGGCCAAGGAAGAATCGAGGTTTTGGCGAAATAAATAAGAATAAAAATGTAAGCCTATTAGGAGACACACAAGTAGGTAAAAAAATAAACCCGCCAGCCCCAGAGCTATGATTTTCCCCCGGTAAATCGCCTGTTTTCCCTCAGAAGGGAGCCAGGGCAAGGCAGTAATGCCCAAAGGCAACCGAGCAGCCTCAGCGGCACCGCTAAGGCCAAGTTAGACTCTGCGAGTGCTCGGGTGGTTTTGGAGGCTCATTCGAGCGGGTGGCATCGCACTTGTGTCTAATAAACACCCCTCCATTCCCCCCCGCCATCTCCTTTTCCTTCTTGCAACCTGCCCCATCCAGCTACCTCTGGATTCTTTTTTTCTCGCTATTTATATGTATGTRKTTTTTTTTTTAATAGGCGAATGTTCCCCAGTTACAAAGTGAAGGTCACTGGACTTAATCCAAAAACTAAGTACATACTGTTGATGGATATTGTACCAGCGGATGACCACAGATACAAATTTGCAGATAATAAATGGTATGCACGCTTAGGGGAAAGGGACGGGAGAGAAGCTTTAGAAGGGGCTCTCTCGGCTACGTAAACCTTGGGAAAAAAGCTGGAAAGATGCTCTAGGACGGGCTYATCCTCGTGCTCGGAGCTTAGGCGAGGGCAGAGGCTTCACCTGGGTATCCCAAGATGGTTCCCGGCYGCCAGGCAGATTCCTCACAAAAATSAAGGAGAACARASTCTGWGATGTTTAGCTAACGATGACCATAATCCTGTTTGACGATGGGATTATTGGCTGTTGTGGACCCAACAGTTTAATGATATCTCCCGGGGGAAAAAAAAGAAACGTTTAAGGGTTGCTGCACGGGACTCTCTTTGCTCCTGCCTGGGTTCTCGGGATTTAGGAACGAGGAAGGATGGGGTTAAACGGGGAAACGGAGGGAGCCATCTCCGACGGGAAATACGCCAAAGATCTCGATTGACTCCGCGAGCAGCGACTGTGTGTCTGTAAATGCCGKTTTTTTCCCCCAAACACGATGTGATCAGCAGCATCGCCCTGCGTTGTCAATACAGGGGACTCAGGCTATAGGGGACCATAGGTTTGGCGCAGGGGGATGCAGCCGATGCCAATGGGATGGGTAGCGAGACGGAGGCYGGGAAAGGGCTGGATCGGGGGAAGAGGTGCCAAGGGGGGGCAGTGCTGTATTGGGGAGTCGGGGGGGGCTCCCCCGCGGCCAGCTCAGCGCCCCTGTGTCCTCCGTGCAGGTCGGTGACAGGSAAGGCAGAGCCGGCCATGCCCGGTCGCCTCTACGTCCACCCCGACTCCCCCGCCACCGGCGCCCACTGGATGAGGCAGCTGGTTTCCTTCCAGAAACTCAAGCTCACCAACAACCACCTCGACCCCTTCGGACATGTAAGTACCCGGCCGGGAAGGGGTGATGCTCGGCGGGGGTGTGTGGAGGGAAACKAATGGTCCCGAAAAGCGCGCGGCCCCAGGGAGCCGGTCCTGCACCCAGCGCTACGTGGGAAGGAGCAGGGAGTCAATAAACTCAGGGATACGTTTGTTTTGGGGGGAGAACCCCAAGAAATCGGGCAAACGCAAGCTGTGGAGCTGCGCAGCGCTGAGCCCCACGCCGTGCCCGCGGGGGGCGGCGCGGAGCCCGGGGCCGCGCTGCCTGCCCCGCCCGCGCGTGTTCGCGGCTTCTCCCATCCCCTGGGCTCGTCTCGTCTCGCACCCACGCGTGGCCYTGTCGCCGCCGTGTTGTGCCTCCAAGTGCCGCACTTGCAAGGTCGCAGCAAAAGACTCCCGCTCGCCCAAACCTGCGGCGGCGACGGGCTGCTAATCCCACCCTTCGAGGGTGGGATGAACCTCGGAGAAGACCCTTATTCCTCCCCCCAAAAAGGAAGAACCCACCTTAAAAATGGGCTATTTCAGAGCAATGCCTGGGAATTAATTAGAGAGCCCAGAGTTTGGAAGCGGCCGAAACCCTCCAGGCTTAATTGAYTCTTTAGCTACCTGGTTTAAACCTCCTGGGGAGTTTTGCCGCTTTAAAACCTGCTCGCTGCCCCAGTGAATTTCACTAACAGGTAAAAGCAGTCAGGTATAATTATTGGAGGAAATGGGACCTAAAAACCACGTGGATGCCTCGCTCCAAGAGAAATGCACCCTTAATTAAAAGACAATAAAATAGCGAAATCCCGCTAGAGCTTCCCGGACATAAAAAGACCTTTGCAAGACCCATGGGGCCGCGAAAGCTTGTGCGAAATCTGCAGCCAGAAACAGCCCTCCTTCGAAGGGCTCCGAAGATACGTGTTCCTCTGAGCAAATATAGACATGCCTGTATGTATATAACATATATAATATATCTATAAAATATATCTATAATTACCTCAGCCACTACGCAGTTCTAGACCTCCCCTTTCCAAGAACATGTTTTCCTCCAGGCTCGTTTCAACGCTTGGATTTATTTTTTTTCCCCGAGTTTTTTTTCCTCCCCCCCATCCTTTTATTTTTTTAATGATACGTCCCGGGCTCTTCCCTCCCTGCCCACGCGGTCGCTCCCAAGCGCTGGGGGCTCRGGGAGGGCGCCGGGGCCAGCAGGGTGGCGGCGGCGCTCGCCCCGCGGGGGGGCTGGCAGGAGCCGTCTCCCCCCCTGCTCCCGAGCATCGTTTTCCAGCTTCCCCCCCCCCAACTCCGCTCCGCAGTTCTTGGGCTTGGGAAGAGCGCTTTGCAAACGCCGATTTCCAGGGATCGGGACATTCCCCAGGGCACCAGGAAATGGGAGGGAAAAGCGGAGCCTCCGACAGCACAGACACGGCCGGGGCGACGTTCCCATCCCGAAGCCCCCCACTTGTTTTTTTCTTCCTTTTTTTCCCCTCTTCTTTTCATTTTGGGAGCGGGGGGAGCCCGGAGCCTGCGAGGAGCCGGCCTGGGGGAAGGGGCCAGCCGGGCCCCCGCTGGGAGCAGGCGGCTCTGGGGAAAAGGCTCTTTAAACAAACCTAAGGCGCTGGGAGACAAGGAGGGGACTTCAGAGGAGGAACTGCCCCGGCCGTCTCTCAATTAGAGTCGCCGTAATGAAATTAAAACCCATTAGATCGTTCACCGTTGATGTCTACGACTTACGGGCTTGTCAAAGCAATTTGCCTAAACCCCCGGGATGGCCGGGCCCGGCGAGCCCCGCCGGCTTCCCGGGCCCGGGATGGCGCAGGGCTGGCGGGACAGGCTGCGTCTCGCTGTCGCCAAGGTCTCGCAGTCATTATCAGCGCGCAGCCGCCCCCCCCGCTCCGGCTCCGGYCACCATCACCGCCACCTTCCCTGCAGATTAACCCGGCTCGGGGATGGGGAAGGAGGGCGGTTTATCTGGAAAAGCGGCGCTTCTCCAGCTGCCCCCTGCGCGGACGGCTGGCTGCGTCTCCTTCCCCCCCTGCCAGCCACCCTCTTTGGGGGAAAAAAAACCCCAAAAAACCAGTTTGGGGACCTAAGAAATATTTTTGGGCAGCTGGGAGGACTTGAGGGCTGATGAAAAGCCTGGGGAGGTGATGGGTCCTCCTAAGAGCTGCTGATAAAGAGGGGCAGCCCTGAGGTGTCCACACGGCCAAGTAGCCACCCTGGGCTGGCAGGGACAAAGCTGGGAGAGCTGCTGGCAGGTCCCCAAGCTCTGCCCAGCCCTAGGACCGAGGGGCTCCTGCGCAGGGCAGTCTGCTCCTCTTGGGACATGTGTCCCCCCACCCAGAGCAGCTCTGCTGCGGGAGCCCTGAGGAAGAGGAAGCATTTACTGTGGCAGCACCGCTGGGCTCTTCCTCCTCCTCCTGGCACCTCTTTGTTGGGATGGGATGTGGSACTGGGATGGAGGGGCAGGAGGCGTTGTGCTGTGACCCCTGCAACCCCACGGGGYGTCCTTTGCTTCTCCCCAACCCCYAGATCATCCTGAACTCCATGCACAAGTACCAGCCCCGGCTCCACATCGTCAAAGCGGATGAGAACAACGGCTTCGGCTCCAAGAACACGGCCTTTTGCACCCATGTCTTCCCGGAGACGGCCTTCATCGCGGTYACCTCCTACCAAAACCACAAGGTARGGGGCYGGACCATCTTGTGCACTGATAGTGCATGTTTCCATTCTCTCCGTTCTCGCACAACTTCTTTTGAGGTGTTTGTCCCCCCTTTCCCTCCATTTTCTCCCTTTTCCTTTTTTTTCTCCATTTTCTCCCCTCCTTTTCTCCSCCTTTYTCCCTTCTTTTCCCTCTCCTTTCCCCTCACTTTTCCTCTTATTTTTTCCCTCTTTCCCCCCACTTTTCTGCTCTTTTCATGCCCCACACCCTCCGCATCACGGGGGCTTCATCCCATCCCCTCTGTTATTTCTAGTGAATCCAACGAGGCGTCTAAAGATGGGGGGGAACGAGTTCAACAGGATGGTTTGCTCAGAGATGAGACGACCAACCAAGGCAGTCGCCTTTATCTTCTTTCCCCCCATCGGTCAAAGGCTCCTAATCTGCCCTTGGAGAAGGGAGCCCCAGGGCTCCCCTCGGCCATCGGCTCCCTGATAACCCAGTCTGGCTTCGCAGAGGCTTTTTGTTTGGGGAACGGCTCCGTTCTGGCAAGTCSCGCAGGGAATGTGCGTGGAAAGCGGCTGGGACTTTGCGGGGTTGGCAGCGAGAGGCTGGAAGGAAGGGAGGGCTCTGCCGCTGCAATCGTATSGCAGCCTGCCCAAGGAAAACAGCGGGAGACAAAAGAAAACACCCCCAAAAAGGGCTTTTTTTCCCTTCCCTTTTTTTTGGCAGTGCCCTCAAATGCGCTGCAGGGCAAGTGGACACAGACAGGCCGCCTGTGTGGGAAAATTGGTGGCATGGGGCCGCTGTCCCTTCTTGCGGTGTGTCCCCATCCYGGCTCCGCTTTGGCTGCCCATCCCGAGGGTCCCCACGCCACTGCCCTTAGCGCTGGCATTTACCACCCACCCCTCTCCCTAACGTGAATTTTAAGACCTTGGCAAACAGATAAATCCCTTCCCTATTCCTTYAGAAACCAGGGCTTCTGCTTGTACTCACGGGGAGGTAGGAAGGCTCCTTTGGGCTTCAAAGAGCAAAATCAGGCGCTTGGTTTTGAATGCGGAAAGGTCATTTAGCGCTCCGGCTGGGTCCTGGCTGCTTTCCTGGAGATGTAACTGGGAAGCTCCTAAACCTTCATGAAACGGTTCCGTTTCCCTCATCCATCAGCTGGCAGCAGAGACCCTGACAGCAGAGGTAGGCTGGGAAAGAAAGAGTGTTTCACCGTAACTAAGGAGAAAATACTTCCCTGCCCTTTAAAATAGGAGCTGTTGGCACCATCAGAACAAGCAAACTGGATCCAAATTGAGCCCTCRCCAAATTATGCCTTAAATTATAACTCCACTGTGGATGCTACAAAATCAAGTTTAACTTCTGCTTGATGGATTTGGAGAAAGAATATAATATTAATAGAACGGAGAGCTAATAAAACAGGACACAGTGCTTGCTTTAAATGTATTTTCCTAGGAGAAAACAGACCTGGTTTTAACCGCTTTCCTTTGAAGGGAAAACGGGGCTAGCCTGTAAAGAAAAGAACCCSCTCAAATAAAACAAAGCCAAGCCATGTACGCACAGTAGTTTGGGAAACCTGCCATATTAGGAGGAGCAGGAATATTTGATAGTAAATCAACAACATCTGGCCGATAAGGCCTGACGCGTGCGGATCCGTGTCTGTCAAGGCGCACGCCGCGCGCGAACCCGCGTCCCGGCAGGCCCGTGCACGGACACCGCGGCCCGATTCACGCTACCCCCTGTCCGCCGTGCACGCGCTCGCGTCCCTCCCCGCCGCCGGCGCGCTCTGCTCTTCCTTTGGCTGCACTGTTGCCTTTGGGGAGCAAATACCGAGGGGCTGCAGCCCCGAGATAAAGACCCGATTGAGACAGAGCTGTGAAAAGAAGCCAGGGAATGAGCTACCCTCAATGGCATCTCCCTCCAGGGAAGGGAATAACATTTGCAGCTTGCCCCASTGCAGTTGAGGACTAAGGGGCGGCTGAGGCTGGTGCAGCTGAGGAGGGTCCGGGCGCTGCGTGGGGAGAAGGGGCAGCATCGCGCAGCTGAGCAGAGCCACCGCTGTGGTCCCTTCCACGGGCAGGAGCCCCATGCGGCTCGCACAGCCGAGAGGCTGTTCGTGCAAACCAGATTTTCATGGTGCGACACAGGATATGTTTCCAGATGCCATAAATCTGCCTGTATCGAGCTCCCAAGTTTGTCTGTTTGTCCATCCCCACATCTGTGTCCATGTGCTTCCTCTATATTCCCATTTAACCTGTATATTCCCACCTACTGCCTATTTTTTYCTCTCGTTTCCACCTATCGCTTGTAGCACAGCCTTCCTATCCACACAGTCGCGCATAGTTTTTATACACCTACATATTTCATACATCTCTATATTATACACACCCAGGTATTTTACACACACACAAATGAACAGGCATGTGCATGTTCTTCAGCTCTCGAGAGCTACGCTGCAAGCGAATTAAGTTACAGCATGAATCGTATGACTCGCCATAATTGCATCTGAATCTACGCTTGTGCAGCTCGTAGAAAAACCTGCCCGCGTCCCGATCCGTCACTTGATTTCAAGAGCACAGCTGCAATCCCAATACAGGGTTTGCGCTTATTTCCCCWGGTATTTTAGGCAGCCTGAAAAGATATTTAAGCGCTCTGGGATCTTCCCYTCCCAGCCCTGCTCCCCTGAAGGAGGGCTAAGCCACAGGGGGAGGTTCTCTGCAGTTCTCAGTGCGGTTGTCAGCAGCTCGGTTGACCACCTGCCCCCCCTGAAAAAACACCCCAGAAATACGGAGGTGTTAAACCGGGTCACATGCACATTTCATTTCCTTGCCATTTACACAATGGGTGCTTGCAATCAACCTGATTCCCAAATATTGCTTCTCCTTGCAGTTAAGTACCATTTTGCTATAGCTTAAATCATTGTGTTACTAGCTYGTATTTATTAGGTCCTAGCTCTCCACTTAGGACCAGGAAATGAACCCTAATAGACAGAAATAATTAAGGTTCTGCCCTCATGAGGGTTCTTTCAAAAGCAAGAATTCACAACAATTATTCTCATTAATTTTTACAACCTACTTTCCCCGTTAGCTGGACTCGGGCTTTATATTGGTTTTCCCCCCTCAGGATACACGATTTTATGCTGATTTTTTTTCCTAAGTTTTTTAACATTCTTGGTAACCTGAAATCTTTTAATGGAAGTGGAATGTGCACTGTAGCGATGAGAGAAGGTCCTGGCTCACCTATAGCAGCGTACGTAGACATATAGACAGACAGCAGTGTACATAGACATGCTTGATGGGCTTTCTGAGGGTACATATAGAGGTGCTGCTCAGGGTTATTGAGGCTTAGCTGCTGCCAGGGGCTCCATAGATCTTTGCTGCCAAAGTCCCTTTCCAGGTTTTGGTGGGAAAGGCCATCCTTTGGGAGGCCAAGTGTCACCTCTGGGCCAGTCCCAGCTCCCCTCTTCTCAGCCTTGTCCCCCTCCCCTTGAGAGCCCAGGGACAGGGTGCCTGGCCCATCTGTGGAGGGCCCGTGTTGTCCCTAGACCCAGCTCCTCCTCGGGCTCAGCATTCCACGTCTCCTCAACGCCTTTCTCTAGCCTTGCTGCTTCCATCTCCCGAGGCACCGTCTCCCCTGGCCYCGGCTCTGTGTAAGGTCTGTCTCTTCTTGCACTGCCTCCTGGTCTCCCAGTTGAGCCAAGAGCCTCCTCAATGAGCCCTTCTGTCTCGCACCAGTAACTCCGAGCAGCCACTGCCTCCCAGTCCCTCCCATTTCCTCCGCTGGCTTCCAGGTTCAGYGTCTTCTCCCAGCCCKCCAGCTGCTTCCCTTCCCTGGCCTTTCCCTCCGTCTCCGAGTCCCGGCTCCTCCTTTGGCTGCTCTGTTTGGCCCGGCCTCGTGGAGGTGGCCTCAGTGGACACCTTGTCCTCCTCTAGCGCTCCGCTTCCCGCTGCTCCGGTTTGGCTTCCTCAGTTTCCACCTGGGGTGTGTGAGCACTAGAAGAAACAGGCTCTGTATTTTCAAGTACTTCCAGYGGAGTCCCAGATGGAGTCATCCAGGTGGGAATTACCTCCATATTGCTAAATAGGGTGGTCTTAATCACGCTTCTTTTTTCCCTTTTGCTTCTTCAGGCTTTTAATTTCAGATTATCACCAGGCAAGGTCCCAGAATCCAAAGTCCCCTCCTTGTGGGAAACGAAGATCCGTTTCCAAAATGCCCGGCCTTTAGGGCCCTTGTACGAAAGGTCTCTTAGAGTTATGGAGAGGCTCAGAGCAGTGTGTTTTCCCTTAGCTGTAGTGCTCTAAACATGTGGGACCTGCTTGACTGGTGGTAAAACACGTAAATAATAAGTGAGCCCGAGGCAGACACCTGGCAYGGAACATTTCATCCCTAACAAAGTTCACTAAAGTTATAAACAGTTGGAAAAAAAAATTATTGTAGCAAGTGTTTGACAAATATAATGCTAAGCAGCAATTTTGACCCTGGGCATACATAGCTTATTGACACGCTTACACACATATAAAAGTATATGGCTGTGTAAGGAGAGTACAGAAGCTGTATTTCCTTGAATGAACGAGATGAAAACCCACATTCTATCATGCTGGATTTAAAGATGCCTTTGGGAATGTCTCAGCTGAGCTGCTTTGTGGTCAGTTAGCCCAGAGAAAGGAGGGCCGAGGAGCTGCGCTGAGCTCTCGTTGGGAGCTGTCGCTTCCCATTAAAGTGAAGATGAACCCATAGGTCAAACAAGAAGTGAAAAGTGTAAGTCTGTAAGGCTTCATTCTGGAAAACTCCCTTCCTAGAAGGGTCTGCATTGGTCTTAAAAACCAGTGCACAGCAGCTAACTTTGCAATCAGTTTCTTTTAGTTACAAAAAAATACACAAGGCCCTACAGTTTTATAGAAGCTTTGCTATATAATTTAGCCCTGAGCACTCCATCTTAATGACTCTTCAAGACTTTTTTTTTTTAATTATTATTTTTTATTTTTAATGATGTAACTGTCATTTGACTTTCTGACAGATTTTTCTGCCCCCTTTTCTTCCCTCACCCTCCCCAAATGAGTTACGGGTAATTAAACTGAGTTTCGCTATGGCAAAGCTGATCCACAAGAAGGTCATTTCCACCCATTTGTTTGCTTTTCCATCTCTGAAATAGTTTACAAGTCAGACAAAAAAACRAAACAAACAAACAAAGAGAAAACCCTAAAACCAAACCAGACCAAAATAAACCCAGCCAAACAAAATATTTTCCCCTAGCTGTTTTTTAAAGCAGAGATTCACCAGTTTTCTCTCCTTACTCTTATTTTTTTCACTGTGTACTTCTCTTAAACAAGGCTTGGACTCTCTGGGCTCTGTACTAGGGTTGATACTATGAGTGGCACAAGAGACTCGTGTAGGGAAACTTTGATTTGAAAGCTCCTAGTGCAATCCATCGAAAACACATTAAAGACCTACCCTAAGACCTACTGTAGTTTCCAGACACCTTCARTCTAGCAGAACTCTAATTTTAAGGCTATTGAAGTCGGTTGTGCTTCACTAAAGGCTTTCTGCGACCAGCAAGTAAGTTCATAACGTTGTCTACAGGAGTGTTTCCAGTGAAAGTTAAAAGATTTCTCTACTCGTAAAGCCAAGCGTTTGCAGGCTCAAGCTCCCAAATGACGTTTTATTCACTCTTTGTGTTTGATTAAAGGCTTGATTCATCCTGCCTCAAACAAGGCATTTAGCTGGGGTGCTTAGATGAGGGAGCTGCTTGTTGGTGGCTGCCTCTTTGGTGAACCAAAGGCGGTGGGGAGCTCTGAAGGCAATTTGACCAGCCCAGAGCCCCAGTGCCCCGCGGCACTTCCCATCTCCCCACCTTACTTCCAGCAGGAACCCCGCGAGACGAGGTTCCTAACGCAGGCGCCTTGATTAACATGTCTACGGTTAGGCTGGGATGAATCCGGGCCTTGTACGGTTGTAGTTTGGTGCCAATACTCACTCAGTGAAGGACTTCACTTATGCGAGCAAATATTGCCATTGGGTCAGGCAAGGGAGGACAACTCACACATTTAGTGCGCTTCAGATTCAAGTTAAAGAGCGCAAACATTCAAAGCACTGAATAATGCCTATTATTCATTGTATAGGTGCCACGACCTCTCCGGTGGAAACCAATGGGCAGGTTTTACTCTTTGCAAAATACACAGCTGGTTGTCTAATTATTTGGGGGGTTTAATGATAAAACGTGCCCCTGTTTTACTGCTAGAGAACAGCTCGAATGGCAAATTGGACCAAACAGATTGGTTGTTCACGCTTCTCTTTGAAATCCGAAATGTGTGACCAAAAAAAATAAAACCAAAAAACAAAACAGTGCTKTGTTTATGTACTAAATTAGGTTCTGGTTTAATGGGAATGCCCGTGGGGGCAAGGGTCTGGGTGATGGGGTCTCTGTATGAGATCTGAAGCTAAATTAGGCCAAAATAACAAATAAGCCAGTGGCCTTTGTAGAGAAAAAAATATATATAAAATTATAAAACAAGAAAATAGCAAAATAATCTGATAGTGCAGATATCTGGAGGGTTTTGCTGTTGACATTAGCAGTGTCAGAATTTTCGCTTTGACTTTTGGCAAAGAGGGGGGTCCAGTTGGGTGYGCCCAGCTAAGCGAACACGAGCCTCACTCTGTTCTCCTGCCATTCATCTCGAGCTCTTTCCTTCCCGCTGGCCCAGGTTCAGTAGSAAGGAAGGATAGCGATTCCCCATAAAATGCAACGAGTGTGTGAAGTGCTCTGATGGCACAAATGGAGTGGAAATGGCTCTCCTGGCTGAGTACTCTGATGGATAGGTAGTTATGGAGAAAAGGATGAAAGGGAACAGCTTCCTTCATCTGACTGAGCTTTCAAAGGGAGCAGAAGGGTGGTAAGGGACCTTCTATGGAGACCTGTTCTCTTCTCTCGCTCCAAGGCTGTGGTTCCCCATTGGTAACTCCATATTTGTGCACACAGGCAGATTTATTTCATATCAGGGTGGGTTCAGAGCTGTGTTTCTGTTGAATGAGCCAGCAGAGAGAGCTTGTGTTGGCTTTGCTCAGAGGAGCAGCTGGTGTGAGGCTGGCACTCAAGGCAATGCAGATAGATCACACCTGATGTGATTTAAGTCCTGCCATATAAAGCTATCAAAGGAGGAGCAGTAAATTTGGAAAAAACAGTGAGTTTGTGCAGTGTTGGTGTCTGGGGTGGTGGGTTTGGGGAGCGTCTTGGTTCATAGGTGGGAGCCCCCATATGATACTTGTTTAAACATCAAGCCCTGGCTTAAGAAAGCTTTCTCACCCTGGTCTTTAAGGAAAAGCATGCACGTCTTTGAGTGTTGCTTTAGGTGGTTTCTTTAGCTATTTTAGCTGTTTACAGTGTTGTAAGAGCACCAAAGTTGGGTGTCTGAGGGAATGTTCCTCCCAACAAATTTCACATACTCAAATAAGAATAGTAAGAAAGCCAATGCTCCTTAGTTCCATCTGGACTCCGGGAGAGAAAAATTCCTCCAGGACATGATGATTAGACCTGTGGTTTCCCTGAAACTCAAGAAAGGGCTTTACCCTTCCCAGTGAAAGGATCTGGAGTCTGAGCTGCAAGGTTTTGTTTACTGCTGTGCACTGAGAAATGCCTGTTGGTGATGGCTTTTGTTATTTGATTATTTGTTTACTTGACTATTGTCACTCCTGTCAGTAATGGAGCAAACCAGAAAGAACTGAAAGGTTGTAGATAGGAGATATATTTCTTTCCAGGGGAAAGAGCTGGAGGAAGGCTCCGTTGGGATAGTCGGTGGCTGAGCTGAAGGGTGACTTGAGTTTCTGGAGGCTGTTCCCCTCAGTCCACAATGGTTGGCTTGGGTTTAGTAAATGTTATCCTTGCTTTCCCAGGCCTTGCTTTGGACTTATGATGAACCCGTTCCCTTTCCTCCCTTTCAGATCACCCAGTTAAAGATTGAGAACAACCCCTTCGCGAAAGGTTTCCGTGGCAGTGACGACATGGAGCTCCACAGGATGTCCAGGATGCAGAGGTAACACGTGCCCCTCTTGTGGGAACCCATTTGGGACCATTAGAACCACCCRCATTTTGCTTTGTGTGCCCTTGAGGGTTGAGCTAAGCAAGAACTTGGCAGGGGTCCGATCTTTGGCATCTATTTGTGTGTTTTAGGTTAAACTGTTGAAATAYCACCAGGCTTGAGGGATCACAAACCAGGGCTTTCTACTACAAGGTGACTGCCTTAGGTGACGGGATGCAGAGGCAGGATCTTACTTGAGGGTAGTCCTTTTGGCCTCAGGAACGTTATAAGTTCCTTATGGGGCAGTCGATTAAGCTCATATTGCTAAAAAGCCTTGTTCTTGAGAGCAGGCTTGCTGAGGATGCTCTGGATCCCTCTGGAGACTGTAGTGCTGTGGTGGTTTCTGGTTCCTGGAGGGTCTTTGGCTGAAGTGGAGTGCATACTTGGTCATTTCTGGATGTGAACAGAGTGTTTTCAGGTCAATGAAGCAAACTATTAGAATACACTGAGATCCTCAGGGCCAGGTGGCTGGAGAGGACTTTCTGGATTTAAGCATTTAAGCTGCAACTTCAGCCTAGATCCTGTTTAAAGTCCTTTTCTAAATATCAGGTCCTGCCAGTAACTAACTTCATGCCTTGTATTTAACTTGGAACCACATCCATGCGTCAGGTTACTTCCCGGTGCGGATRTTTTGCAGGACAAGTGCCATACCCCCGATTATAACGGAGAGAGATATAGGTGCTCAGTATAGSATTCCCACACAGGAGGGCAGGTGTGCCTCAGATCCCATATTCTCCGAGACCAGGGGAGCTTGCTCACGCTGGAGAACTGTAGGGATCTGTGTTTTGAGCTTCTGTTTTAAGGCTTCTCTCTGACCAAGGAGCCAGCATCTCATAGCTCCACGCTGTAGGTGGTCATTGCAGGCTGGAATTCAGATGTCAGTACAGAAAGTCTCTTCTAGTTGCTTTATTTGGTGACCTGAATATGACTCTCCATAGCCAGTCAAATTGCACTGGCAGGCAACAAATAATGCCTGTAACCCTGCAAACGCTTATATACATAAGCTTGCTCAGATGGGCAAACGTCCTCCTGTGTACAAAAGTGCTCAGGCTCATGCCCAGAAAAGCCAATAAATAGATATATATATAACACTTACTCTTCTCATTCTAAATCATCTCTGTGGTCTTCTGAATGTGCCCCGTGTTCCCGGCCTGCCTGCAGTTTCCAGTGACTTGGAAGCTTGCGCAGACCTTGGCATAAGAAGCCAATATTTATTTATTTATTTATTTATTGGGTGTGCTGCCACTTGAAATAACTTTTTTTTTTTTTCCCTCCCCTCTTTGCCAGTCCCTCAGCCTTTACTGCCACTTGAGTCATGCTGCCCCCACGCATTTTTGCTGTTAAACTACCCTTTCATTATGGTCCATGGAGGGCCGTGAAGGCGTACATTCATCACAAGGGGTTTGGAGGGGGAGGAGGAGGCGAAACAGTGCAGACTATTAGAAGGGCTTCATGCCATGTGAAGAGCATGGCACCTAGCCATGCTGAACTTGTGCTAAAAATTGCTTGGCATTTTTATGCAAGCCTGCGGTCACAGCTGATGATACAGGGAGCAGAAACGCTTGGAATATAAAAACACAAGCCTGCTCAGGACTGACATGTCTGAAAGGGTTAAAAGACACCGAGGAGATTTGCAGAAGAATTTCTGATGCTCACTTCCCAAATAACTYGTCCTCTGTACAGATAATATAGAAWCAACTCTACCTTTACAAAGATGCCATTTTTAAAGGYGAGCTCGATGCAGTTGTTATAGTAAAATAAAGACCCATTCAAGGCTGAAAGTATTAGCAAGATATATTCTCACTTTTGTGGGTTTTATATAAATACATATGAATATATATTTTATATTAAAAATGTAAAAACATATAAATTACATATTAAATTATATATACTCAGTCCTGAATGGTTCTTTATTTTATATATATATATGGGAAGTATGACCTACCTTTGTGGTTTTATATATGTTGCATATAATTACATTTTAATACCTATTTATATAATTTCTCTGTCTAAATGTGTATGTGCCTATATAGTGAAGTTATTCTCCTAATGACGGACCCACTCCCTCACTGACATATATTGGTATTTCTAGCCTGATTTCAGTGGAATGAGATCTATTTATGCCCTCAGAGAACCTGACTGGATATATTTTTAGTGCGTTTGCTTCTCTGTAGGGGGAGAAAAAAAAAGGTAGCTAGAAAAAATACGCTTTTAAAAAAACAGTGCACAGCATTTTGTACCGGAAACTGGTGACCTAACRTTGATCAGGTCACTGATCATCTCATTAGGGAATGCAGCCGTAGAAAGAATGAATTTACCGCGTCGAGGAAAGCCTGAGCACCTTTCTTTATTCGGAGCTGGAATGTTTCCTAATTCCCTCTGTAGGATTATTGGAGAAGGCTATTTCATACTGGAGAGCAAACCTGGGAGACGCCAGCTCCAGCTGGGAGGTGGGATTGGCCCTGGAGGGTGCGGGAGTTGCTTGGTGGCTGCCTTGGTTTCATGAAAGCTGCCTCTGCCCGTGGTCAAAATGTAAACCACCCTCGACAGACCTCGGAGCAGCCTCGGGGGCCCATCTGTAGGTGAAGACGTTTACTGCACTAATCCTGCAGGTCCTCATGTCTTCACCAGAGCCTGGGAGTGGATGCGGTGGCCAAAGATGCCATCTAGAAGTCATGGCTGCAAGCTGAGCTCTTCTCTGAGAGAGCAGTTCATCACACCTGTAGGGAGGGGACAGTGGCCTCTTGTGTATCTGTCTCACCTGCAGAAGGTGTCTGAATGACTTGCTTAAATAGATGACTGGCTTTTAAACACCTAACATTAGCTAAATCCCGTGCAAAGGAAATGGATTCTCGCTTGGCCTGCTCCGATGGTCTTTTTGGCCCTTTAGCYTGCCAAAGGATCCTCACACAGGAGGGAAGCTGGTCTGCTGGGTCCAAAACAAGTTCARTTGACTCAGGCCAGGTCCTGCAGCGAGGTGCAGCAGACAGGGGCTTAGATGACTTAGCTGGAGTCGCAGCTCGATGACTCAGTTGTTGAACATCTACCCTTTGGCTAACGGTCGGGATCAAGGGAAAGACAACTTCCCGAGCCAGGGCTGAGCTAAGAGCTGGGTCTCGGGTGCCTTGTTGAGAACTTTTCCTTCCACCTTTGCGTGACTTGGTGCGTTCCAGCTGGTGGATTTGTTTGCAAGCGCGTCCCTTGCTCCTTTGCAAGGCTCCATAGCTTGACTTGGCTTTTTTTATTATTTTTTYCCTCCCGCTAGTTTCTTGGAAGAAAGGCTAATTGATCTGTCCAGGTAGAAGTTTTCATTTAGGAGTGTTACTAAGCCATTCACCAGCAGATGAGTTCATTGAGAAAGAACAGACACAAAGTCCAGAAAGATTCAAATGCCAGTGAACACAGATTTCTGATACATGTTGGTCCTCCATTCCTTCCAAGGTACCCGGGACCCCTAAAACTTTTTTTCTTGTTCTTTTTCTTTCTTTTTTTTTTTTTTTTTTTAACAGGATGTGTGCTCTTGGGCAGCACGCTTCAGTTTTCAGGTTTCCAAGCATGAGATCAAGTTTGTTATTTCCCTGATTTAAAAAAAATAGGTAGGGAGGAAGAGAGGAAATGTGTTAAAAGAAAATGTGCATAGGGATGTGAGCTATACTGCATCTGTATGCTGTGGTGCAGCTGAAATTGAAAAACATAAATCAGGTAAAAAATATGTAGCTGTGATGATGGTAATTTCAGGCAAATAATTCTTCTCAGATCTCTTGCTCCACTGTCTTGTAAGAATTCCTTTTGTCTCTGCTCRGGACCTTGGTGTGTGCCAAGGGGGATTTGGTGTGGAGAGCAAGAGCAGAATACTCAGGAGAAATCCAGAGGGTGAAGTCTGTGTGGAGAGAAGATGAGGTCTGCACTGCAGACGCCAGCGTAGACTTCACCCTAAGAAGTCCCCATGCATGGCAGTCAATGGAGTTGTATTAATAAACCAGAGCTATTGAGTGATCTGGGGGAGTTGCATGCAAGTCACAGCTTTTATATTTTTAATTGYCACTGCCAAAAGACAGCAGGGGAGAAGTGTTTGTGGGTCTGGGTCTMGAGAGCTATGAAAGAGAAATTCTGTTAAATGCTTTTACTAATTTTTTGCGATCATCTGTAACTCCCATTGTCTTCAGCTCTTATTATGGGTGCTGAAGAGCTTCTGAAAAGCCAGGCCCTAGTTACTGTTCTCCCAGACTAATGCAATTAGTCCCTGAAGCTCCATATTGGGAAAGCTCTTGAGTGGGAAGATAATTACAAGAAAGGGTGGCTCTTGGCTCCKTTAATGGATATTTTGGGCCTTTTCAAAGTGTCACAGAGATGCAGAATGATGCACTCAACAGAAAAAAGAGCGGCTATGTGGGTTTGACATTATGTATATGCTTTSTCTGCCAAAGATCAGGAGCCATTATTTGCTGTCCTTGGCATTGATCCGTGGTAATCTTCCTGGCTCCAATGGAATTATTCCAAATTTTTGCCAGTGTAACCAAAMCCAGAATCTAGATCWCACCCAAAGCATATACAATTAGTACTATGATTCAGAACTGGCATAATGAAGAAGGTGTTTGTTTGGATGCCAGTAAAATAAATGGACTGGGCTCCCCAAAGTCATCTACTCCAGCATGCCAACCTCCTGCTGGGCAGATAGACCTATTCTTGCTGAACTCAGGCAGGTCTCAGTCCACTGCAGATGAGCTTGCTCTTGTTGCATCTTCTCGTTGCATCTTTCTGTCCATTTTCATTTCCCAAGTTTTATCACTGAGATTTCCCAAGAGCCACAAGCTGTCTGAAACATTTTTAGAGGGAGACTTCGAGCTGCAACATCTGCTGGAGTGATGATGCTTTCCTCCAGCAAACTGATCCCTGAGGAAACTTTCCTGGTCAAAGCCCCAGTGGAAACCATAGGCTTGAACTGCATTCTATAGATTTTAATGGAATTCAGATGAAATCCAAAATAAGGCTCTGGATTTCACTGGAGGGTCTCCACAGCTCTTTACAAGAGAGAGGCAGCTCAAGAAACACAGCTTGGCTGCAGTTTCCTCCACTGCCCTTTCTTCTGGGGGATCTGTCCAGCAGGAACCAGACAGATGCTGCCTCTGTTGGACCACACCCATTTTTAGTCTCCTCTGGTGTTTCTCTCGTTCCAAACACAGGCAAAGCGCATGTTTATGGGAATCTAGCTTTTCACTTGCCTAATGATGATAGACCTAGATCTTTAGCATCTGCACTGCCTCTTCTTGGATTCCTGTGACCAGTGCATTGCAATGAGTTATGGAGCCCAGCATTTTTGGATCCCTTCACATGCTGGCAAGAAGGTCGAGAGACTTGGTAGACTGGAGTAACGTGCTGCTGTGAACTGTCTCCTGTATTTCTCAGTGGACATTTTGACTTCTTTTCCTAGACATTCAGTCTAGGGTATTATTTTCTGTGGGGTCGGCAGTCCCCACGCAGAGAGAACTTATATTTGATTTGAGGTAAGATTGAATGAACTACTCAGTAGTTTCTCTCCCAGCGAGTCCTCTCACRCTGTATGTTATCCAGTTCAGTCTCTCCAGACTGTCTCTCGAGAGTGGTTCTTTTTTATTACAATCTGCTGGAAGTAAGCTGAAATGAATGCACATTGACAATTGACAATTGTTTTCTGGATTATTTTTTTCCTGGGAGATGGTATATTTATTCCAGTCACTTTTTTTCTCTTCCTCTCTCTATATGTTTTGTGGCTGACTTCCATTTCTTTCTCACTCGCTAGTCTCAGCAKGAAGGACAACAATTGGTGGCCTGGGAAATATAAAATCGGTTGCCTTTGAGTCATGTTTGCACATCTGGAACTAGGGTCTGATCCTGCACCACAGAACCCTTGGGTGCTGAGCAGATGGAAAGGGCAGGGCTGAAAGGATAGCAAGCGTATATCCTGTTTATATGTGGTGACTGATCAGGGAGCAGTCTAAATCTCATGAGAGCACGGGGAAAACACAGTGTTTGGCCACTTTTTCCTATGCTCACTGATACAGCTTAACTCAGATTTTAAAAGAATTACCATCATGAGTAAGATTTAGATGTCATTGTAAGTGCTTTGAAGGATGCTACGGCATCATGGCAGCAACTAGCGATGGGGAAATCCTCCTCCACATCATGCCTCATTTTGGCTTCAGAAGGACATCGTTTTTATCCTTGGGGTCTGACATTTATGAGCTCTTCTGAAGTATTTTTGCAATGAGCTACAGTAATTCAGAAGAGCTTTGATGTGTACTCGTTTGTTGCAAGACTATCTGAAGCACCTTCTAAAACCAATTGCTTAGAGCCAGTAGCAAGTGAATTCTTCAACCCAAAGACTATTTAGAATCTATGGACCTTTGAAGAGATTTTAAACAATGTTATTGTATCAGAAAAAATGAAAATTACTTATTACAGTGTTGTGGCTAGCAAGAAAGTGGACTAGATGGACTAGGTCCTAGTGGTCTGGGTCTCTGTGAAGACCTAGATTTACTCTTTTCCGTGGACTCCGGTTGTTTTGCAAGACCAATAATTTTTTTCAGCTCTGAGATTATAAAACCACCTTGAACTCTTCTCTTTGAATCCTGTGGTAGATATGAATTTGTGGCATAAATGGTTTTATAGAAGTGTGAAAAATGATTGTGCAAAGCTCCATATTCTGTCATGTGACTGTGTCACTTGTCTGGAAAGGGAGACAGTGGCATGAACACATCATCACCTACTTCTGCCAGATTTCTTTCCCCAAATATTTTTTTCCCCTGATCCCAAACAGGACAGGTCCAACTTGCGGCTGTTTTCTGGTGCAAAGACTCTTGGTTCTTGGTGAGAACGTGGGGTCTGACCAATGTGAGGTGACTTGCAGCACTGCCTTGTACTCCTTGTCCCCCGCTGACCGACTTTGCTCTTTGCACTRGAAGGCACATGGGCATCAGGCTCATCTCACCAAGGGGTTGTGGGTGATCTCCCTCCAGCTGGTCTTTCATGTGTCACTTGTGTGAGTGGCTCATGCAGAGGGTCCTGCACGTTTTCTGCCTCTCCACAGCCTTTCTCTCCTCTTTGGCTCTGCTCAAACTGGCTCATTTGGCCAGTTGTCCAAATGGTGAGGGAGCCTCCCTGGATCTACTGTTCACCTACAAGCTTGTCACAAGCTTCCCATGTAACAKGGGTCACTTTGCCTAGATGGACCTTAGCTGCCCACCTTTCAGGTGGGAAGMAAAGCAACATCCTTTTGGGTGGCCCTTCAGCRTCTGCTCTGCTGGGGGCATTGGGATGCAGAGACTGTCCAGCACCTTGCACGATGCCATTCCCCTCTCCTTTGCTATTGTATTACACAAACTACAGAAATGGAATATTCATCATGAGCCCGCCAGCAGACTTTAAATAGAGCAGTGACAGCTTCCTGCCTTGTAAATTCTTTCTCTGACCAACTTTTTTTTTTTCTTATTTTATAATTTTTAATGTAAAAAATGTGGTCCATTAACACCCGAATCTAAAACTGTAACTAGCATTCTGGCCCGTCAACAGCAGCCTCTTCCTTGCTGTGCAGATAACTGCCTATATTGCCAGCGTAAAGTCAGATTTCTATGATTTTCTTTTCCCTCTTCCCAAAGACCAAAAGACAGCCTAAAATGGTAGCTGTGCACACAAGATATCAAGTGTGATCAGGCAAACACAGAAATGTTTCAAGAACAATGTTGCCTTAGGGAAAAAAAAAAAAACCCCAAAGAAATATGTTTGCTAGAACACAATAACCATAAGGAAGAGAAAGGTTGAAATAGAGAGGGAAGGGTTCCTCTGTCACCTCTCTGCAGCTCATCTCCTTGGAAGAGGAGGGTGGTGGGAATGTGCAGATGGGATCCTCATTTCCATGAGGAACCATGTAGAATAGRGGAGAGGGCAGGTCAAAAATATGGTCTGGCAGGGCTAGGAGATCCCCTAGCACCTATGAAGATCATCAAAGAGGTTCAAGGATTGTGGCTCTTTACCTTCAAAGTCACAGAAATTCCTGTTCATTAGGTGCTCCTGGGACTAACTCTACTTTTTGGGTGTCCACAGGTGATTAGGCCCTCTTTGGCCCCACTTTATGCCCTGGCATCTGCTGGTACATCATATATTGGGAGGGACAAGTCTCTGCTTCCACCCCAATCTGTTCTTGTTCACACACAACCTGGAGTTTGGCTCTAGGGAAGGAGCTGTGTGGTCATCATCTTGAGCGGGTGGAGCTCCTGCTGCCCCCGTGAGGAGGAGCAGGTTGGTTTGCAGGAGAAGAAGCCTCACCTTTGGAATAGACTGTTCAGCCATTGCCCCCATGCCTGGGGTTTGGAAACCTTGTGTGGCTCCGTGAGAGACACATGTATTTGGTTTTGAGCTCCTGGGCGAGTTTCCCTCCAAAACAGCTTAGTCRCTAATGTTTCTGGCAGCCATCACAGCGGTGGCTTGGAGGAAAGCTCCTTGCTGTGCCTAGGTTTATATAATTGGTACTGTTACACTTTGTAAATAACTTCTGAGTTGCTACAGCAGTAGGTCTTTGCTAAGGAGCTTGATCAGACAGGATTCAGAGTCTCCTCCTCCATGTGTCTAGGGCCGGGCAAGTCAGTTCAAGGTAGGTTTAAGGATCTATTCTTGCTCCAATAGTTTGAACCTCCAAGAAGAGTGCTCACGTTGTAACCTGGACTCTGGTTCTTGGCTACTCTGAGCCTGGCACCCATGGCACTTCCCTGAGATGCTTTGATGCTACCCGCTCTTAAWGCATTTTAGAAAGTTGGGTCTTGTAGCAGAGATCTGCAGCCAAAGTTGGCAAAGTTAAACCCCTGCTTTAAACYGGATTTCAGATCTAAGGAGTGAACWRGACTTTCCACCAGTGTTCACCCTCCTGCTCCAGCTCTGTTGAGGCGATCTGTTGTGCGTGAGCTTTTTGTTATTTATTTATTTCTCCTCTCTGGGCACTTGGGGACGGTGCTTGTTCTTGGGTCTGGTGATTCCCATCTGAGAAGAGCCAGACTGGCAGAGGCTGGGGAAAAGGAATGGGAACAACTACTGCAAGGGGAAAAAGTAACCCTAAATATTTAATTCGTATCTAAGTCARCTTGGTTCCCTCTAAGCAACTTGGTAGAAGTTTGAAATTATTTGTCTTTGTTATTTCTTTCACACATACACACATGAGCATATACGCTACAGATACCAGAGTCTGTAACTTATGGGAACTATAATGAAATGCAAGGAAAAAGGTTTCATACTTCTCCATAACTACATATGTCTATATATGTGTATAAAATAGCTGTCATGTTGGAAGAGGCAAAAATGTAGAGATAAAGATACTTAAAGGAAAACAGGATAGGAGAGAGCATTGTATGGATGAAGTGTGACAGGGCTGCAGTCTCCCGGGTGCATAGCTCTATTTCCCTGGAAGTCTAAACAAACACAATGACACTAATGTGCTGCTTTCATTTATTAATTCACCCATCTATTTATTAATTAATTGCTTTTCTGCCTTGTTTTTCTTTCAGTAAAGAGTACCCGGTCGTTCCCAGGAGCACAGTGAGACAGAAAGTGTCCTCGAATCACAGCCCGTTCAGCGGTGAGACCAGGGTCCTCTCCGCCTCCTCCAACTTGGGCTCCCAATATCAGTGCGAGAACGGAGTGTCAAGCACCTCCCAGGACCTGCTGCCGCCTACCAATCCCTACCCCATCTCCCAGGAGCACAGCCAGATCTACCACTGCACCAAGAGAAAAGGTCAGGCTGGGGGATCCCTTCTCCGCTTGTGGCTTTCCCCTTCCCAACGGCATTGTCCTGGTTGGGTCTTGTTTCCTCTTGCCCATAGGCTGGACTGCCCCTGTCTGCTTTATGGTGGCACCATTTGAGTGCTGTGCACTGGGAGGAGGCAGCTCYTCCCAGGAGGAGCTGGGGGGAAAACTGATGTCACTGGTGTTGGCTTGAAACCACTTTCCCATTGCTGGGCTTGGAGGGGTGGCAGTGCCTCTTACTGAACCTGAATCCACATTCAGGAAGAAAACTGGTGCCARAGATGGAGAAGACTTATCTGTCTCCGTAGCTACTCAGGGTTAATCTGCAAGTATATGTACCTTGATAGCTTGGATTYTGGGGGGTTTTGGACTGAGTCTTGCAGATGGGAGGTATTTTTCCAAATGCAGAAAGCAATTCTATTTAAAGYGTCCGTCTAATGAATGGGGCACAGGACTGAAAACCAAGGGATCTCTGTTCGTCCCCCTCTGGTGCAAGGGGATCACAGCTTGAGGTCTCAGGCTGCAAGTGCTTCACGCGAACTGGCATGACRAGTCCCACAGTATCAATGGGACAATCGCCCTCAGGAAGGAGGGAATAGCTTGCAGTCGCTCCCTTTTTCTCTCCGAGCAGTGGGAATGCCAAGATGCATGGACATTTATAGGACTGAAAGAGGAAAAGCCTCAGATCTCCCTCATCCCAACTTCCCAGAAGAACATAGGGAATTTGCAGGGCAGAGTGCAACCCTATGGGATAAGAAGGAGAGCTTGCACAGACCACTGTGTCCCTTTTTCTTGTGATTTAGACTAGATTTTTGCATGCAGAACGATGAACAGGGATCAACCTGCACCACAGAATTGGAGTGAAGCAAGATTTGCCAAAGCCCCAGCAACTTCTCCTAAGAGCAGATTCCTTCCTTCTTCCTCACYCAGCCCTATCAGTGACATTATTTTTAGTAACGTAACCCCAGGGTGCTGCAAAGTACAGCACAAGCACATGATAGGAGGAGGTGGATGGTGGGCAGCATCCCATGCAGACGAGGCAGGAGGGCTCTCAGAMATGCGAGTCTCTCGCATCCTTGGTGAGTCCTCTGAACATGGTTTCATCCCATGCACATGCATGTTTATACACATAGAGAGCCATAAAAAAAGGAGAAATCTTAATATTTTCCTGATGTGAAGTGGAATCAAACTGTGGAAAACAGAGGCATCATTTTCTAACCCTTGCATTTGGCTGGATCCCTTGCACTCATATAGGGTGTACCAAAACTRTGCTTGGAAACAGTGATGCTAGACCTGAGCTAGTTCCAAGGCTGGGATTTGGGAGCAGCAGCGACCTCCCAGAGTGTCCTGCAAGACTGGAGGTGGGTTGTGCTACCCCTCTACCCCCCAGCAGTGTGTGGATGTGGATGGGAGCTGTGGGGACACAGATGGATTCCCACAAATCCTCACTGCTAGTGATGGGACAGCAGGTCACCCTCAGCATCCCCTTGCCTGAGATCTGGCCTCGGTGCTCCTCTGCCCTGGGAGCTGAGCTTTCCCTGCTCACCTTCCCCTTTGCAAGAATCCAACAAAACAAGGCAGCCTGAATGGCAATAAACCCTGTGGCCAATCTGGGGCTGCTGTGTGTCCCCGCACCGCAGGGCAATTCATCATTTGCCTCCACATTGTAAAGCGATAAGGAATCAGCAGAGGTTTCCTTCCAGTTTTGGGATTCCCGCTAAGTGGTGTCTCCATGGGTGGTTTCCCTCAATCCCCCAATTATCTCACTTCCTCTTATTGTCACAGGAGAGACGACTATCTGCCCTGGAATAAGCTCCCCAGCCCCTTTTGGCCCGCCCGGCCCTCGCCAAAGTGCGGGCGACGGGCAAGGAGAGCCCTTGTCTGCACTGCCGATGGCCCCTGGTTATCTCCACGATGGCTTGAGTGGCACAAGCAGTTAAGGGCCTTTTATCAAAGCCGCCAAACGCTTTAATCAAAGCGAAGCAGCGTCCTGTCCGATACCGCCGACTTCTTCCGCGAAGCGGCGCGTCTCGGGAGCCCGCGTCGCCGCTCTCCGTGTTGCGCTTCACCCCCCCTCCCCGTGCACCCAGCAAATCGAAAACAGCCACCGGGGCTTAAGGAAAAGAAATACAAAGTTAATGGAAAACAGAGAGCCCACGTAAGCTGCCAAACTGCTCTTTGCAAAGGGAAATTAATTAAAAAAAAGTAACTAGAGATGAGCAGTTCGGTTCAGATAAATTGGAACGTGATCCAAGGTTTCATCTCGAATTCAGACAGAGCATGGCACTTCCTTCTAGCACTGAACAAGGATCTTTATTGGACTAGGGAAAATAATCTTATCCATAACATTCCTCTTTTTCCTCCTGCTCTTTTCCAGACTTTTTTTAATGAAATATTGAGATTTCCTTACATGTCTCCCACTTTCCTACTTTAACCTTTCTCCACATAATTTCTAACAAGCCTCACAATCTAACAAAAAAAAAGAAAGTAACAYGGTGTTCACTCTTGATACATATCTGACCTTTTTCCTAGCCTGGAAATTTGATTGATTTACTTGGGTCTCTTGCACCCTGAACGTATTGACTCCCCTTCAGCCAGCTGAGGATTTGCCTCAAGCGGATTATTTCCTTTCCGCAAGGCTGTGGGTATGGGCAAGTGCTGCTGGGGCAGAGGGCAGTTCAGCTGGGTTCCAGACCAGCTGTTGTCTTTACTCSCTCTAACAAAGGTCTCCCTTGATTTCCACAATAGACACTCGGATACTGTTTCTTCCAGCTGTGGCATCTCGTAGTATTTCCCTCCATTACTTTTAATTRGGAGGGAAAATCTTGGTTAAGCTTGGTTAAGGAGAGGTCTGTATTCTAGCAACTGAAAGGCACCTTATTCAATCATCTCTATTATTTTGGTGTCTCAAGACAAAGATATAGCTTTGTGGGTGACTGTTGTTCTTAGCTGTCAAGACAAGATGGATTTGCTCTAGAGATCTGATATGGGCATTACATTATCGGTGAGCAGCAGGGATTGAGGGGGTGTTATCTCTGAAGGCTCCTCGGTGGTGGAGCGAGCAGCTGGTCCTGCTCTGGGTAGAGGAAGGATGTATCCCAGAGTCCCAAATTTGGGAAATCCTAATGCCTGGGCAGGAGTGTGGAGATGCACCTTTGTGAATAACCATGGTGTGGTATATCGGGTACTGCAGCTCCTGGCACGCTCTGAACGTGCCCAAGGCTGGAGAAGATCCTCAAGGTGTGAGTTGTCCAATACTGTATTGCACCTCTGTATAGAGATTGCTATGACGTTTTATAGAGACTGGTCTTGAAAGGATGGATGAAATCYACAACCTTATCCTACCTAGCGGCTTCAGTTCTTGATACGGATTTTCAAGCTGTGGTGACGTTCATTTAGTTTTGCTTTATTTTTTTTGTTCTCCACCTCTTTGTCTCTCACKTCTGTACTCTGAAAAGCACCAAAGGACTTTCCAGCAGAAATCTTGCTTTCTGTCTTTCATTTTAGCCCCATTTCCAATTACAGTACCAGGGCTTGTTTTCCCTGATGTTATCCTTTCTCTCAGGCTTCTCGTGAAGTAAGAAGTCATCCCTCTAAACCTCTGCTCCCTCCCAACCTTACACAATCTCAACCACTTGGCAAATTTCTGGGATGCTTGTCATGATGAACAGGAGGAGACTGGAACAGCCTCTCCCCTGGGATGTTATAATAGTTGTCATGTTGGCACTCTGAGGGAGACAAGGGAACGTGGCAGAATCTACCGGCTCCAACCAGTGAGGACCGTATCCTTGAGCCACTTAGCTCGCACATGACCCTGTCCATGGGGAAGAATATATTTCGTCTCCTTCCTGCTTTCCTGAGGTCAGTGGTGATAAAACAATGCCTTTCCCCCTGCTCTTCAAGAACAAGCTCTGCTGGGGCGGACAAACTGATCTCTTTTCTGAGTTGGTTTCTCCTTGTTCCACTTAGTTTTTCTTTGACTTGAAAAAGCTGAGGGACCAGGGCTGCAAAATCAGGTACCTTCCACATGAGGTCTCTTTGGAAGACATGGTGCTCAACCTGCCACTCTTAGSAGACCCAACAAGGTGTCCATATCTTGGGCTGTGCTGCAGCTGGAGGTAGTTGCAGCTGAGAAAGGTTAGAGTCTGAAGCAAGGTAGGTGCTGTGGTGAAGCAGAACCTACCTGCAGAGTGGGGAGATACCTGGGCCCCTGGTGCTCACCCAGCTCTGCTACACAGCCCCGTTGCTTGAGGAGCTGCAGTTTCAGCAGCTTCGTCCAGGCATCCTACTCTCCCATCAGGAGGTGCCTCCTCCTCCTCTGCAGGCAGTCCTGGCAAGAGACTCCAGCCTTTGGTGTTGAGTGTTTCTGCCTCGCAGCCATTTCTGTCACCTTCCCCYGAGATGCAGCACATGACATATTACAAACCTCAAGCCTGCTAATGAGCTTGCATTGCTTCKTGGAGAAGAAGGTCTTGTTTACTCTTTTGGGAAGCATGTTTTCATCAGATCGACCCTTTTCTTCTCTGGCAACCCTTGCCAGCTCTGCACATGGAGAACGATGACTTGGATTTGTGTGAGAATCATGTGAGATTCTGCTAGACGGGTAAAGCAGCAATGTGGATAATCATCCTTTGTGTCATCTTCCCAGTGCCAAGATGAACGTCCTCTTAGGCCTTTGAAGTGTGGACAAGTTTTAAAAAAGCAAAACAGTTGGGTCCCGTTCCTCATTGTCTKGGGTCCCAGGGAGCTGATTGTTGCAAACTGGGAAGAGATCCTCTGATTTATACCAGGGAAGAGGTGGGCCTGGCATACCTCGCTGTCCAGAGGTTTTACATGTCTGCGTGGATGGACCAGATCTTGGAATCGGGAAAATTCCATTTAAAAAGCCATTTGTGTGGTATTTACAATGCAGCTGAAAGTAGTAAATACCGGAAATCTTGGAACAGCCTATGCTCTCGCTCGAGCTCCTTCATTAGATAGATCATCAAATTCCTTGTGAGGGAGCCAGTTTCCACCCTGTTCTGCAGACTCCGTTTTCCTTGGACATACTTCGGAACAGCTTCTCCCAAGYGTTGGCTGCTTCCTTCTGCTTGGCAGAACCTTTTGCTTTTTGAGGTTTGCACAGGATCGAGCGGCTGGTCACAGGAGCTGATCGCCACCCTTTGCTTCCAACAGCAGCAACAGAAGTAGGGAATGGGCGAGCATCCCCCTAGACTGTCAGCATCTCCTGGAGGTGTCTAGCATCTCCCAGGGCTAAGTGCCAAGGGAAAAGACAGTGAAATGCTTATCAGGGAACCGGCATCAAGAAACATACYCAGAGCAGGCTGTTCTCCTCCATGTCTATCTTTACTGAGGAGTTGAGAAGACTTTTGGGAAGAGGATCAAGGCATCAGGATGCACTTTCCAGGCTCCAGAGCAGGTGSAGATGGCCCTGAATAGGCACAAAATAGAGAATATGTTTTTAAGGGGCTTTTTTTCTTTATTTTTTTCAGTATAGCAGTAAGAGAGCCAGGATCTAGAGAGGCTAGTAGAGCAAGCACTGCAGTACACAGAACAAAAGGCACCCCTAAGGTTTCCCCTCAAATGCTAGTTGTTTTTGTTTTTCTTTACTCACCTGTGATGAATTCTGGACCAGGACCTGAGAGCCACTGCAGCTCTGCCTGGCCATGCTGCAGCAGGGAGCAAAACGTCGGGACTAAATGGAAAAATCCGCAACCTCAGGTTGTAAGTCAGGCACATTTTTTTGCACAATGGAAAAACACAGTTTGACTGTTTTGTATATTTAAAAAAAATAAAAATAAAATAAACAGTCAAACCCCAAGCCAATGACTTCCAACGCCAGCAGAGTAATGCGGTCGAATGCTGAAAACTTTATTAGCAGAACAATGCTTCATTTTACAAGACATTGTTTTTCCACCCTAGTGTTCTTCTAACTCAGTGGTGGGTGAGGGATCCAAAACTTTTAAGCTGTCTGTGAAAGCTCGAGTCCAGGCTCTTATTCCAGATGTACCTCATGTTACAGATCCGTGTTCAGGAATGAACTTAACCCAGTGCTTCTAGCTCTCTGCCTCCCAAGGAACTGCATCCTTTCCACTGCTTCTATATAACATGGACCTGACTGGGTTTATCACATAAAGATGTGATACATTTTTATGTCTAGTTATGTATCATTTCAGTTATTTTTAAGAGTGATTTCATTGCTTGGTTGTCCCACTCGGTTTAAATTTAAAGGAAGCCGGAGTGCGAGATAACCATTGATGAGCTGACGGGCTCTGCATTGCAGGCTTTGTGTTCGTCAGGAGCAAAGTGTTTAATGGGATGTGCTTCTCCAGCCGAAATTCCTGGCAGCTGCTACTGCAGATAAAGTCAGAGGGCACCGAGGGGAAAGTCTCTGCAGCACCAGTGTTTACAGGCAATGGGAAGAGGCCGTGGTGCCCATCGGCTCCTTCTGAAAGCTGCCGCTCGGGGCTGGACCAGCATAGGAAAAACTCCTGTGTTTCTTGGAAACTTATGGGGCAGGTGCTTTTAGCTCTGTTAGTGGAATGGTTTCTTTTTCTTTAGTTTTTGGAGATGAAAAATGTTGCGACTTGGAATGTACTAGCTAAAAACAAACAAAAAAGGCTRTTTCCTACAATATGCTTTCAGATTTTACCGTTGTTGAATGGGTGCTGGGCTTTCTTGGGCTTCAGGTGAGATGTCTTTTTTGCCTGAATCCAAGTTACTGCTCTTGAAGCAGCAGCAGCAAAGATAATCTGGACCAGAACAAGTYCTCCTTCCCTTGCCTCGCTGTCCTTAAAATCCCTTGGTGAAGCACTAGTCCCTGGGAGCCCTGCCATCCATGCCGGCAGAGCTGGATTTCATTTGATGCCCCAGTGAATGAMTAAATAAGCGCGCATTCGTCCTGCTTCCCTCGGGAGAGTTCACCTGAACCGTTTATCTCCTCCTCGCGCTGGCCTCAGCCCGGGGTGCTGCGGGGAGCGGAGCTCTTCAAGACGAGCCCGCCTGTTCCGAGGTGCAAACTTCACTTCTCCTCTTCATTACTCTTGGTGTCAGCATGCAGCCCAGAGCCCTCAGTGAGTTAACGTGCCCAGCTAGAGACTGGGGCTGTAGAAACCCCTGAAATCTGAGTGTCTCCACTCTGAATCTGAATATATCAACTCTGCCATCRCTGATGTTGTCCTAGGGTGATTTAAATTGCGATCTCCATCTTGTGCTATGTATTATGGAAGTCTCTCGTTATTAAGGCCTTTGACTAGCTCAGTTACAGGAGGAGAGCTCGGTTCGGTGCAGATAATCTGCAGCAGGAGATGCTCTTCCGATGGAAGCACTGGTGGCTGAAGGGAGACAAGGGACACAGTGTCTTGCTTGGGGGTTCACCAAGACAGCCAAGTTTAAGCAACCCTTGAGCTGCTTTTAGCCTCATCTTCCCCCCAGTTCCTCACTAATCCTCTCCCTGCCACCCCAGTTCAGCAGGCAGGGCCCAAATCACCTTTTCTTTTTCAGCAGGATCGATCCAGAGCCATGGTAAGAAGGGGCTTTGGATTTACACTGATAGGAGGGACAGGAGTCTTGGCAGCCACAGTAAAAGGATGACGCTGACAGATGATGGAGAGGGAGGTTCAGCCAAGGGCACGGTGTGATTTGCTACCAGCGTTTCCTTTTCTCTCTCCTTCTTTGTCCGGCAGATGAGGAATGCTCGAGCACCGAGCATCCCTACAAGAAGCCCTACATGGAGACCTCTCCGGCAGAAGAGGATCCTTTCTACCGCTCCAGCTACCCCCAGCAGCAGGGACTGAACACGTCGTACAGGACTGAGTCAGCCCAGAGGCAAGCGTGCATGTACGCCAGCTCGGCGCCCCCCACGGACCCTGTGCCCAGCCTGGAAGACATCAGCTGTAACACGTGGCCCAGCGTGCCCTCCTACAGCAGTTGCACAGTGTCTGCCATGCAACCCATGGACAGGTTACCCTACCAGCATTTCTCTGCCCACTTCACCTCCGGGCCGCTGATGCCCCGTCTGGGCAGCGTGGCCAACCACACKTCCCCGCAGATCGGAGACACCCACGGCATGTTCCAGCACCAAAGCTCGGTTTCTCACCAGCCCATCGTGCGGCAGTGCGGACCTCAGGGCGGCATCCAGTCCCCCGGCAGCAGCCTGCAGCCCGCCGAGTTCCTCTATTCGCACGGMGTGCCTCGAACCCTCTCTCCCCACCAGTACCACTCGGTGCACGGCGTGGGCATGGTGCCAGAGTGGAGCGAGAACAGCTAACGGGCAAGCGCCAGCGGATCGGCCGTGGCGAGTGGAGGAGGAGGAAAAAAGAGAAAAAGAGAAGAAAAAAAACAAGGAAAAAGATACACAGTCGGTAATAAAAAAAAATAGAGCGTTTTGCAAGACTCCTTTAACTGAATGTTCACCTGTAACACTCGAGAGAGATGGACACGTCTTGTTGGCTGTCTGAGACCGCGGGTGAGACGGCGCATTAGCCTCGTAGGGACTTGTCCCCCCGTCCCCTTTCCTTGGGTCCCAAAAGAATATCAGCAGAAGGACACACTTCTCCCCCGACACGCTCCCCACAGCATCCGCGTTGCTGCCACAAGGCCCCCAGCCCCAGGTCCTCGTTTCCCTCCCGCTCTTTCCCTTCCCAGAGGGGCGCGAACCTCCCGCTGCCTTTCTCGACAGAGTCGGAGTGCTTGAACGAAAACAGCTAGGATGTTACTTTTTTTTTTTTTTTTTGTGGTGTTGATGTTGACAATGTTATATAATAAATAATAATATATATATTTTCTTTCAATTTTCTCAAAAAAAAAAAAAAAGACACTGACCTTTTCAATGAGGCTTGAAAGGGTGGACTTTGGAGTGGTGTTTTTTTTATATATATATATATTTTTATTAGTATTATTGTTGTTCCTTTTTGACAGAAGGAGGTATTATGAACCCACAAATGAGAAAATTTAGGTACCTACCTCGAACAGCTCTCGTACCATGGGTGCCATTGCTTGCCGCGGTGTGCTACGTCTCCTGCGCCCCAAAATGCATCTCGGAAGCCGCCATGCGATAAATTCCTTCCCCATTTTTGTCTCCTTCCACCTCCTTTCCCATTTTCRTGCTGTGTGTTCTCTTGTCCGTCTTTCCCTCCTGTCTGTCCATCTCTCTCTCACCCGCTGCTTCCAGAATGAGTTAGGGGGATCTTTCAGAGCTGAATCCAYCCATGTCTCCCACTGTGCTGGCATGGAGACAGTGGGGCTGCAATCCAGCTATGGAGCCAGGGAAGATGGAGGGGAGAGGAGATGCTGGCAGCAAAGAGGAAAGTGATGGCCTTAAAAATGATGGTTTGTGACCCTCTGCTTTTCTTTTTATTGGCCTTTTTTTTTAACTCCTCTCAACAAGGGGATGCCCTTCTGGTATCTGAAGCGAGGTGCTACGCAAAGGTGTTTAAATGGAGCAGGAAATTGTCGTGGGAGAATGAGTGTGGGAAGCAAGAAGAGAAGCGAAAATGTGTAAAGTAAGTAAAGATATCTACTGCAGAAACCTTCAGGTGTAAAAATTACTGGTACTATTTATTTATACGTGGGAGGTCAGATAAGTAATAACATGTCATAAAGCCATCGAAGCAGCTGATTTGGAGGGGTTTAAATTTTATCRATACTGAAGCTTGCGTTCTTTCTTTTTTTTTTTCCCTCTCTAGACGGTGCACACTTTCTCTATATAATTTACATATATTTTTAATTAAAGTAATTCTAACAAAAGAGATAGACCTGTGCGTCAGCAAATGAGACCATGCGGGTGGATGTGGGGGTGCTGGTACGTGTGCAGGGGGGGCTACAGACACATCGCCAGAGCCAGGTAGCTGAGAAAAAAATCCCTACCTAGCTACTCTTTCCTATTCTTGTGTGCCAATTTGTTTCTAATAAATACCACATGCTCTGAAGTGCAAGGGACCTGCCCACTTCTTTTTTTGGTTTCTTTCTTTTTTTTTTTTTTTTTTATTCTCAGTAATTCTTTCTGCTCAATGCCCATAAGTTGGGTTTTTGTTTGTTGCTACTGCATGTCCAGCATCCCAATGGGGAAAGATGCTTGGAAGCAGTTGCATGAGCTTATCTCTGCTGGGACATCTATTTCTGGGCTCCAGAACTGCCCGTGGTCTCAGATAGAGAGGAAATACTGTAAGCCCAGCTCCACCAAGGCCTTCCCATCTGAATCAGGATGTGGAGGGAGATCTGCTCTTGGGCTCATTCCAGATAATATACTTGCGCTGTTTTTCCCTTTGAGGAAGGCTTAGGAATTCCCTAGGGAACGCAGGTAGGTTCCAGGGTGGCAGCAGGAAGCCCCAGTGCAGGAGGAGCTGGCCCAGATGAGGTCCTGGGGTGGCGCTGGCTGGTGGCACTCTTGGCGTGTGGGCAGGGTGGGATGTGTCCCAGTCTCAGCAGAGCATCCGCGCTCTGCAGACCTGAAACAAGMTGGAAACTCAGAGCCAGAAAATTAAATAGATTGACTGCAAATGGGCTACATGAGGGAGGCATGCCTGGTGTGGCTAGCAGGTGGCTGCAGTTGGCTCTATGGCCATCTGCAGGAGCAGGTCAGGCAAGCAGTGGGACTATCCAAGGAGGCACTTCCATCCCATGGACAACAACTCAGCCTGCTGCAGAGCTGCTCTGTGAACGTGTGACCAGCATCCTCCGATCACCTCTTGTGCTCCAGGGACATGGGGACACTCGAAGGTGACCAGATGGCAAGTAGGATGAGTGGGGCCCCTTAGCAAAAGGCTGCTCCCACCCAGCACCCTATAGCAGGCAAGATGTGGGGGGCATGTTGCCTACTGGGATCATCCAGAGCTAGCTGCAGCACCGTTGATTTCCTTCATGCTTTTACTGCTGCCCACTTGCCACCGCTGAGGACCATGGCYGATGTTGGGCAAGGTGGAACCTGCCCACTCCATTGGGATGTGGTGCTACAGTGACTTTGTTGGGAGCTGTATACACTTATCAGCCACCTTAGCAAGCAGCAGGCATAGGAATTGTGTAACCCTTTTGTGGACACGGTTGGGATTTCAARTCATATGCAAGGCCCTTCCTTTTCTTGGGACTACTCCCAGGGAATTACTCCAATGACGCATTGCTCAGTAATCACATGCCATTCCTCCAGAATATGCAGTTATCCAAGATTAATGACTAAGTAAATTGCCTTTTGAGTTAAGGAATAAAAAATTATGCTGCATTTAGTTGTCAATTACATTGTACTTTCCAGGCTTCGTTATCCCGCTGCTAATCATGTAATCATCTTATCCCTATATGGTTATTTACATGTAATTAAATGGCCAGTGGTTACTCCGTAAGTAAAGAGGTCTTACCAGAAATGTGTGCCATGCATCTTAAAGAGTATTAAGGAAACTAAACCCACATGGTAAATTATTTCTCAAGCTTCATGAGGAAAAGCCTCAAGCTTTCAACCTGACTAATTTCCTTTGTGTTCCTCGCATTATTTATTTGGCTCTTCAGAGAAAGGTTGAGGTTCTTTGGTAGGTTCTTGCAATGCCACAATGGGCGCTGGTTTCTGGGCGTTTTACTCCTCAACTTGGGGAGCTCCCCATGGCCATAACTCTTGGAGCCACGCTGGCATGAGGAGTAAGGAGGCCAGAGGCACAAACAGCAGGAGGGTAGACCTGATGGTGGCAATTCAACATGAGACCTCAGACACAATCTCTGGCTCAGAAAGTCCTACCATACTGACTGGCAGATGTTGGATGGAGATGAGAATGGGTGGGACGACACAGGAGAACCTTCTCCAGCTCTTTGCAGAGTCTATTACTGGCTGTATCTTCARGATGATATTTCTGGGTTTTGACCTTAATTGAGCCTAGTTCTGCTACTGGAAGAGCACAGCCTGCTCTTCCATTTGAATGAGTAGGACAATAACGAGTGAGATAGGAGGTGGATATAAAAGGTGAGAGGACTTCTCCAAAGACACATGTTGAGTCCTGGCTGGGAAGGGGACATGTGTTATGTGTGCCTGCTCCTTGAGGAAAAGCTTACATCTCTTACCAGCTCCCCAGCACTCCGATAGTGCCGGGAGCTGTCAAGGAAGGGTGTTTTCTCCCTTTTGCTGGAAAGGTACATTACAAGACCTGGAGCAATTTGCCTTCATTTCCCTTCTTAAAGACCAATGCTTCAACAGAGAACTATGAGGATAATAATAATAATAATAATAATAATAATAATAATAATAATAATAATAATAATAATAATAGGTAAATAATACATGGGAGTTATTTTCTTTGAAAGGAGACAAAAGGGGTTGAAAAATTCACCTTGCTCAGAGCTAACCTGGCAATTCAGACACGAGAGGCCCTGAAACATGAGGAAGACCAGTCTTGCATGACACTAAGAACCAGACACAGCCACCACCAGCCTTTTCTTGTTTAAGCCTTTTTTGACTCCTATATGTCCCAGGCATTGTGAAACCTTCTGCAAAGTCAGAGCTGGTGGTGGCTTCCCAGCACTGTAGACAACACTGTTGGTGGTCTCAGGGTTGCAACATTTAACTACTCAAGGAATCTGCTGTCCATTGGTGCTCAGTACTGGCTGAGTTTTGAGTTCAGAGGAGTAATCTGAAGGGTTCAACTTTGTGTCGGGCAAGGAGCCCTGATGGAGAAGCCCTGCAAAGCAAGCAGGGGAAGAAGGGCTGGGGCAGYGGTTTGAGGAGGTCATTGGTAGCCCCTCCTCCTCCTCCTTCTCCTCCCAAGCAGGTGACCTCTTCCTCTGCAGACCCTCTTTTCGATGATGGTCTTGGAGCAAGGTGGTGTGCCAGCAGCACGGCAAGTAGCCAAGAAACATCCCCRGGCAGCAGGAAAACAGCGCTTTATACATGAACCATAATAAATAAGTTCAGGCTGTGCAATTTCTTCAACCAGAGAGAGAGAAAAAAAACCCCCAACCTCTGCTAAAAACATCTTTTAAAGAGCGAACACGAATTCCCAGGCTGCGGTTGTAAGTGCTGTTTTCTCAGCTGCCTTCCTGGGCTAAAACACTCCCTATGGCTACCAGAGTTGGTACCTKGGGTGCTTATGGATACCCTGAGTGGGCAGACAGAGCCTCTTTGTGCATCCTACCAGCCCGTCTGCCCATGTCCTSTCTCCTCTGCCAGATGTTTTAGGATGGGACTTTTCCCTCTGGTATCCATGGGCATCACCAGCTCAAAACCCTTCAGCAATGGGCAATGCCCCAGAGCCAAGGGCACTTTGGTGGGATGCAGCTAGGTCCCCCCAGGCCGTGGATGCTCCATCCCAGTGAGATGGGCAACAGAGACATCCTTGCCCCTGGCTCCCTGGGACACGGGCAGCCAAAAGCAGAAAACTGCCTTTGTGCTGCGAGGGCTGCCTGAAAAAATAACCCAAAGCCTTGGAATTCTTGGCCATAAATCCAGCCCGCAATATCATAGATTTTACAGCGCTGCCAACTCTGACAATTTTATG